>OX453090.1:49791921-50254458 GCA_949708635.1 Hirtodrosophila cameraria
TTGCTCAGTCAGAGTTTGAAAAACAAGTGGAAATGAGAAAGTTAAAAAAAGATAGAAAAGCTTTTTCCGATATAAAAAGATTATCGATTAATCCAATATAATATTAATAGATACAACTCAGCTAGATCTATTATATTATCATATTCTTTATCTTAGGCAAATTTGTTAGAAATTCAAGCAATAGAAAGCATTTTTGATCTTAAAAACAATATTTTAACTGCATACATTTTTTAATAAAAGTTCGATTTATCGATTAATCGACTCTTATATTGATCGATAGAGTTAGTATAGCGGACTGGAAGAGTATTTCAACTACGACAAACCAATCAAAAACATAGCATTTTTTACTGTTTTTTGTATGCTTTGGCTGCATTGTGGCATAAAATATGGCATAGTAATAAACTATGTCGATAAAAATAAATATCAAACGATAAATGAATTATGGCAAAAAGCCAGGCTAACAACTAATATCAACAGCAAACAACAATTGGTCGAAGTCAAACACGCGTCAATGAAATTGGTTTTCAAATATATATATGGGCATTTCCGGAAATAGGTCCACCAGCGCCGAAAATTTCAAAGTCTTTATTAGTACCTATTACTTCTGAATTATATGCTTTAATTGATGTTAATTGTTAGAATTTGATTAAATCTAACAATTTACAATCCAGTTTAATAACTATCATGAGCAGATCGACTGCAATCTGCCAAAATTACTTTTTGCCCTTATTTTTATCATTTTTAGACCGGTTTCTTTTTACTCCCTGTTCCCATTAAAAATGGGAAAAAGGGAGTTATAAAGTACTGCAAATGTGTGTAACAGGCAGAAGGAAGCATTTCCGACTATATAAACTATATATATTCTTGATCAGCATCAACAGCCGTGACGATCTAGCCATGTCCGTCTGTCTGTCTGTCTGTCCGTCTGTCCGTATGAACACACAGATCTCGGAGACTATAAGAGCTAGAGACACCAAACTTGGCATGTAGGTTCCTGTATACCATACGCAGATCAAGTTTATTTCAAATTTCGGATGCACCCCCCCGCACCTTTGCAAATCGCAAAAGACTCCCACAGCCACAATTTTAAAGATAGAGCTTTTGGTACACATGTATGTTTAATCAATGTCTTTCGGATGTGTAAATTTCAACACGATCGGATAAATAGCACCAAAGTTATGGAAGAATCTATTACCCCTGTCTCAGCAGGCAGAAACAACAGTTTGACATGCACTGTGCAAGTTGAGTAAGCTGCATGCTTGTGTTGCCGCTGAACTGCTTGAAATGCAAGTTGGGAGCAGGGAGTCTCGTAGTCGGGCACACTCGACTAGAGTATTCTTACGTGTTAATATTTAAGTTGTCAAATGAAATGATACTTGATGAAAGCTATTTCATAAACATTCAATAACAACATTTCCAGATACTGTCAAACGAGACTTTTATGCTTTGTAACGTTTGCGATGGCTGGTTTTTCTTAAATATTCTGAAAACGTCAAAGCTATGGAACTTGACTTTTGCATTAAAAAATAGTGTACCTAAAAAGCAACTAAACCTCAACAAACAAAATTTAAAAAAATATGTTTTTGGTATTTTATTTTCAATGTAAATGCGTACGAATGCAACGTTCGCGAACCTGGAAATGCCCATATGTATAAATATATATATATTGATTTTCGTTTCTTTTTTTTATACATATATCTGTTTTTTTTTTTTTTTTATAAATATATAAAGTTTTTAAATATAGAGAGAATGAAAACAGGCGATTCAAAAGGCCATTAACAACAACAACTAAAATAACAAGCAGGCAAAACAAACGTGCAAAATAAATAGCAATAAACAAAATACAATAACAAACAATAACAAACTACGCAGAGTAAATGCAATTATATATGTACATATGTACAACAACAACAAAAGCAAGTGAAAAACGAACAGCACCAACAAAAAGTTATTAACAAGAAAAAAAAATGTAAAGCAAGGCAAGGAAACGCAAGGGCAGAGAAAGAGAGAAGAGAAAAGAGTTTTCCCGACTTTCTAGCTCTGGCACGCGATGTCATTAGGAATAATCATAAAAGCAAATTGTTATTAGCTATAAATACATTAATACTCGTACTTAAACATTTCTCATGTACTTATTAAGTAATAACCACTTTTTTTTCTTTTATCAAGTATATTTTGTATTTAGAGGATTACCTCATTGTCATATTAACTCATTACTGGGCTTGTCACACAAATGTCTCTTCCAAATGAATTCCAAAGTCTTAGCTGTCGCAGAAATCTCAGAAATCATTTTTTTTTTAATATTTATTTTCATTATTATACTCTGTTTTCCAAAATGGAAAAACAGAGTATATTGGGTTTGTGAAATGTCCGTCCGTCCGTCTGTCTGTCCGTCTGTATGAACGCAGGTTTTTTCCACAGTTTTGAAGCTAGAGCAACCAAACTTGGTATACATGTTGGTATATACCATAGTAAGACAAAGTGTCAAGATCTCCTCCCCACCCCCACCCCTTCCCCCACAAACCGCAAAAACCTATATCTTCGACAGTTTTACAGCTAGAGTAACCAAATTTGACATAAAGACTACTGACCACATCCTTGACCGACCTGCCAAAAAAAAATATGCCACGCCTGCTACCGCCCCCGCAAATGAGCTAAACCTGTATCTCCTACACCCTTATAGCTAGAAACCCCAAATTTTGCAGTATGACTCCATTTGAACTCTTCGATAGATTGGAGAAAAAAAAAATTTGCCACGCCCACCCCCGCCCCAGTAAACGAGCGATCATTTTGACAAGTGCGCGTCTCGCTCTGCTTTGGGCGTTTGCAGCGTTCTGCACTTAGTAGAAATAATTTTATAGTTTGTAGCATATTGTATATATTAGTCTTTAAAAGAATTTAATTTAATATACGTACAGAAAACAGAGTATATCGCAGTTGGGTGAGACCGACTGCAACGTTCTTGTTTTCTAAACAAATTTGTTGTTTTTAGAGATTTTGTTAAATAGTCTATGAACTTCCGTGACACTTCTGTAACAGATCCTAAATCCTATCGCTTATGGAGTCTTTTTTCTATAGAAATTTTAAGCTTTAGAAACAGCTTAAATATTTTACTAATCGCATCATTATGCCCAATCTCTCCCCCTCAAAGAACTCACCTTGCGTGATTGTAAAAAACAAAAAAAAAACCTAATGCTTAAAAAACTTTGTTTACTTTATTGCATGCTGTGTTCACTTCCAACCAACCAACCTTCCTAACAAAAGTTCTTCACTTTCCTTCACTTAAATAAAATAGTAATTTTGACAGAAGGAAGCAAAAAAAAAAAAAAATTAATTTGCAATGCAAATTACATTTAATAAATTTTTGAGAAAAAAAAAAAAAAATTGAAAAAATAACTGACGATGAGCAACGAATGTTGCACGGAGACGGGGGTGTGGGCAGCTGTTGCTTACTTTGTGCGTGGGAAGGAGGGGTTTTGGGGTTGTTGGAGACAAAAAGACAGACGGCCACAAATGAAGCGGCGCAGTTTTATAAAGTGGCAAATGGTTGGCGAGTGGAACGAGTGGAAAGTCACTCGGTTTGCTGGACAGACAGACAGACATACAAACAGTCAGCGAGAGACAACCGATGACAGGGAGAGGTGGATAATTTATGCGAAGGGGGGGCTGGCCGTAGGGTGGGCTACGTTTAATGAATCGTGGCAAGAAAATGTGCACAAACAGACAAAATATTTAAAAAAAAACTTGAAATAACACACAGAATTGAACAGTTTTGATAAAAAAAATTCTGAGCTGGTTTTGCAAAAATAAAAATAAATAAAAAACTTTTTTGGAAATACAGTTGAAACTTGCAAATTAGAACAACTTTGATTTTAAGGTTTTCATAATTTCTGAAATATTCAAATTTCTGCACAACTCTTTTATTCGAATATAAATAAAAAATGTTTCAAATGTAATTAAAAAATATACAATAGTTTTATTTTTTTTTTTACTTTATTTTATTTAATAAAAATAATTGAACGAAATTCAACTTGTATTTGTTAACTATATACAACAAAACATAAAGATAATATTTGTAAATAACATGTTTTACAAACTTCAATTCAAATTTAGTAAAAGATTCGAATTTCAGAGAATACTAACAAACCAAATCTAACAAAGAATATATGTATATATGCCAATTTGCCATGCCGCCAATTGAAATACGAATATAAACTGCATGCACAAAATCAAAATACATATAATAAAAACCAAAAAAAAAAAAAAAAAATAGGATACAAAACTTTATTTTGCATGCATTCCAAAAAGAGAAAAAGTGCAAATAAATAAAATTCATAGTCATCATATATCATGATAGTCATGACAGAGAGAGAAAGAAAGAGATAGAACAGATATGAGTTCAGAACCTGTCCCGATTCCTGCATTGACATTCAGTCAAAACAAAATTCATTTTCTTTTTTTTATTGTTGTTGTTATTGCTGTTATTGCTGGAGCACGTGTCTCAACCAGATGGTTGACAACGACAACAACAACAACATCGACAACAACTGATGCAGAGAGAAGAGTAAATTGGACCACCAACCACCCCTCCTCACGCGATGATGGCACCAAAATAGTCACAGTGTAATGACCCAATTATACCATTAAATATTTCTAACATACTTTAAGAATATTTAAGATTATGATTATATTAAGCACATTTTCCCAGCGAAGAGCAACATTTCTAATAGAATTATAAGAAAGAAATAACAAAAACCTAAAAAAAAATAACATAATAAAAAATTAAAAAAAAAAATAACATAAAAAAATTTTAAAAATAAAATAAAAAAAATTAAAAAATAAAATAAATAACTCAAAAAAAAAAAATTAAAAAAAATATACAAAAATAAAATACAAATTTAAAAAAAAAAAATTAAACAAAAAATAAATTAAATTAAAAAATAAATAAATTAAAAAAACAATACAAAAAAATTAATATTAAAGGAAAAAATCATGATTAGAATTGGTTTTGCAAAAAAAAAAAAAAAAAAAAAAACTATAAAAAAATATAATATAGTGGTTATTTTAAGTGATAAGTAAGCTTTCTTATCGATATTAGAAGCTATAATTAATAAAGTATCATCCTTTCTTTTAGATAATGTTAAGAATATTAATATATATTTAAGAACAAACACCAATTATGTAATATATGCAATGGAGTGAGAGTTACTACAAAATTGAACTGAATTTCCCTTTTCATGTTCCCATTTACGCTTTATCCAATCGAATACGCTAGTCTTTGAACGCAACAACAGCTCAGAAAGCCTTTATTAATATGCATGTATAGCAAATCTGACAGTAATTTATATATTCAAGATGCAGTAACGATATTGATATAACTAATTGTAAACCGGTTCGTTTTTCTTCACAGCACACGTTGCATTTGCTTGCAATTGAATATCAAGTTTCATAATGCCACTCAACCCAACAAAATATAGGGCATAGATATATATATGTATATATGTAGGATATATACATGTATAGATAGAGCAGCATGTCTGGTGCCGTTTTTATTTGCGTGCCATGAAAAAACAATAAAAGTTTTTCACTCATTTTTTTGTTTTTCGTATTTATAGTATTATTTTTGGTGTAATAGAATCCGTCGAGTGATTGAGTTTAACTTGAACCTGTGTATAAAAATTTCCAGGTATGAATTGAATAATGGCCGCAGGACAAATTTTGAGATGTATTTTTTTTTTTGCATTATCCTTGTTGTTGTAGGACACGTTGTCGTCGTCGTCGTCTCGTATAAAACATAGTAAATTGACGTGTTTACACTTTAGCCTTTAAATATAAAAGTTTTCGGATTCGGTTTTGTTTTTCGAGTTTTCTTTTTTTTTTGGTTTTCTTTATTTGAATATGTATTTGTAATTTGGTTTTTATTGACAGCCCCATTTGGTCTGTTTGTTTTTTGGTCTCTCTCTTTCCAAACTGTTGATTTTTGCGTGGCACGTGTTTTCCTTATATTTTATTTCTTTTAGTTTAAGGCTTATTTTACACACAATGGAACCGGTTAGGGGTCCCAAATTTGTTTTGTTATTTATTAAAAATGCCTTGCCACGCCCCATTTGCAAATATTGTGTGCATGTACAGACATATATCGGCTTGTTGGCTTTGTTTGCTTTCCGTTTATTAAGCCATTGAAAAAGGTTTGCATTTGAAATATGCTGCTGATTAGAGGAAACTAAAGAAACAAGTCGTTTGAACATGAGCATTCCCGGAAAAAGATCCACAGGCGCCGAAAATTTCAAAGTCTTTATTAGTCCCTATAACTTTTGAATATATGGTTTAATTAATGTAAATTGTTAGAAATTGATGAAATCCAATAATTTACAATCCACTTTAATAACTATCATGAGCAGATCGAATGCAACCTGCCAAAATTACTTTTTGCCCTCATTTTGAACATTTTTAGACCGTTTTCTTTTTAATATTTACGTTGAAATGATAAATAAATATTGAAAACCACATTATTTCTTTATAGTTTAAAATTATTTTCTATTTAGTATTTCATTCATATTCGCAGACTATTTCTCATTTCCAGATACTTTCAAACGAGACTTCTATATTTTGTAACGTTCGCGATCGCTGGTTTTTCTTAAATATTTTGAAAACGTCAAAGCTATGAAGTTTTTGGTAGTTCTAATTTCTGAAATATAAATACAAAATTGAGAAAACTTACTTTCAAAAAAATACAATACATTTAATTAGTTTACTTTATTTTATTTAATAACTTACTTGATAATTATTAATTAATTAAATTAATTAAAAAGAGGAATACAAAATCGGCAAACGATTCAAATTGAAAAGTTCTCGAAATTGAGAATAGCTAATAATTACTATTCCGAATGTTTTGATCGGAAACGGAAATGGGAACAGGTCTCATTACCATCAATTTACGATAGTACACAGTTTTGCTTAGATTTAAGAGCTTATTTACATTACGATGTAAGTGAAAAGCTCATTATTAACTTAACTCATGACTAGACCGCAAAAAGATTTAAAAAAAAATAAACAAAACTAAAATCAAGATACATCAAAATCACGTTCACACACGTTTTGAATGCGATAAAGGCGATAAAAAGTTTTTGCGAAGTTTATATATTTTTTTCGAACACGTAGCCGACAAAGTGTTAGTAACGATCGTGAATGATTTGATTGTCTCTGAAATGTCTCTATTGAAAACAGCTACAAATAGCTAACCTTATCTAAAAAAAAATAAAAAAATAGCCAATTCAAATGCTCGATACATTTTTAAGGCAAATTTAATGTTGTTCTTCAACAATAATAGAAATTTCAACATTTCTAACTGATTAATTTTATTTGTATTAATATAATACCAATACAATTATTATAAATTTATGTAAATAATTTTATATCCAATCTATTCTATTCTATTCTATTCTATTCTATTCCATTCAGAACAGTTTATTTTTGTGCTAACTAAAATCTTTAACTAGCTAAAAAAAAAAAATTGGATGATTTATTTAAAAAACAATTAAGAATGCAATAGTCGGATGTGCCCTAATACGAGACTCCCTGCTCCCAACACTTAACTTGTGCAGTGCCTGTAGAACTGTAGTTTCTGCCTACTGAGACGGGGGGAAATAGATTCGTCAATAACTTTGATGTTTCTTACCCGATCGCAAATTTACGCAACTGATTAACATTGATAAAATAAATATGTGTACCAAAAATCAAAGCTATATCTTTAAAATTGTGGCTGTGGGAGCTTTTAGCGAATTGGGGATATATCCGAAATTTGAAATAAACTTGATCTGCGTATGGTATACAGGAACCTGCATGCTAAGTTTGGTGTCTGTAGCTCTTATAGTCTCTGAGATCGACGCGTTCATACAAACGGACGGACGGACGGACGGACGGACGGATGGACGGACGGACGGACAGACAGACGGACGGGCAGACAGACGGGCATGGCTAGTTCGTCTCGGCTGTTGATGCTGATCAAGAATATATGTACAGCTGTGTTCAAATTGCAGTGCAACAGAATCGAAAATATATAACGGATTTTTTGCATATTCCTTTTAGTCAGTTGATCGCTTGCACATTATTTTTGTAGAATGGAATATAGAGATGAGAAAAATGCAAAAGTCCCGTTAGATTTGCTATGTTTTTGTGCTTTCTTGGTAATTTTGCGCACGTCCACCAATTTTTGGCTGTTCACTGAAATAGCAGTTTTTAATTTTCTTCAAAGAGAAGTACAGAAAAAATTTGTGAATTTGCAAAAAGTGAGTTTTATTAAGTTGATTACTATAATTTAAATGACAATACACCATAAAAATGAGTAAATTTTAATTTTAGTGGGTAGAGGACCTCACTGTTCAAAGGACAAAAGGCATTTGATCGTTGAGCTTAGAAAGCAGGGGAAACCCTATAAAGAAATACAAAGTATTTTAAAATGTTCTGCCAAGATGATAAGCAATGCCATAAATTATGAACAGTAGCCAGAAAAACGCGGTGGCATACGTAAAACTACAACTTTAGAGCAAAACCAATCCTTTTGCATCCTCTAGGGATATAGAGCTAACCTGAAGCTAGAGATCAGCGACGTAACCATTCGCCGACGACTATTGAATGCAAATTTGAATGCGCGAAGCCCACGAAAGGTCCCATTGCTAAATAAAAGACATACCAAAGCCCGGTTGGAGTTTGCCAAAAGCCAATTGAACTGACCCATATCAAAATGGCGTAATATCCTTTGGACTGATGAGTCCAAACTGGTCTTATTTGGTGGAACAGGTTCCAGACAGTATGTCCGTCGACCCCCAAACACAGAGTATGTTCCAAATTATACTGTGAAGACAGTTAAGCACGGAGGCCTTAAAATTTCGGTATGGGCATGTTTTTCGTATAGTGGTGTGGGACTAATACATATGATCGATGGGATCATGGACCAACATTTGTACGTGGATATTTTAAGGAACGTTATGTTGCCATATGCCAGCTGGAATATGCCCTTAAAATGGTCATTCCAGCAGGATAACGATCTAAAACACACCAGCAAATTGGCTTAGCCAAGAAAGGATTAATATAATGCCATGGCCAGCTCAGTCGCCGGATCTTAATCCTATAGAAAACTTATGGGGGGACATCAAACGCTATGTTTCAAAGCCACCACAATTTATCGTTTTTATCATATTATTGATCCATATTAAACAAGTAAGAACGTTGCAGTCGGATGGACCCGACTGCGATATACTCTTTTTTTCGTCTCTTTGCGGAGTCAGAAGTGGGCGTGGCAATTATATTTTTGCTCAAATCTTTCAAGTTTTGCCATCAATTTAAGTTTGGTTGGGCCCGTTCTACAAGTTTGGGAGAAACAAACTTTGGTCAATTGCAAGGGCGGAGGTGGGCGTGGCTAAATTATTTTTATCCAATCTATTAAATAGGGCAATAGAATTCAACCTGCAAAATTTGGGGACTCTAGCTACTGGGGTGGGGGAGATACAGACTTTGCTCATTTTTGGGGGCGGGGGTGGGCGTGGCCCAATTTTTTTTGTCAGATCAATCAAGCAAGTGATTAGTAGTCCTTGTGCAAAATTTGGTTACTCGACCTGTAAAACTGTGGAAGATATAGATTTTTGCGGTTTGTAGGGGAAGGGGTAGGGGTGGGGGAGATCTGGACACTTTGTCTTACTATGGTATATACCAACATGTATACCAAGTTTGGTTGCTCTAGCTTCAAAACTGTGGAAAAAACCTGCGTTCATACAGACGGACGGACATTTCACAAACCCAATATACTCTTTTTTCCTTTTTTTTTTTAAAAAAGTTAAAAAAAGAGTATAAAAACGACTGAATAAATTACCAAAAAAAAAATGTTAAGTTATGGGAAAATAAATACTTTTAACATTTATAAAAGATTTTGGCAAAAAATATCCTTTATAATTGGATTTATCAATCTTTCAAAGTTGCAGGTCATCTGCACTGCTATTTCAATGAATACAGCTGTATATGGTTTATATCGTCGGAAATGCCGCCTTCAGCCTGTTACATACAATTGCAGTACTTTATAGCTCCCTTTTCCCAATTTTTAATAGAAACAAAGAGTAAAAAAAAAAAAAAAAAAATAGCTAGATCTCACGTGAAAATGACTAAATTGGCAACACTGTTCATAACACTGGCTTTTCTCTCTCAATCTTTTTTTTTGCTGTTACTTTACTGTCCGCTTTGCTTTCGAACCAAGTAAATAGTTTTTCAACTCAAACTTTTTTCTTTCCATATGCATTTCACTTTTCTCTCATTTTAGTTTTTTCTTCTTTTTGTTTCACAACATTTACACTTTTGTTGTTGTTGCTCTTGTTTTTTCTTTACTGCATTTTAATATACATACAGTGCGCTTTGTTTTCAGTGTTTGCAAGTGTTGGTGTTGTTTATTTTTGTTGTGGTTTGCACTTCCGTTGCGCTTATCATGAAATGGTAGCCGTTCCTGCATTTGCATTCATATTCGCATTCTCTCCAATCTGATATAAAAAGCGTCAAAGAGAAGGGGTGGGGGGGGGGGGTCGTTGACAAACACACACTGAGCAAAATGAGCAAAGGAAAAGCCCAGCAACAATTACAAATTACAGCAAAAAAAAAAAAAGAAATACACAAGCAAAGGCAAATGCAAAACTATGGCAAACGTGTGACACACAAAACGCCAAATACCGCGAACGCAGACGCGGCTTCACAGCTGACGCAGCAGCAGCAGCGGCAAAGCTTTGCTCAGAAACGCAGCAGCAAAGAGAGAGGGACAAACTAAGAGAGAGACATAAGGCATAAGTTTGACGAGCCAGAGTGAATGAGCATGTGTGTGTGTCTGTAGTTGATTGTTATGCGACAAACTTCTTGTTGCTACCGTTGTTGTTGTTTCTACTGTTGTTGTTGTTGTTACTCCTATTGATTATGTTGTAGTAGAGCATATTTATACTCTTGCTGTTGTAATTATGCATATTTTTAATACGAAATATATAACGCAGATCTCGCACGTCAGTCTGTTTCTATGTTTTGATGCACATCAAAACAGGCTATATCGTATCACTATAACTTATACATAGTTGTCATAGAATTTGGTGAAATATAAACTTCCTGTATCAAAAAACTTAAAGTTTTAGCAAGAGCATAAAAAGTGTACAGAATGTTAAAATATAACATTGTAATGAAACTGTAATGATAAAAATATATATTTTTTTCTTTTTTATATTTTTCTGCATTTTTCTTTTTTTTTCTCCCCTTTTCACTTTTTTCCCCTCTTACTTCTGTTTCACCTTTTTTTTCGTTTTTCTTTATCTCCTTTTTCACCGTTTTTCTTTTCACACTTTTCTCCGATTTTCTTTTCTAATTTTTCACCGATTTTCTTTTCTCATTTTTCACCGATTTTCTTTTTTTTCTTTTTGCCCATCTTTCCTGTTTCTTCTTTCTTGTTATTTTCTCTCTTTTATTTTACTAACTTTTTAAACTTTTTCCGATTTTTCTCATTTTTTTCATATATTTTCCCTTTTCCGCCTTTTGTTTCTTTTTTTCGCCTTTTGTTTATTTTTTCGCCTTTTGTTTATTTTTTCCCCATTTGTTTCTTTTATTGATTTTTGTTTATATTTTCTTCCTTTTCTTCGTTTTTCTTTTTCTCATTTTTATCCGTTTTTTTTTCTTTCTTTTTACCACCTTTCCCCTTATTTCTTCTTTTCTTTTTCTTCCGTTTCTTCCTTTTTTCCCTTTTTTCAATGTTCTTTTTTTCTTTTTCTCTTTCCTTTCCTTTCTTTTTTTTACAATTTTTTGTCTTTCCTTTCCTTTCTTTTTTTTTAAATTTTTTTCTTTCCTATCCTTTCCTTTCCTTGCCTTTATTTTTCCCATTTTCTACTTTGTTTAATTTTTCTATTTGTTTCATTGTTTTCTCCGATATTTTAAAAAAGTCATAAATTTAAGATACTAATATTTTATATTCACGCTGTCCAATTTATTATCCATTTATAAAAATTTAGAATTAAGTTTATTTTGTATGAAGCGTTTGGAATATTCGGCACCCCGAAGATGTATTGTTCTGGTTTGTTCTTCTTCATACTATTTTGCGCATGCACATACATACATACATACATTCATACGTACATATGGATGTACTTTGCGTTTGCTTAACAAACGCAATACAGTCAAAACAGACAGGGGAGTATATGGGGGTTTATATAAGTCTAACGGTCATTCATCTAACAACCTAAATAAGTTTCGCTGCCTCTGGTTTTTTTTTTTTTTTTTTTGTTTTTCTTTTTTTCAGAACCATATTTCCAACATTACAGACGACCGACTTATACTGACTCACTGTTAAAAGCGGCCTAGCCCACCAAAATAAAAAATAAATAAATAAAAAGACAATAACAAATGAAAGGCAAACGGCGTTGACAGGCAAATTGTTAGCGAGTTGGTGACACGCAGTATGAGTGTGTGTATGTGTGTGTGTTTGTTTGTATGTGTTTCAGGTGGGTAGAGGATGTTTTTGGGAACTGATACATATACATATACGAATTCAGACAGTATGCACATACAAATCTCCAGCTGCAGCTTTGCGAGTGAAAATTTTTTTTTTTTTTAGAAGATGGATACTGCAATGACTTTTCGACCAATTATTCCTATTAGAGCTATAAGATATGGTGGTCCGATTACAATATTTATTATGTATGCAGTACACGCTCGCAAATTAGAACCACTTTGTTTTTTATGGTAATTCTACTTTATGTAAAATTCAAATTTATGCACAATTTTTTTATTTGAATACAAATAAAAAGTGGAGAAAATATACTTAAAGAAAATAGAATAGTTTTACTTTTTATTTTATTTTATTTAATAAAAACAAGTAATCGTTTTTATTTTTTAGCTATAAGCAACAAAACATAAAGTTTGATTATGTTTGTTAATTCTAATTTCTGGAAGATTCGAATTTCACAGAATTCTAATTTCTGAGCTCTATTAAAACTTACAATTAGAGAGTTTTTTGAGATTTTTCTTTTATTTTAAAAGCTAACTATAAGTTTTTCATCCAATAATGATGGCTATATAGTGGTCTGATCCAGGTCTATCTGTCCTTACGCAAGTTTTTCCACAGTTTTGAAGCTAGAGCAACCAAAGTTGGCGTACATGTTCGTATATAGTCTAATCATAGTTAAGATTTGTTGCCTTAACTTAGTAGGCATGTGCGTTTGCCTTAACTTAGTATAAATTTACCTTTAACTGTCGTCTGTTATTATTTAAGGTTATTCTCATATTAATTCAAACATAAGTAAAATCATAACGTGTCTAAATTTCTAACAAATTTTCAAAAGTAACATGGCATCACAAGAGGAACGCGGGCAACAACGTCAACGTAAGAGAGAGAAAGGAGAAAAGAGGACTGCTATGAAGTTTAAACCACTCGACTATATCGGAACGATTATCTGTTGCGTAATCATAGTCGTGTTTATGGTGGTGACGTTCATAGTGCTTATGCCCAGTAGTGAAACTTTGAATGAAATAGATGAGAAAAGACTGGAACTCATACGAACACGATGGTATCCATATACAAGACCACGGACTACCTATAAACCTACCACTAAAATCTAAATTTCAGAAGTTATTCATTTCGCTGTAAGTCAAATTTTCAATTTTTATGCTATAAAATAATACTTATGTAAATGTATACTTGTTGTATGTCGGAAAACGCGATTGCAAAAAGTAAAATACCCTCTAAATTAATTTCGGGACCAGTGGGGATTTCGGGATCATTCAAAAACCACGCCCGACCTTCAGTTTTCAAAATCATTCCGCAACTTTTTGGGGGTACCGTGGGGACCCCGTTGGATAATTTTTTGTATATTTTTTTTTTTTTTTTCCTTGTTTTTATTTTTTTCCCTTTTTCACTTTTTTCATTGCTTTCTCTTTTCGCCCTTTTCCTAATTTTTTTTTTCTTTTTTTTCCTTTTCCCCTCTTTTTTCTTTTTTCCTTTTCCCCTCTTTTTTTCCCCTTTTTTTCTTTTTCCCTTCTTTTCTACTCTTTTTTTCTTTTTTCTCCGTTTTTCCTCCTTTTTCCCCTTTTTCATTTTATCCTTTTTCCTTCTTTTTCATATATTTTCAATTTTTTCCCCGTTTTTCTCCCTTTTTTCAATTTCAATTCAATTTCCCGCAGGACAACAGTCCCTTGTTGCTATCTCGAGTTACAATTGATCAGGAAGTCGAAATTGGCTTAAAAACAGTCAAAGCTTGAAAACATTCTAAAAGTACATAAAATGTGATTCCTGGCCTAAGTAACATTTGCTTTTAACTGTCAACTATTCATATTATTCATTTAAGCATTTCCATTTATAACGTGTCTAAATTTCTAGAAAATTTGAAGTAAAATGGAAAATCAAGTCAAGAGTCACCACAGAGCATATGATTGTATTGGAACGTTTGCTTGTTGCGCATTCATATTTCTTTTTGGCATCATGCTTTATGTATTTGCATTCCCCACTTGGCAAACGATTGAAATAGGAATGTATCAAGCGGAGGAGAGAGAAAGGACATCGACTTTAACAGATTGAAGATATTAGTAATTTCTTAGTTAGTAATTAATTTGAATGCAATAAAAGCAATTATAATTTATTTAGCCTAAATACTTGTTTACATATGGGCATTTTCAGGTTCGCGAACGTTACATTCGTACGCATTTACATTGAAAATAAAAGAACAAAAACATATTTTTTTAAATTGTGTTTGTTGCGGTTTTGTTGCTTTTTAGGTGGACTATTTTTCAATGCAAAAGTCAAATTCCATAGCTTTGATATTTTCAGAATATTTAAGAAAAACCAGCGATCGCGAACGTTACAAAATATAGAAGTCTCGTTTGACAGTATCTGGAAATGTGAAAAAATCTGCCAATATGAATGAAATATTTAATAGAAAATAGTTTTAAGCTATAAACAAATAATGAAGTTTTCAATATTTATTTATCTTTTTGAAATAATTCGGATAGTTTTTCTTTTTTAAATTTACAACTATCGCGAACGTTACAACGCGAACGTTACAAGATTTCCATTGACTTTGCACTTGAATATTAACAGTTAGGCTAGCTTAAATTAATCGCGTTATATTTGTTAGTTAGTGCTTGTTGCTATTGAATGTTCTAGAAAAAGCTTTCATCAAGTATCATTTTATTTGACAACGTAAATATTAAAGAGAAAACGGTCTAATAATGATCAAAATAAGAGCAAAAAGCTAGTTTTGCAGATTGCAATCGATTTGCTCATGATAGTTATTAAATTGGATTGTCCATTTTTGGATTTAATCAATTTCTAACAATTTACATCAATTAAAGCATATAATTCAAAAGTAATATGTACTAATAAAGACTTTGAAATTTTTAGCACTGGCGGACCTTTTTCCGGAAATGCCCATATACATATATACAAGAAGTTTGATTTTTTGTACACATATTTATTTCATCATCAGTTGCGTTAGTTTCATTGCGATTATTGACGAATCCCCCCCCCCCCACTCCCCGTCGCAGCTGGTAGAAACAACAGTTTGACAGGCACTGGACAAGTAGAGGGCGCTGCTTGCTTGTGTTGCCGCTGAACTGATTGAAATGCAAGTTGGGAGCAGACGAGAGTATTTTTACTTGTTTCAATTTAGCACTATAAATATAATTTTACTTTAATCAAATCAATAAATTAACTAATTAATTTCTAAATAATTGAATTCGTTACATCGACTATCGATCAAATATTCAAATAAATTACTTGAAAAATTGTTGCGAAAGTTCTACGCTCAACATTTTTGCTTTGTGCATTTCTGCTGAGCTTCTAAATTATAAAAGTACTATCAATAAATTATCACTGTCGTGTTCAGTTTATATTTTCATTTACTTTTATTTTAGATTGAAATTTAGATATAACACATATATATTTTACTTTTTATTTGAATATGAAAAAAACAAAACAGAAAAAAACCTTCAAAACATACAAAGTGTAAATTGTGCTTTTGTGTTTTTTTTTTTTTTTTTTTCTTGTTATTGTTGTTGCAATTCATAGAAGGCTACGTGACCGCAAATAAATATATATACAAATACAAAGTGCAGTAAGTAAAAACAAAAGAATACAAAGTGTGTGCGTGTGTGTGTGTGTTTGTGTTTGTGTGTGTGTGTGTGTGGGTGGAAGGTGGGTGGGGGTAACAAACTCATATTTCAACTATAATCTTATCAGCTTTTCGATGTTGAATTATAACCCAAAGCGACGCACAATAGAACCGAAGTAAAGCGAATAGAAGAGAGAGCGAGGGAGGGAGAGAGGACACCAAACATGCAAAACAATTTATATAACAAGACAAACAAATGGAAGAAAGAATGCGGCGAAAAAGCGAGAAGAGAGTGACTGCCTTTTGCATCATTAATCCTTTTTAGCTGCATGGTGTCCTTGTCATCCTGTATGCTTCAGTCTGTGATTTCTTTATTTTTCACTGTTTCTATACTATATATATACACACACACAGACGCACATACAAACAAACATACACACAAACATTCATACAAATATAGCAAAGAGTAGAATATTTTTTTCCGCAAAATTTGTTTTATTGCCTGGTTGGTTAGTTTGTTGGAAAGGGGTGGGGAGGGGAGGCAGTGTGGGGTTTTGGGAGGTGAAAAAGGGCAACAAAGTGAACATTTCGCCATGTGTGTAAACAGACTCACAAACACACAAACACACACACACACACACACACACTTGTTATCTATCTCGTTCTCTCTATTGCATTCTATTTTTTTTTTTTTTTTTTTTTTTGCTTTGCCCCCCCCCCTTTTGTGCATCTGCTTCTGCCGCTCTGCTTTTGCCCCTTGCTCCATGTTGCTAGTTGTTGCTCCCTCGCCGCATTTGAAAATAAATTTGCATGCAGCTGCGACGACGACGACGACGACGATGACGATGACGACGACGACGACGACGATGGCGGCGGCAAGCCAACAATTGTTGCGGCAGTGTCCTGTGCTAGCTAGGACTAAGGACTAACCCCCTTAGCACCCATACCCAACCCATCCCCTCGACACTTGCAACACAGCAGCATCACAGTTGCCGCCTGTGGGCTGTAAGTCCACTCCACACACATAGCCCCCTTGGCCTCCCCCTTCTAACCATTCGCCAGTTGCTTCAAAATTTACGACCAAAAGCATTTTCAAGAGTTTTATGCGCGTTGAGTGGCAGCAGCAGGGTATGTTCTACAACGATAGGGTGCGGGGTGGCGAGCAACAGCATAGGGAGCACTCGTTGCAGGACTCAAATTTAAGTTGGTCAAAAACTGCACACACACACAAGCACAAACACACACAGATACAATATGACCGTTGGTTATTTGCCTGGTTTCTAGCTTTAGGCCCAAAAACTCGTCGCGTTTTCCATCCGCTTCTTCTCTTCCCCCTTCGCCACCCTCTTTATCCAGTTCTTCTTTCTATTGCTGTTCTTTTATTTTCCTTTCCCTTTTTTCTTTTTTTTTTTTTTTTTTTTTTTTTTTTTTGTTATTCCCTATATAGCATACATAAACTTTATTTAAAAGTGTATATTAAAGTTGTGCAACTTTTCAAACATTTTTTGTAGCAGTTTTTTTTTTTTTTTGAACCTTAAAAAGTTGAAAACTTTTGGAAATTCGAAAATTAATTGATTACAAAAACTCGAAAATTTCTATAAATTTAATGATTTTTAAAACCGAAAATTTATATAAATTAATTTATTTAAAAACTCCGAAAATTGATATAAATTTATTGATTTCAAAAATCCGAAAATGTAATTATTAATTGATATAAAAAATCTGAAAATTGATATAAATTTACTGATATAACAAATCCGAAAATGTATATATAAATTTATTGAAAATCCGAAAATTTATATTAATTTATTGATTTTAAAAAATCGGAAAATTCATATAAATTTGTTGATGCAAAAAATGGAAAAAAAAGTGCTAAGTTAATTGATTTCAAAGTTATTATTAAAACAAAATTAATATTTTTATAATCTTTTTAATTATTCAGTAGGTTTGTACGAAAATATCGGTCAAACTAACCGATCATAGTCGATACTACCCGATTTAAAACGATGATAAATCATTGATATCAACTCACGTATAGATAATAATGCCAAGTTAAGTTTATATATAGTTTTATAATGCATGATTTTGGCAAGATATTTCGAAAGTTAATTTAACTAAAATGTTGCCATGATCACTTTTGAAAGCACTTTTCGAATTTAATTCACTTGTATTTCATGTAGTATTGAATGAACTTGCCATTGTGAAATTTGAAACATTAAAAGGTATTTCAATTCCTTAAAAATTTTGCCGAAAGTGGAAACCGGAACAGGCCTGATTTCTACGATTTTCTATAAAAAGAACAACCTTAAGTATATTAATAATGGTATATTAAAAAAAAAAAACCTATTACAGAGTATCTGCTAGTCGCGCAGACTTCATTTTATATTCTCTTCTTTTACTATAGTGCATTTTGTCAGTTAGGAAGTAGAAAATTTTCCGGTTTTAGTGTGCGCTCGTGATGTCAGGAAATCGTTTCTAGCTTCTAGGATAGGGAGAGGAGCAGCAGCTAGTTGGTTTGCTCGCGTGGGGGGGGGGGGGGAACAACAAACAGCGAGGCTGAAGGATTCGCGACTCTTGTGTTGAAACATGAAATGAAAAGCGTTCCCCTCCCTCCGCCCCCTGGCTTCATTCCGCTCATCTTCATCGGCTGCTGTGGCAATTGGGTTGATGGGCGCGTAATTTTTTTTTGGTTCTGTAAATGGGGGCATTTATTGAACTTTTCGCCAAAGATATTTTCGTATGCTTTGAATTGGGTTAAAAAAAAAGGGGTATGCGAAGTGAGGAGTGGGGGGTAATAGTTGTATACCCAAAATGTAGGCCGTTTATTTTTGGTTATCTATAAAATATAAAAGAGTTTTCTACTTCAACTTTCGACTGGCCAACTGATGTAATGAGTTTGGCTGCTTGAAGTGAGGAAGGAAGCGAAGAATAGGGGGGAAGGAAGTGCACAAGAAGGGGTAGAAAGTGCAGAAGATTGGGAGCATTGTAACGAGCTTTTCAGTTAGTTTTCTGTGATATGGGAACTGATTTCTACAACTAAACTTTTCTATATTTTTTTTTTTTAAATAAATAAAAGTAAATTATCAGAACTGTTGCGGTTTTCACTTTCGTGAACATTTCGCGGAATTGAAGCCTCATTAAAAGTTCAAAACTTGAGCTACTGAATTGAATCTTAAGTCAACAATGGCAAACTTCATTTAATTCTTGATCAAAAGCAAGTGAACTAAATTCGCATTTTATTGACAAATGTGAATATGAGAGAACATTAAGAGAAAATTCGCTTACAAAATCTTTTTTTAATTAAGAGAATAATCAACAACTCGCTGAAAACTTTCAATTCAAAATGAGAATGAAAGATTTCCAAAAACGTGAAATCGTTTCAAAAATATTCTCAAATTTCGACCGATAACCAATTTTTGAAAAAAATTAATACATTTTTGAATAAAATACCAAAACTTATGAAGAATAAACGAATATATTTTCCTTTTTTCATTTGCAATGCGAAATCTTTTGCTTCATTTTGTGCATGTTGAATATTTTTAATTTGAACGGAGTAGAAAAGAAAGGTGTGAGTGTGTGTAGAGAAAGTGGGGAAGCGGTCAAAGATAGAGTGAAGGAACATTGTGAAAAATTTTTTTTTTTGCACACTTTGCGTAAAGAAAAAAAAAATATATATATATATATAGTATATATCACTGCATAATTTCATAATGAGCACTGAACTAACACAAAACTTGCAGCACAAAAAAAATGATGGGGCGGGGATGAAGGGTAGAAAAAAAATGACAAAATAGGGGGTGAGGGTGAGGGTGAGGGTGAGGGTGAGGAGTGATAGGGTGTGTCTATGGCATATGCTTCGCTTGGCATTTCAAAATGCGTTCGCTTTTTCACTTTGAGTTTGAAGCAAATTGCTCATACGCCACGTTGCATGCCACGGATGCGGGCAAAGGACGATGACGCGACCAGAACTAAGGACTCATAGATGAGGAGCATGTATAAGTATGTTTGTATGTATGTATGTCTGTGTGGCGGCATATAGGCAGCGCCCATAATTATGTTTATATGAGCCCTGATTACTCGTACTGTGTGTGTGTGTGTGTGTGTCTGTGTGGGGGGGGGAGATAAAAGGTAAGGGTGTAATGCTTGATGAGGGGTTTCCCTGTAATTTGGCCTGTGGCATTGACTAACTGACTTTTACGACTAACTGAATAAGTGACTGAGTGACTGAATAACTGACTGACTGAATGAATGAGGAATGCTTTTTGGCTTCTTTGCTTTGACAGAGACGACGTTTAATTGTTTTGTCTGCTTTTCAAGAATTTCACTTTGACTTTTAACGTATTTGCATCTGAATAAAATTCCATTTTCCTTTCTTTCTTTTTTTAGTTTCATTCCAATAATTGAATACATATATAAAACATGCAATAATCAAATTTAGCAAACGAGTCAAGTCAAATTCGACCTACATTCAACATGAAATCAATTATGATATTAAAAAAAATAAATAAAACAAGCAAGAATGTGAAACACCCTGCATTCAAAAACATACAACAAATTCTTTAGACAAAAATAGAGTTTTGAAAAAAAAAGTTCTTAATTAAACCAATAGCCATATGAACAATCGATAGAAAAAAATATTTTTTTCAAGATATCTCTACCAAATTTTTAATTTTAGATTCGAAAATTTTATCAAAATCGAACCACTATATCTTATGGCTGTCTTAGGAACAATCGATCGAAAAGCGGCAAAAACGGGTAGAAAAAAATTAGAATATTGCAATAATGTTAATAATATTACGACAATACACGATAATACACCTCATTTTTACACCACGAAACAAAACTACTTTTAGGTTAAACTCGCCGAAAATCTTATTCTTTGCATCCAAAAAACTTGTTTAGTTAAAAACAAAAACCCAAATTTTAATTTTTTAAAAATGTCGACTTTCAAAACCCAACAAAAATTTCAACTAAAAATTTTAATTTTTTTGTCTGAATCTTGACTTTTTTTTGAGTTTATGCCTTAGCTGATTTTTATTTTAATTTTGAAAAAAAAAAAATAATAATGTTTGGACTTACTTAATTGATTTTTATTTAGAAAAAATATAGCAATCTTAATAATTATTTGCTCAGGCCAAAAGCAAAAATCAAGTTTGATTTTTTTCTTTGAAAATAATATTTTATAATCAAATTTAAAAATGATTTTTCATAATAATTTTTTAATAATAAATAAAATAATAATAATAATAACAATAAAAATAAAAATAAAAATAAAAATAATAATAATAATAATAATAATAATAATAATAATAATAATAATAATAATAATAATAATAATAATAATAATAATAATAATAATAATAATAATAATAATAATAATAATAATAATAATAATAATAATAATAATAAAAATAATAATAATAATAATAATAATAATAATAATAATAATAAAAATAATAATAATAATAATAATAATAATAATAATAATAATAATAATAATAATAATAATAATAACAATAATAATAATAATTATAATAATAATAATAATAATAATAATAATAATAATAATAATAATAATAATAATAATAATAATAATAATAATAATAATAATAATAATAATAACAATAATAATAATAATAATAATAATAATAATAATAATAATAATAATAATAATAATAATAATAATAATAATAATAATCAATTAATTATTATTCAAAATACTCATAGCTTTTACGACCCTGCTTTATAGTATACATTTACAGTACTTTATTACTCCCTTTTGCACATTTTGAATGATACAGGGTGTAAAAATGTTTAAAAGCTACGTTTATTGCATTGCATAATCGAGTGAAAGTCAGAAATTTTTGTAATCTAATCGATTATTATCAAATATCAAAAGCCAAGTGTAGGAAATCGAATAAAATTGCAAATTTAAATATATATATATATGAATAAAATTGCAAAATTGAATATAAATAAACATGCGTATTCAATTAAATGACGCTAAAAAAAAGAAAATTAAAGTAATCAAAAAATAAACACTAATTCTAACGCAGTTAAGCAAATGAGCAAAGAGAGAGAGGAGAGAGAGAGAGATCCTAAACAAATAGTACCAAGCGCAAAGTTGAAAAATCTCGACTTCCAAGTTTTCTAATTACTGGTCACAGTTCTTATTTAATCTCTTCTTCATGCCATTTTATTCGCTCTTTTCTTTGCGAGTTTTTGCCAACTCAAAAATTCATCAGGCAAACAGCAACAACAACAACAATAATAACAATGTGAAATAGTCTTGGACTTAATAGGTATTTGGCCCCAAACGAAATGTCTTTGGAAAACCGAAAATCCAACGAAGCTGAAGCAGCTAAAGAAAAAGATGAAATCCCCCAAAAAAAAAAAAAGAAGTGTAGAAAAAAATATAAAGGGATTACAAGTTGCAAAAAATAAAAAAAAAAAAAAAAACAAATAAAAAAAACCTGATAAACAAATTGACGACGACTTTGACACAATCTTTTTTGTTTGTTTTTTTACACTTGTCGAGGGTTTTGTAATTGCAAGTTGGTTGATGTTATTGAAGTTGTTTTGTCTGCTTCTATCCATCTGTCTATATATCTATCTGTCTGTATATCTATCTGTCTATATATCTATCTATCTATGCATCTATCTATCAACTTTTTTCCAGTTGGTTTGCCTTCTGTGCTGATTCCTTCATAGCCATGTGATGTGCGATTTATCTAGGTAATTTGTAGCTGTATCTGTAACTTTGTATCTGTAACTTTGTATCTGTAACTTTGTATCTGTAACTTTGTATCTGTCTGTAGCTGTAACATATATGTATATCTTTATCTGTATCTGTAGCTGTATCAAAAGACCCTCCATCCAAGCTAGACTAACGTTGCCGACATTTGAACTACTAAAGTTGTATGTCAACCTGTTTTCAAACTGACACCGCACCAAGCAAACCAAACCAAACTCAACTCAACTCAGTTCAACTCAGCTCAACTGAAGCAGAGCGAAACAGCAAACCCTCTCCAACTATTTTTTTGCTCGGGCTCTTCTTCAACTTTCATATGTTGCCCACCTGTCTGTTTTAAAAAAAATAAAAAAAAATTAAAAAGCAACCCAAGAGTTGTCAAAGCACACTGTGCTTTAATTCATTAATTAATAGTCAATTATAATGTTAGCCAAATAGTTAGTTATGTCTTTTTGTAGTTTTTTGTTTTTATTGCATTAAACAATTTGAGCCAGCGACCGTAACTGTTGAAAGTTTTCAAATCAAAATAGCTCTCTTTAACATTTTTTTTGTAGTTTTTAAAATACAAATCATTTTGAATTATTATACGTGATTTTTAAAATAAAATTTACAGTATTACTGTTATTTTCAATATTTATTTGAAACAGTTAAATTCAGTTTTTAAAAAAAAAAAAATAAACTGTTTTTATATAAAAAAAAAATAAATAAATAAAATAAAACTAAAAATAAATTAATAAATAAAATAAAACTAAAAATAATAATTGTTTTTATAAAAAAAATTTGTTTTCAAAAAATAAAAAAAAAACTGTTGTGTTTGGAATTTTATTTAAAAATTAAAACTAACATTTATTCTGTAACATTTATTTTAAAAATCAAAAATAATAATTAAAAATGATTTGTATCGTAAAAATTATAAAAAAAAAAAAAAAAAAAAAAACAAGTAAAAACGTTGCATTTGGATGCAGCCGACTGCAATATACTTTTTTTTCGCCTCTGCGAAATCAGAAGTGGGCGTGGCAATTGTATTTTTCTTGACACTTTGTCTGCCTATGGTATGCCTATGCTCTAAAACTGCGTTCATACGGACAGACGGACGGACATTTCACAAACCCAATACATTCTTCTTTTTTTTTCAAAAAAATTAAAAAAAGAGTATAAAAAGACTAGTTTTTTTGTTGCGAATTTCGATAGAAATGAACCAATAAACAACTTTGTTTTAATCCATTTTATTGCAAGCAACTTTCTTTACAATTTATTTAATTCAAATTCGTTTGTGATAACTGTTTTTTTTATTCGGACCCGGCTTTTAACATTAAATTCATTTGAGGATTTAAGTTAATGTTTTTAGTTTATAATTTGTAGCCACTGTGCAAGCATGTTTGCACGCGTGTTGTTGTCGTCTTTGCTTACCTTCAATCCGCAATTACTTTGGGCTAAATGCAAGGCCCTGCAACTACTCTTTACTCTTTTTGCTTTTCTTTTTACTTTCCCAGTCTGAAAGAAACTTCTCAAAAAAAAAAGAAAGAAAAAAATCCCCCCAAGTTTTTCATTGAATCTTGTTGCTTTTTACCTTTTTTTGTTGCTGTTGTTGTTGTTGTTGTATGTTATTCGTTTCATGTTTTGTTGTAATTGACATTTCAATTGATTTAAGTTGACATTAAACGACACACACATTAAATGCAGCTGTGAAATTGAAGACAAGTTTTTCTTCAGTTCTCTTTTCCACATTTTCTATATAACGGCATAAAACTTATACTTACATATTTTTGTGGAGCGTATTCATTTCTTTTTGGTAACAAAGTTATGTTGAAAGTAAGTTGAGTTCGATTAGATCTAAGAATACAACATAAGTCAGGGCTGGCAAATATAGAATTTGCAAATTAGCATGCAACCCTGGCAAAAATAGAATTTGCAAATTGGCATGCAACTTTTAATGCAAATTCTGCTTCAAGATTCGAATGTCCAGCTAAGCGACAAGTTTTATTAAAATTATAATTTTTATCAAATTCGGATTACATTAAATTCAAATTAAAAACCTGACAACTCTGTCTGCAGTATCTGCTAAAATTATGTATTTATCGACAACATATTAAATTTGCTTTTTTAAATGAATATCGATTACATTTAATTTACAACAGTAACGTTTGACAGCTCAACTGTCACAAAAATTGAATGCAGTTCTTTGAACTCATAAGAATTTCATTTGAATGCATTAAATAAATTTCCTTGACCAATCGAAAGTTAACAGTTAAAATATATGTCGATATGTCGATGTTATCGATATATTAATGAAAAAAATCGCACATGCTCGATACGACACTGCTTTTGAGCTATCGCCTTCATATCGATTTCGATTTCGGAAAACCACCAGCGCCAAAAATTTCAAAGTCTTTATTAGTACCTATTACTTCTGAATTAAATGCTTTAATTGATGTAAATTGTTAGAAATTGATGAAATCCAATAATTTACAATCCAGTTTAATAACTATCATGAGCAGATCGACTGCAATCTGCATAAATTACTTTTTACCCTTATTTTGTTAATTTTAAGACCGTTTTCCTTTTATTGTTTACGTTGTCAAATGAAATGCTACTTGATGAAAGTTATTTCATAAACATTCAATAACATAAGCTAACTATCAAATATGACAAGCGATTAATTTAACCTAGCTTTAATGTTAGTATTCAAGTGCAAAGTCAATGGAAATCTTGTAACGTTCGTGATAGTTGCGAATTTTCTTTTTAGAAAAACTATCCGAATTATTTCAAAATGATAAATAAATATAAAACTATTTTCTATTAAATATTTCATTCATATTCGCAGACTTTTTCACATTTCCAGATACTGTCAAACGAGACTTCTATATTTTGTAACGTTCGCGAACGCTGGTTTTTCTTAAATATTCTGAAAACGTCAAAGCTATCGAATTTGACTTTGGCATTGAAAAATAGTGCACCTAAAAAGCAACTAAGCCGCAACAAACAAAATTTAAAAAAATATGTTTTTGTTCTTTTATTTTCAATGTAAATGCGTACGAATGTAACGTTCGCGAACCTGGAAATGCCCATATATCGAAAGTTAATTTTTTAAAGTACGGTTTATGTTGCTATAAATATATTTATATTTGTAAAATCTCCCTTAATGCTTCATCTCATTTTATAATCATTCAAATCGACTATAATAAAAACAGGCATAACAAAAAATAAAAATTGATTTATATATATACCACATATATACCATATATATACCACATATATACCATATATATACCATATATATACCATATATATATACCATATGATATTATAGTTAATGCCTGACTCTTGCTGAATGGTATACGAAAATGAGAGTAAAAATTTGTAGCTAAAAGCTCATCATTAATCATGGCTTTGTATATAAAAACGAGGCGCAAAATGTGGCACAATTGTTAAGATATATATATATATATATATATATATATATATATATATGTATATATATATATATTCAGATATACATAGATAAATACGTACACATGTTACAGATACAACAATAATTTGTAACCCACATCAATTTAGATTCTAGAGTCGAAACCATCCATGTACATGTTGGTGGTCAATATAATATTTCACACCCCGTATGTAAAATGTTTGGCTAATTGTGTCAGGGAGTCCACCTCTCTCTCTCTCTTTCTCAGGTGTGTTCATAAAAAGAAGGAGACCAAGCATGGGGCGCTTAATTGAATGAATATTTTTTGGTCAAAGTGTTGTTAGGTATATAAAACTTGCATCCAAGATCTGACATGAACAAGATATCATCGTTTAAAGAGTCAGTAAAAAAGACATTGCACTCAACACTTGTATCGTCTGAAGAGCGTATTAAGATGTTTATTAATATGATAATGAAAACTATTTTCATTGACAGTGTTGGTTAATCGAATATAAAGCATATTTCTATTGACAGGATATTTCTATTGACAGGATATTTCTATTGACAGGATATTTCTATTGACAGGATATTTCTAATGGATATTTCCAATGTTTACAGTGTTGGTAAATCGAATGCAAAGCATATTTTCATTAAAAGTGTTGGTAAATCGAATGTAAAGCATAATTTCCTTGACAGTGTTGGCAAATCGAATATAAAGCATATTTTCATTGACAGTGTTGGTAAATCGAATGTAAAACATATTTCTATTGACAGTGCTGGTAAAGCAAATATAAACGATATTGCTTGCGGCAGTGTTGGTAAATCGAATATAAGACATATTTCTATTTGCGATGTGTTGCTAAAGGATGTAGTTGTATACTAATTAGTAAAAACATAGAAACACGCGTAATTCATGGCGAATAATGAAATTTTCACAAAATTATTTTTTAAATTGTGCTTTCAGTTTAAATAAAATACTGTTGAGAAACGTACAAGCAACGAAACAGTGTTGGTAAATGATGCAGATGCCAACAACATGCAAACAGACATGAAACAACACAAAATAATATTTATTTACATTTATTTGCCGTTTTGCAGCCAAATAGAAAATAACTGTAAGCTGTAAAAGCAGCTGAAAAGAAAGCAACAACAAGCAACACTTGAGCCAAATAGAGCGAACACAACAACAACAACAATGATAATAACAACAACAATGATAATAACAACAAAATGGAAAGCAAAACACAGCACAATGACAACAACAAATACAACAACAACAGCAGCAGCAGCAGGCAATTTGAAGTTTTGTGTCTGTGTATGCACACTGAGGGGCGGGGTTCGGAGCGGGGCGGTGCTGTAGAAGATGGCAGAAGGAAGGGAGGGGTCTGCTGAAATAAAACAAGCTTTGGCAAGCAAAATCAGCAGCCGTAGACGAAATGTTGCTGCCGGCAAAAACAGCAACAATTTTCAGCAACAGCCTCCGCTCTCGCTCTCTTTGGCGCTCCCTCTCTCCCTCTCTCTCTCTCTCTAGCTAGCTGTCTATATCTCTGGCAGGCAACAACAATAATAACAACAACAGCAGTCAAGAGAGGCAGTGAAATAAATTGATGAAGACAGAGCGGCAGGGAGAACAGGGAGGGCAACATAAGGTCGCCGCGACGGGTTTGCCAAATGTTTTGCCTTTGGCCAAGTTTGTGACTACTTCGCCCAAGCCCCCTACTTCCCCGCCCCCAACATTTTGTCTTTGACGAGTGGGTGGCCAGACGTATAGAAGTGCGAGTGTGAGAGAGACAGAGAGACAGAGAGAGAGAGAGAGAGAGAGAGAGAGAGAGAGAGAGAGAGAGAGCGAGTGAGATGCATAGAACCCTTCGCTTTGGGAGTTTTGTGCTCAGCAATTTGATGAGTTTTTAATTGGTAGTTGTTGTTGATGTTGTTGTTGCCCATTTTTACATCTATTTTGTCTTCTTCTTTTTTTCTATTTTACTTTTGCTGTAGTTAAAGCTAAGCTAGGCAAATGTACTAGAAACAAGCTTGACTTTTCATCTTGTTGCACGTGTATTTTCGCATTGATATTCATCATGCAACTCTGCTGCAACTTGATAAAGCTCCATCCAAGTGAGAAAAGCCACTCGAGCTTTTTTTTGGCATGCATAATGCGTGTATAAGCCCCAAGATTATGTGTAAACATACATATATAAATAGAAGATATCTGGTGAAATGAAAAATGTAAAATGTTTCACTTTAATTGCTTGCTAATTTTTATTGGAAGAAAACTTTGGATTGTAAAACTTTTATGTTCGAAATGTTTGCAAAGAATGCAACACTCTTTCCAACTGTCAATAATATTCGATAACTTAATAATATTCGATAACTTATATCGATATTGCTAGTGTGTCTAAATAGAATTCACTTGTATTTAATCAAAAATTATATTAACTTGTGTTATTGTGTTAGCCATTCTTCAAAGTTAATAATCATTTTACAAGCCTGTTCCGAATTTCAAACGTTTTTGAAAACTAAAAAAGTAATAAATTCCGTACAATTTACGAATTACGGTTCTAATTTTCGATCGGAATGGTTTCATTCTAACCTTTTTCGAAACCTTTTTCGAAACCTTTTTCGAAACCGTTTTCGAACCCGAGTTTTGATAGCAATAAGTCTATTCAGTTGTCATCGGTATAGAGAACAGTCACGTTTGCTTTCACTTTTTCGTTGCTGTTTTACAGACAGTTTTTTATTCATGTACTATAACAACTTTTATTCGTCTTTAATACAAGCACAAAATTATCTTAATCATTTCTTAATACGCTGAAAAAGTTAAGAAAATAAAGTTCATTGAATTTGCAGTGTACTTTGACAATTTCTTTCTTTTTAAAAACGTACAATTTTCAAAGCTTTTCGGAATTTAGAGCAACAATCAATTCCTAACAGTATCGGATTTCAGAATAGGCCTGATTTGCACAAAAACATAGATTTCTCAATTTACTTTCATTTGAAATGTGTATATTATGTACATATCTCTTTTGAAAAGCTCGGTTAGATTTTCGCAACACGTCCGTTATGTAAATATTTTGCTTCATTTTGAATTCAAAGTAAGAATACCACAAAACGCTAATAAAATAATTATGATATCGATATTTATTCAGTTCCAATTAAGCGTACATTAAACACTCAAAGCAACAACATAACTTGGTCACATTGTTCCACTGATGCATAACAACAACAACAAAAGGGGGGGGTGGAAGGAGAAAAGCGATTGCGGCGCCACGCAGTTTTGTTGTTGTTGTTGTTTTTGCTTTTATTTTCTGTTATTTACGGCAAACTGTCATCAGTGTCAACAGCAGCAACACCGAGCAACAGACATTGGCCCGCTGTCATTTGCTCATTTGTCAAAAAAAAAAAAAAAACAACAAAAAAAAAGTAGAAAAAAAATCGAAGCAAAGCAAAGAGCAACGGCCAAAGCAGGCAGACAAGAGAAAATGAGCGGGCAGAGCAGCGGCTGAGGCGGCCGCCAAACAGTTGTTTTTGTTTTTTTTTTTTTCATTTTTTTTTTTTTGTATTTTGGGGTAGCCAAAAACAGCAATAACAACAGAGAGTGAATCACAAAACGAGCCAAAGAGCGTGTGCCGTACAAGTCTGCTGCGACGGCGGCGGCGACGTTGGCGGCTGCTAACGTGACGACGCAGGCGTCGCTGCCAAAAGTAATGAACGTGCGACGACAACGTTGCCGTCAGCAGCGTCGTCTTCAGCAGCAGCGTCTCCGACAGCAGCTATGCCTTCAGCAGCATCGCCGACAGCAACGTCGCCGTCAACAGCGTCGTTGGCGTCATCGCTTTGGGTTGTTGTTGTTGCTGCTGCTGCTGCTGCTGCCGCTGCAAATGTGTTACAAAGAGTGTTCTCCAGCTGTCTTTGCTGTCTCTCTCTCTTTTCGTCTGCTGTCGTTCATTTTGCTTAAGTTCATTATAAATGCGTTGCCGTGCACATACATAAGTGTATTAGTGTGTATATTATTATGTGTGTGTGTGTTTGTGTATGTGCTTGTGCGAGACTGTAAAACTGTAAACTTTGTCTTGCTGACCAGCGACTTCAAACTGTAGCAACATTTTGAAACTTCTTTGTACTTGTTGTTGTTGGCAGTTGCACAAATTAAAGTGGCATGCAGAAGTTTTTTATAAAAAGTGACTGCAAAACAAGCACACACACACACACACCCAGAGAGAAAGAGAGTAGAAGAGCAGAAAAGCAAGCAGAGGAGTGGGCAAAAAACAAAAAAGACTCATGAAAGAAGTAGCAGGCAAAACAAGTTGATGATTCTAAGTGGTTAAAGAAGTTGAAAAGTCACAACTGGACGTTGGCGGACGGGGTTCGAGGAGGGGTGACTTGGGTTGGAGTGGGGTGGGATGGGATGGGATGGGATGGGATGGTGTTGTATGCGGTAAGTTACGAGCAGCTGTTGACTGAAAGTTGTGCAAGAAATTGTTGCAAGTTTCTCCCATTTGCAAGCCAAGCAGCAAGAAGAAGAAGAAGAAGTTGCAGCAAGAAGAAGAAGTTGCAGCAAGAAGCGAATTGAGAAGAATCAGCCCGCTGCGTTTTTTTGATTAAAGTGCGAAACCTTTTTATTTACAGGGGGTGTGTTTGGGGGTGAGGGCTGGCAAGCGGTTGAGTGGATTCTTTGGGTTAACGAATTGTATAAAACTAAGAAAGCTGAGCTTAGTCCAAAGCTTTGCCTTACACAGTTTATAATTAGATGGAAAACCATAAATATAAATTAAGATTACAAAATGTTGCCAATTTGTTGTACTTTTGAATGCAAGGCTTTCTTTAAAATACAAATTATAGCTTTGTCATTATTTTGAAATTTCATTATTGGTTGATTGATTTTGTTTTCTCTTTTTTTTCATAAAGACTCATATTTTGTTTGAGGCCCGTTTAAAGTTCGGTTTTTTTCTTGCACAAAATTTGTTTGAAAACACGTCAGTTAAGTATTTTTTTTTAAATAATGTAAAATTTTCGATACAACTAAAACGATCAATTATGGCATCACTTGATTAATTTAATCGTTCAAACATCTCTCAATGCCATTTTAAGCTACAAAAACTAGACAAAAAATGTCCTTCATTGAGGCGAAATTAAGCAGAAAATATCGATATATCGTTATTTATTTTTAATTCAATGTAAAATTAATCGATGCATTGACTTTTATCCGAAGAGATATGCGACCAGAATACGATTAATGTTGATTTGAGCTTGATTTGGAAAAAGGGAGTTATAAAGTACTGCAAATGTGTGTAACGGTCAGAAGGAAGCATTTCCGACTATATAAACTATATATTCTTGATCAGGATCAACAGCCGAGACGAACTAGCCATGTCCGTCTGTCTGTCCGTCTGTATGAACGCGTCGATCTCAGAGACTATAAGAGCTAGAGACACCAAACTTGGCATGCAGGTTCCTGTATACCATACGCACATCAAGTTTATTTCAAATTTCGGATGCACCCCCCCCCCCCCACACACCGCGGCAAATCGCAAAAATCTCCCACAGCCACAGTTTTAAAGATAAAACTTTGATTTTTGGTACACATATATGTTTAATCAATGTTGAGCGGATGCGTAAATTTCATTACGATCGGATAAATAGCACCAAAGTTATGGAAGAACTTATTTCCCCTGTCTCAGCAGGCAGCAACAGTTTGACACGCACTGGAGAAGTTAAGTACGCTGTTTGCTTGTGTTGCCGCTGAACTGCTTGAAATGCAAGTTGGGAGCAGGGAGACTCGTAGTCGGGCACACTCGACTAGAGTATTCTTACTTGTTTTTGTTTAGCTTGAAAACATCCTCGCAAATATATTTATTTATCTTTTTCGGATTTAGCAACTGGTTTTACATAAGAAAATAATAACAAATATTTTTCATAATTTGTTGCATTGTGTTATCAATCGAAATATCAATGTTTTAAATGACTTTATACAATTTGTAGCTCGATGTCAAATTTTTCGATACATCGATGCATCAATAGCTCATTCGATTTTTAAGAACAATGTTCAATTCGGATTGCAAACACTTACGATATTATTTAATATGCATAATGCAACTGGTGTTTAAGCATTTCATCACTTTGCCCAAAACAATGCCAGCGTAAACAAATATTAAGCTCTCTGATGTAACATGTATGAAACACGTATGTATGTAAATGAGCTACAGCACATTCCAAAAGAAGCCGACAAAAGAACATTAACAATTCATAATAAATAAATAATAATAATAAAAAAATCAATGTTCTTTTTTTTGTAGCACTCGAAAAATATGAAAATCCTTGACCTTATTATGTGTATGTGATGTACGCATATATATATGTATGTATTTATATATGTATGTGTTTATACGTGGGGCCAAAAGACGAGCTACTAACAAAGCGCAGAGCATAAAAGATAATGAACTCGATAAGTTTCATTTTTGCGGTATGTCTATTTTAATAAAAGCAGCAGCAGCAGCAACAACAACAACAGCTAAATGAGCTGAGCTCAGCAACAACTTAAAACAACAACAACAACAACAGCTAAAACAACAACATAAAGAAAGCGCCGCCTCATCGTGTAATGGAGAAATTTTTGTTCGTTTTGTTTTTGTTTTTGTTTCTCTTCTTTTTTTTCTTTTTTTTTATTGCGCTCTCTTTTGGCACCGTTTTTCGGGTAGAAAGAAGGCAATAACCTTGAGGCAGGTTTTTCACATGAGACGACGACGATGCAAACGAAATAACCAAAAAAAAAACAACAAAAACAAAAAGAAAAAAAAAGTAACAAGAATAAAACAAAAACAAAATAACACCAAAAAATATATAAGCCTTATATTGTTATAAAAGGCAGCAAGAGCGAAAATGGAATCTGTAGTTATGGCTAAAATAAAAATGTCTGGCTAAAATGTTGTGGGCATGGGGAGTGGAGTGGGGTTGGTTTGCTGGGGGTTGGCGGCGGTTTGTTTGCTCATTGTTCAAAAATGATTTCATTACAATAAAATTCAACAGAACACAGTATATTAATATCGTATGCTTGAGCTAATTGTATGACAATGTGACCAGACTTTCAATTTAAATTTTACTTGCGTCACAAATTCACAGTAAGCAACTATAAATGAATCAAATAACAAAATGATTCAATCAAGTAAAAGATGACATCAGTTATAATCTTAAGAAATGTGTTAGTCAGAACTAGTTCGATTAAACGATAATCGAACTCAAATGATTTACTTGGGTTCGAATCGATTTATATAAATTGACATTAACAGCAAAAATAAAATTATATATAAAAAAACAAATAAACTTAAAACTTAGTAGCCAATGTGCTGAAATGTTAAGTATTATTAAAAAATAAAAATGTTAAATAATGAACAAAAATGTGTATTGCATTTTATTAAATTATTTTACTTTGAAATTTTTGCCAGAGACCGAAAATAAAAGTTATCTACCTAACCTAACATTTTAACTAAAAATATCATCAAACTGTTTACAATAAAATGGATGAAAACAAGCAATTTTTTTTTTTATTACATTTTTTTCTTTTTATAAAAATTGAAAATAACTGGTACGTTGAAATAAAAATGGAAACTAACAGTTATGCTGCAACTTTTATTATAAAAATCAAATATTTATATGCATAAAAATGATTTATATACTAAAAATTAAAAATTATTGTTAAAGATCAATTTTTCTTTTAAAACTTTAAACAGTAATAATCAAAGATAAAAATACATTTAAAGCACCCAATTAATAGTTTTTGGCCTTTTTTTTAAATCGTTAACTCAATTTTCAATAACAATTAAAACAGGTTTGGTAATCCAGATTAATAAATATGAAACAAAAAAAAAAACATGCTTGCCAAAAAAAAAAAAAAAAAAAAAAAAACAATTGTAATTATTCTACAGAGCTCAGTGATGACTTCTGTAGAAAGAGAATAATTTCTAGGTCAGTGGAAAAAAGAAATGCCAACTATTTTCAGGTTCGCCTCCTTGCCACACGCACAAAGACACACACTCTTACACATACACACACCTTGTTGTCAAGTAAGTTAATATTGTTGCTATTGTTGTCAGACATCATTAATCATTGCCAGTTAAACAATAACAAGCAGAGCAACAACATTGAAGACAAAGACAGGGACAGAGAGGTGAGCTGAGGTGAGTTAAGGTGCAGTGAGGTGAGTTGAAGAGTGATGAGATGAGGTAAGCTGAGCTGACGGGGGGTGCTCTTATAGTATATACTGAAAGAAAAGTGAAACCCAATGACAGTCAAACTGTTTGTCTGTGCGTGTTTCAAACAATGCAGCAAAGAGAGAGAAAAACATTTATAAAAAAAAAGAGACAGAGAGGTGGGGGGAGGAGGTGCTGCTAAACGCAGAAGCTTTCGGGTACAGGCTGTTGAAAAGGTCAAAGTTGATGACACAACAAGAATTGCAAAGTGTTTTCAGGCTTCAAGTCTTAAGTTAAATGCTCTTTTAAAAACATATTTATTTCAACTAATGATGTACAAAGAATCGATATTTATCGATATGTCAATGTCAAGTAAAGCATAGAAGAGGCAATATGATGTATATTGCCTCTAAATCGATATATATTTTTGGAAATTATAAAAGTAAAACATTTATTGGAAAACATTGTTTATTAATCGATATATGGAATTCGAGATGTTCATATATTTCGATGACTAATATTGTTTACATCACTATTTCCAGCATCACAATAAAGTGAGCATGGAGAGTATATTAGAAATATAAGTGTCCATAAAGGACAATTTAACAACAAACAAAAAATAGACAGTGGAGGACATTCTTAGCAAATAAAGCTACCATGGAGGACAGACTAAGCAGGCGAAACCTAGCAAATAAAGTGACCATGAAGGACAAACTAAGCTAATAAAGTTACAATGGAGAACAAACAGCAAATAAAGTGATCATGGAGGACAACTTAGACAATAAAATTACCATGGAGGACAAAATTTGCAAATAAAATGGCCCTGAAGGACTAGCTTAGCAAATTCAATGAACATAGAGGATACGCTTAGCAAATGAAGTGGCCATTGGGAATAAGCTTATCTAAAAAGGTGACTATGGAGGACAATTTAGCAATTAAAATGACGGCAGTGGCCAAACTACGCAAATAAGGTGACAATTGGGAGGCAAACTATGCAAATAAAGTGACCCGTTAGGATAAATTAGCTAATCAAGTGACGATGGAGAACAAACAACAATTAAAATAACCATGGAGGTCAAACTAAGCAAATAAAGTTACAACAGAGGACAAATTTAGGTAATAAAGTTACCACGGAGGACAAATTAAGCAAATAAAAATACCACGGAGGGCAAATAAACGGACCTTGGAGGAAAAATTTCTTAAAATTAAAGTTAATAAAGTGAACATGGAGGTCTCTTTTTGATCAATTCAAAAGGTTAAATGAAGCAACACACATTTCAACACTTTTTGTCAAGCTATCAACTAACAACAATGTTTCTGCAAATCATTTTAGAAAGTTGCTAAGATACATTCTGTGCAGAGAGCATTAAAAGAAGAAGAGAATGTCAAAGTGGATGAGTCCGAAGGGGTCCTGATGGTGAGTTTCAAGTGCTGACCAACTCTAGTATATACAGGAACTGAGCTGTCGACCCTTTTAATAAGCATCGTCGTCAGTTTTTGCAAGCGCGGTGGGGGGGGGGGAGGGGGTCAGGTCAAAATGTCATAAACGTCATCAAGCGAATGTGGCTCGTAAAACTTGGAGCTTTTGTTTGTTTGTCTGTGTGTGAGTGTGTGTGTTTGTGTGCAAAAGTGAAATCTATAATAAAATTTTCCTTTACACTTTTCATTTTAGATCTCATCTCATCATCCCCAACGTCAGCCCACACGGCAGAGCAGAGTATACATACAATGTTTTTTTTATCGCACACACACACTTTTCACACGCTTTAAGGCAGTTAACAATTTTAATTTTCTTCGCCTGATTTTTGTGACTTGTCATAAATTTCCACTCAAGTTGTTTTATCAATGCTTGGGCATAACTTTCGCTTGAACAGCCAAACGTTTTCGAATGAATATAGAGAGAGAGTGAATTTAGAGAAAGAGACTCAAAGAGAGTGTAGTAGAGAGAGAGAGAGAGATGTGTACTATAAAACTTCAACTTAACTTACATTGCAAGTCGTTAATCTTCTTAAGCAATTTTATAAATGCGTTCCATGACTCACCTGCAAAGAGATAAGAAAAAAAAAAAAGGTAAAGAAAGAGAATTAATTTACATTGTTGCTAAATATAGAGTTAAATGCAAATTGCAAAGTTGTGACTTAACAGTTAGGGGGGTGGGGTTTTTACCCGGACTCTAACTCGGATATAGCATATATATGTATATAGTATATATATGACCAAAGTTTTCAAACGACGAAGAGAGAAACAATGTTTATGCAAATGTTATAGGGAATGTTTTTGGATTTTGTTTTCGCTTTTATAGTGAAAGGAAGTTTACCTGATTTGTTATGTAAAAAGAAATATACAAAAATACAAAAAAAAAAAAGAGAAAAAACTAAAATTGCATATTTAAGTGGAAGTGCTGACGCAAATGGGCAAAGCGTATAAACATATGTAGTAAGCTTTGGTTATAGAGCCAGCCAACGTTCAAATAGTATGCATATTAAGTGAACAAACGCATTCTAGGTTCAAGTTTTAATCAATAAAACTGAAAACTGAAACTGAATGTGAAAAAAAACAAACGTCATTCGTCTTTTTCACATTTTCAAGAGCTCTAGCAATAATATCAATTCAAATTTATTAATGATAAGGTCAGATCTGTTCCCAATTGTCGTTTCCGCTCAAAACATTCGGAATCGCAACTATTAGGTGTTCTGAATTCCGAAAATCGTTTTGCTTTTGAGACAATGGAAAGGGAAGTATTCAAACTAATCTAATATTTCGATTTATATTTCATTCGAAAAGAGATACATAAAATATAAAATGATTCGGAATGAGAATTTCTCGGATGAGAATTTCCACCCGTGAGAGTAGATTTTCCAAATCGTTGATCCACACGTTCAAATACTTTTTTGTTTAGACTAGAGATGGGTTCAAAATAGAAATTCGTTTTCAAATGATTTTGATTTTCCCGATCCGACCATTCTGTAATTTAAAAAAAATATCACACGCGTTCCAAATCCCACCAGAAATTCAATTTAAGCAATATTTTTTTTAAATTCTAATCGCAGAAACGTGTTATCAGACCTGTTCCGCAACCCACTTTGGAATTGGGAAATTATTTCACTTTTGGCAAGTTTTTGCAGACTGAATTCACGTGACTTTAATCAGCGATTGAACTCACTTCATGTTAAGATATAACTCATTTTCTTTGCATTTTGTGCATCGCCGAAACAGAAATTCAAACCTGTTCCGTAATCCACTTACGGAATCAAATAAAGTTGGCTTTAATATTGCTATTTTCACAACAAGCTTTTTTGCGAATTAAATTCAATTGGCTTTGATCAACGATCTAACTCACTTGAAATTGAGATAGGATTCATTTCTTATAATAGAAATGGAAAGATTCGAGAGGAATTCACTTCCGCAAAATGTTGCCATAAGTGAAAAACAAAAGAGACCTGACTATTTATGTTTGTATATCAAAGACACACGAAATGACAAACAAAAAATGATTTAAAAAACAAAAAAAAAACACGTTGAAATTCCATTAAAAATTGTTATCATTCAAAAGCTTTTGAAATGCTCAACCGAATTTAAAGTCTAAACATAATGTCAAGCAATAAGCGAAGGGCCAATTAAGATAGCACTCAAATAATTAGGCTATGCTAAAAAAAAAAAAACAAAAAAAAAAGTTGCTAAGCAGCAACAGAACACGTGCGCTGACTCATTTGGCATGAAAACACAACTAAATAAAAGAAAATAAAGTGCCAAAAAAAAAAAGAACACAAGAGAGACTGTATAAACTGGCGTAAAACAAAAGCATGAAAGAAAGAGCGCAGAAGGAGAGAGCGCAGCTGCAAATAAAATAAATATAAAAAAGAAAAAAAAAATTAGACAAGGGAATTTGGCATGTGTGGCGCCCGAGCAGGGACCACTTTTGTGGTAACAAAAAAATAATAAAAAAAATTATTAAGAACGCTTTGCGGTTAACCAAACTTAAATGGAATTCTAGTGAACTGAAAATGTGTGTGTGTGTATTAATTTAAAAATGAATACTGCTTGCATATCAACTCTATAAAACACTACTATATCAATCTCAACATTTTGATTTGATTTCCATTTTTTTTTTTTTTTGGTTACGCTAACCGCAAATATGACAAAAAAAAAAACAGAAACAGAAACTGATAAGCGATTATACAATACTTCATGTGTGCCAGACTCGAACTTGGACAGCAATCTTTGACAAACTTATCAGCGTGTGCAAACAGAAGCTATATATGTACAATAATCGAGATACACCTACATATATAGCAGGGAAGCCAGTCCCAGTTTATTCTTCTTTTTTTTACAGTAAGCAAGTCCAAATTTTGCCTTGGACTTTGTCTTTACATAGCCCACATTTGACTCGACCCAAATTTCGACTTGAATTTTGACTTGGAATCTTATTTTTAGCACGTATCTGCAATAAACGACTGCAAATTGTCAACGTCTCACTTAAGTCTGTAGAGATCTTTAACGATCTTTAGATAAATTATTCAATGAAATTTGGCAACGCCGCATTTGAAAAGTGATTTTTTTTTCAGTAGAAATGCTTACAACTTCTTTTAAATCAAATATACAAAAAAAAATAAAACATCTGTTATTCAAAATATAAAAATAAAATAAAATCTATTATTCAAAATATAAGAATTTAAGTACATAATAAAAGTCTTTTATTCAAAATATAAGAATTTAAGTATATAAAAAAAAAGTCTTATTCAAAATATAAAAATTTAAAAATATATATATGTATTTTTTTTTTTTAGCACAAAGCCAATCATTACTATAAAAAATGTGCCCAGATTTCTAACAATTTCGAATGTTGATAGTTAATTCGAAACAAATGAACAAATTCAAATCAACTTTTCTGACTTTTTCTCAACAAGTCACTGTTTTTGGGTTACCTTCTGACTCAATCAACCCGCTCCTCCCCCCCGAGCCTTGTTTGTCGCTTTTGTTCTTGCTCTATTTTAAATTTTATCGATCAAACTGCGTTTTGCATTTCACATTCCACAGAAAACAACTTTACAATCGAAATGGAAAGGCAACTCACACACATACACACACACACAAACAAACAACAAAAACAGCTAACTTATCACAATTTACACTCTTTTGCATTTCTCTCATTCTCTTGGAACTCTCGTCTTCTGTGTAGAAAGTCTTTCAATGCTTTGCAAGATTTTATAATTTAAATGCTGTCGTGTTTCTTAATACATATTTATATGCACATATACATATACATATATATACAGACGTATATACAAATGTATGTATATGTTTTTATTTTACCTTAATTTAATTTGCAATTTGTGCTCAGAGCTTGCTCTGCTCTGCTATGGGCCTTTGCATTTTTGATTAAAACATTTATTTCGCTTTCACGGCCTTGTTTCTTATTTAGTTTGTTTTTTCTTTATTATTACATAATATTATTATTATTTTTGTTGTTGTATTACTTGCGCTCTCACTCGAAATATGTTTTCTTACTGCAAATAAAATGATAACAAGCAAGTAAAGTCACTTTTTGGAATGACAATGGACACAATTTAGTAAACTCTGCATTCACACTTAATGAGTTCAAACTCTTTGAACTCAGCGAGAGTGTTAGACCGGTTCTGGTTTTCACAAAAAATAACTTTGTGGCTGCTCATTAAGTAAGTTTGGTCCTTTCACATTGGCAAGTTTATTGCATCCTTGAAGAAATGCACGTGAATTTATTCCGCAAAAATGTCGTGGAATTGAAATTCGTCTCAATGTTCAAAACATACTTTATGGCTGCTCATCTAACAAATTGAATCCTTTCACAATGCCAAGTTTTTTTTCATCCTCGATGTGTGACAAGTGAATTTAATCCGCCTAAACCTAATGCCAGCTAATAAAGCAGTTTCACTTTTCGATATTTCTTCTTTTCTATTTTTTTCCCCATAAATTAACAATAGAAATCATACATTGATTATAAGCTTAAAAGCCTTAAAATCTACAATTCAGATACAACAAAGTGTTTATTTTCAATTATATTTATACTCTTTTTTTAACTTTTTTGAAAAAAAAGGAAAAAAGAGTATATTGGGTTTGTGAAATGTCCGTCTGTCCGTCCGTCTGTCCGTATGAACGCAGGTTTTTTCCACAGTTTTGAAGCTAGAGCAACCAAACTTGGTATACATGTTGGTATATACCATAGGCAGACAAAGTGTCAAGATCTCCCCCCCACCCCTTCCCCCACAAACCGCAAAAACCTATATCTTCCACAGTTTTATAGCTAGAGTAACCAAATTTGGCACAAGGGCTACTTATCACATCCTTCATTGATCTGGCAAAAAAAAATTCGGCCACGCCCACCCCCGCCCTCACAAATAGGCAAAGTCTGTATCTCCCCCACCCCTTTAGCTAGAATCACCAAATTTTGCAGGTTGAATTCTGTTGCCCTATTTAATAGATTGGATAAAAATATTTTTGCCACGCCCACCCCCGCCCTTGCAATCAAGCAATGTTTGTTTCTCCCAAACCTGTAGAACAGGCCCAACCAAATTTTAATTGATGGCAAAACTTTAAAGATTTGAGCAGAAATTCAATTGCCACGCCCACTGACTCCGCAAAGAGGCGAAAAAAAGAGTATATCGCAGTCGGGTGCATCCGACTGCAACGTTCTTACTTGTTTTGTTTTTGTTTTTGGTCTTTCGTCAAGCCGAAAACAGCTTTTATTTGTTTTAACTTTTTTAAGATAACAAAGTCTAGAAATTTTAGACATAACAAAAAAAAAGTGTAACAATGTTTAAAAAAAAAATTTGTTAAATATTTGTGTGTCATTTATGCGACAGCTGGCATTTGATCGACTTCATTTCACAAATCAAATCCGAAACAATTGGAAAATCAAATCAACAAAAGGAATAAAAACAGTTAACAATTAAGCTAGAACAAAAAACAACAAATCGAAACAACAACAAAATGTAGGCCAAAGACAAACAAGAGCGGCTACCAAATTGCATTAGCCAAAATCACAGCTAAAAAACTTTTGAAGCATGAACAAAACAAAAAAAAAAAACAAAAAAAAGGCAAAGAAAGCAAAAACTGCTGAAAGCCAGAAAACGAGAGAAGCATGTGCAACAAAAAAAAAACAAGCAAAGCATAAACTAAAAAACAACAAAACAACCTTGACAACAATTAACACACACACACACACACACACACACATGAAAACTAAAGCTACACACACACTTTTCGAGAAGTGCGTGTTTAAAGTCTCACGCGGGTAAAAACGCTACAAAAGTCGCGCCTCCGAGGTAATCAATCAATGTAAGCGGGTTTTTAACGCACCCAAGAAAAAGTGTCAGAGAGAGAGAGAGAGAGAGAGAGAGAGAGAGAGAGATGCAGCTAGAGCGACAGAGAGAGATGGGTAGAGAGAATGTAATTGGTATTGATAAATTAAGTAAAGTGTGTCGAACACAAGAAGCTTGTTTAATGCACCGCAGCAGAATGCGAACAGCGCTAAAGTAAATACAAAAGCAAAAATCAAGTACAAATTTAATTGATCAAAGTGACTCGACTTGAAGATAGCCTGTAAATGCAGGGAACGCAAGACAATGGTTTCAACTATTTAGAACAGAATATTATTAATATTATTGTAGCATTTTTATTCTCCAAGGAATCAATTTAAAGTTGGTAAGAGTAAAACAAGTAAGAACGTTGCAGTCGGGATCTCCCAACTGCGATATACTCTGTTTTCTGTACTTTTAATAAATTAAACTTTTGTAAAGACTACTTATATACTTACTTATAAACTGTCCTTTAACTTAGGTTAAGTGTGTTTGGTTGCGTTATCTTGAAAAACAAAAAACAAAATGTTTCATAAAAAACATATTTTCAAGCGATTGTTCCTATAGCAGCCATATGTTATAGTGGTCTGATCTGGCCGATCTTAACACTTTGTCTGCCAATGGTATATACCAACACGTATACCAAGTTTGGTTGCTCTAGCTTCAAAACTGTGGAAAAAAAAAACTGCGTTCATACAGACGGATGGACGGACGTACAAACATTTCCCAAACCCAATATATACTCTTTTTTTCCATTTTGGAAAACAGAGTATAAGCAAGGTTTCATCTACTGCAGAAGTTGCTTATCTGGATTATTCTTTCAGTTCGAAAATATTGCAATACTTTAGTAGAATGCAAGACAATGGTTTCAACTACTTAGAATAGAAAATAATTATATAATTGAAGTATTTTTATTCTCTAAGGAATCAGTTTAAAGTTAGTATGGGTTAAGGGCAAAAACAAGGTTTCATCTTCTGGAGAAGTTGCTTATCTGGATTATTCTCTCAGTTATTGAAGCATTTTTATTCTCCAATGAATCAATTTGATGATAGTCGAAAGTAAAGTTAAGAAAGAGGTTTCATCTTCTGCAGAAGTTACCTATCTAGTTTATTCTGAAATGCTATTTATTTATTTATTTTAACGAATAACAGTCGACGTGCTGGTTAGTTTAGATTTAATGAAATAATTATTTTAAAATTTTCTTAAGAAGAAAGTGTTTGCGACAAAAATCACATGTCATATCATGTGGCAGATCATTATACATTTTTAGAGCTATATTTTTTTAACTGCATAACAATTTCAAAAACGTTCGTTTAGGATTGTACAAAATATATCGATATTTAAAAGAAAAATATCGATATTGCTTTTTTAGATATCGCCTTCACATCGCTATCGACTTTCAATATATCAATTAATCAGTTTGTTATACAATTGATTTACTTTTTCCAAATAAAACTATAGATTATAATGATGCTAAAATTATAAATTTAATAACAGTAGACTTTTTACAAAATTATTCAATTCAATTTCAAAAGCAAATGAATGATTCCCCGACATAAATCTCAAAGAATTCATTCATTTTCAATTCTTTATCCATAAGAAAAAGAATGATTCCCGAAATACCTATTTCTCCAAAAAATTCATTCATTTTCAATTCAATTCTTTATCATAATCAAACGAATGATCATCAAACCTAAATCCTTTGTGAATTCAAAATAAGAATTAATCAATCTCATAGAAATAATATGAGTACATTCAAATTTAATTAAATTATTATTTTTTTTAACTGAATTGAATGAATTTTGGCAATTCATTTGCCTAAATGATTCACAGTATCATTCGCAAAAAGAATCATTCATGCTCTGGTTTGCAGTTGAAATCAACATAAAGTTTACTATTTAGATCTGTTTATAAGTGCTATACTATACCCTTTCTTAGACACATTGTAGAGTATATAAAAGGTTATGAGTTATTGAATATGGATGATAATACTGCCTCATGATGCACATAATGAAATGAGTTGATTAATATGAAAGCTACAACATTTATTGTGTTACTTCAACAGCTCTGAACGTGAACATTATATATTTCCATTAATTAATTGTTTCGTTTACTCAAGTGCTGCCAACGTACCATCCCCATCCTCAGCCCCACCCCCACCGTACCTAGGCAGCTGCCACACCCCCCCCCCCCTCCTCCCCCGTTCTACACAGTTGATGAGAAAAACAATATTGCATTTTGCAACACTTGACATTACATTCCATATGCTTTAAGCACAACTTGAAACGCTCGTTTGTGGTAAATCCTTTTGTACATTTTGAGCCCTTGCCTGCGTCATTTGCTTTTGTGCTTTTCTAATATGGCCAACACACACACATACACACACAAAGGCTTTTAAGTTGAGCGCCTAAAATGCTTCAACTACACGACACTTGCCTTTTTACTTTGAGATGCAACATTGAACTGTCAACTGCTATGCCACACACACAGCACACAACACACACAGCCCACAAACCTCATCACCGCAGTCTCCCAGTTGCAGTCCCAGTTTCAGTTGCAGTTCCACTTCCATTCCCCGTCCCAGTTACTTCCTCTTCTTTTACGCTTGCATCCTCATCGCATTTGACATGCAATTTCCAAATGCAACAGCAGAACTAAGTAAGGCCTACAACTAGACTACGTCAATGCAGCGGGGCGGCGCGGGGAGCATGTCTAACGTTGCGTCAAGGAGTTGAGTTAAGTCGAGTCTGCACTCGGAAAAAACATTCGTAAAGTCGCCATAAATTTAAGAAAGTAAAATAAGCTTGCGACACAAATCTACATTTTTTAAATTTCATTTCGGTTTCTAATTTGTTTTTTTTTTTTTGTTTTTTCTAATACTATACGCCATTTCTAGTTTTCAAAATGTATTTTTCTGAGTGTAGACTGAGTTGAACTGCGTTGAGTCTTGGCATGTTACTTTGTGCATCTTTTCAAGTTGCAAGCCTTGCATGTTGTTTGTTGGTGTCTCTTTCATCCTGGTTCCCTTTGCTTAGTTCGGGGCAAGTTTAATGTCGGCTATAACCCAGAAATTGCATGAATACTCAAGTGCTGCCAACGTACCATCCCCATCCTCAGCCCCACCCCCACCGTACCTAGGCAGCTGCCACACCCCCCCCCCCCCTCCTCCCCCGTTCCAACCAGTTCCGTTCCGTGCGTCCTCCATTCACCAAGTCCAGTTTGCCGCTTCCCAACTTGGCCTCGTACATAAATCATCATTGCTTTTCAGCTTGCGTCGTCCTCGACGCTGAAGTTGTCCTCGCCGACAAATACACACACATATATACATATATATATATATATATGACATACAACATACTTCGTCCTTCGTCCTGCATTGGCTTTCATTGCAATGCCTTTTGTTTTTTTTTTCTCTCCTTTTTTTCACTTCAAGTGGCAGTTTCTTTCGGCGTGTAATGTGCGGGGAGAAGGACCTCTTATCCTGTGCCTGGTTCGCCTTCTGGTTGGTTTTCTTGGTTGGCTGGCTTGGTTACTCAACCCCAACCCCAACTCCAACTCCAAAACCCCAACTCTTTTGGCGAGTCCTTTGAAGTTTTGTTTATGTGCTGGTCGCTTGGCTGCTGATGTTTTATAGCCTCATTGGCGGCAGTTTCGCATCGGATTTGGCGCTTTAATTGAGCGTGTTCTCCAAACCACGAGGCGGAATGTGGAATTTACAGATAGGACTTGTATAAGTGCATGTCTATGTGTGTCTATGTGTATATCTTACATTTATACTTATGTATGTTTATGGAGGATAAGTTATTTCCTTCCTTATTTAGTTTATATGATACTATAATATGATTTGATATTTATCGATAATACGATACCTTAATAACTGTAACTTGCGGATGAGTTCTCTTCTTATAGGAAAAGTTATTTCCTACATAGCATAGCTTACAGATATAACACTCGATTAACGATTAAATTAATGGAATAGTCTCTAAATTATAACAGTTAATTATAATTTGATATTTATCGATTATACGATAACTAAATAATCGTTAATTGAGTATGCGTGCATTCATTGCATTCTTACAGAGTTGCCACAAAATTATATTGCATAATATTATATTATATTATGATATAGTAGATAACATGATTGACAATCGTAACTCGATAACAAACGATAAATATCGTAACAAAATCAGTACAAATTAAGAAATATATACAAAATTAACTTAATACTAATCCAATTAAAAACAAGTAAGAACGTTGCAGTCGGGCTCACCCGACTGCGATATACTCTGTTTTCTGTACGTATATTAAATTAAATTATTTTTAAGACTGCTTATATATATATGCTTCGAACTATAAAATTCTTTCTACTAAGTGCAGAAAGCTGCAAACGCCCAAAACAGGTCGAGGCGGGTGCTTGGCAAAATGATCGCTCGTTCAATGGGGCGGGGGTGGGCGAGTCAATTTTTTTTTTTTTTGGCTGGTCGATCAAGGATATGGTCAGTAGTCTTTATGTCAAATTTGGTTACTCTAGCTATAAAACTGTGGAAGATATAGGTTTTTGCGGTTTGTGGGGGAAGGGGTGGGGGTGGGGGGAGATCTTGACATTTTGTCTGACTATGGTATATACCAACATGTATACCAAGTTTGGTTGCTCTAGATTCAAAACTGTGGAAAAAATCTGCGTTCATACGGACAGACAGACGAACGGACGGACGGACATTTCACAAACCCAACATACTCTTTTTTTCCATTTTGAAAAACAGAGGATAACAATTCACTTGACAATCGATGCACACTTAAATTAATAAATATTAATAAGTTAACTTTTTTTTTATTATACCTCGATATTTTTATCAAACGATATTTACATAAAAAAAAAAAAATTTTAAACAGGTTTATCAACAATGATATTACGTATAATATACACAATTTACACATAACTATTGCCTTAACCAAAGTTAAAAGAGCACATTCTTAATTCTAATCTGTCTTAAATTATAATAACTAAAGTTAAACAGCACATTCTTAATTCTAATCTGTCTTAAATTATTATAGATTATAGTATATCTTATAAGCTGCAAATAAAGCTATATACAAATGGCTTAAATATGAGCAATGATAAGAAAAACAAAAAAAAGCTTTTCATATCGATTACCTAACAATTGATTTGATTTGATATAATTGAACCTCTCCAAATGAAACCACTCGTTTACACATTTGTGCACATTATCCATTGAGAGCTGCTTGGCCACGTATCGTATACTTAATAAATGTCCAGGCTGCTCTTTGAATTACTTTGGCAAACAAATTTATTAACTAGACCCCTGTCATCAGCGTCATTATTATCAGCTTTATCATAATCATAATCATAATCTTAATCAGTAGCATTCCTTCAACTGGCAAAGTCTTCGTTTGTCCAACTTTTATCAGCGCGTCGGCATTGAAATCTAATTTTCTTGGATATTATACAAAACAGAAAGTTGAGTGGGTGGATGGAAGGTAGACGGGGAAGGGCGGTAACAGCTGACTTGAGAATGATGACAAGTCTCGTATGGCATTCAAAAAAGTTAACCAACTTAATAATAATCTCTAAGCTGCAAGCAGCTTTGAGTTGGCGCACGTTTCATCTGCCTGATAGCTTCAACTTTTGACGCTGATTAATTTGTGAATAGTGCGAACGACAGAGTGACACGCAGAGAGAGAGAAAGAGAGAGAGAGAGAGAGAGAGAGAGAGAGAGAGAGAGAGAGAGAGAGAGAGAGAGAGAGAGAGATGGAGCGACAGAGCGAGAGATGGAGCGACAGAGAGAGAGAGCTAGTGGCCTGATAAGCGTCGAGCTGTGAGTTTTTAGACCCGATAAGGCGATTTGCTGCTCGTCGCCGTTTCTTGTCTACATCGCTCTAGAAATAAATACATACGTACATTTATACATATGGGCATTTCCAGGTGCGCGAACGTTACATTTGTACGCATTTACATTGAAAATAAAATAACAAAAACATATTTTTTTTAAATATTGTATGTTGAGGTTTTGTTGTTTTTTAGGTGCACTGTTTTTCAATGCAAAGTCAAATTCGATAGCTTTGACGTTTTCAGAATATTTAAGAAAAACCAGCGATCGCGAACGTTACAAAGCATAAAAGTCTCGTTTGACAGTATCTGGAAATATGAAAAAGTCTGCGAATTTGAATGAAATATTTAATTGAAAATAATTTTAAACTATAAGGAAAGAACGAAGTTTTCAATATTTATTTATCATTTTGAAATAGTTTTTCTAAAAAGAAAATTTGCAACTATCACGAACGTTACAAGATTTCCATTGACTTTGTACTTGAATATTTACATCTAAGCTTGGTTAAATTGATCGCTTGTCACATTTGATAGATAGTTTATGTTATTGAATGTTTATGAAATAGCTTTCATCAAGTAGCATTTCATTTTACAACGTAAATATTAAAGAGAAAACGGTCTAAAAATGAACAAAATAAGGGTAAAAAGTTATTTTGGCAGGTTGCAGTCGATCTGCTCTTGATAGTTATTAAACTGGATTGTAAATGGTTGGATTTCATCAATTTACATCAATTAAAGCATATAATTCAGAAGTAATAGGTACTAATAAGGACTTTGAAATTTTCGGCGCTGGTGGACCTTTTTTCGGAAATGCCCATATATTAATTTAACATTTTTTTCCATGCTTTGCGTGCTTTTGAAGGCCCGACTGTTTCTTTTGATTTGTATGTGCTTTTGGCTGTTTTCTTTTTCTTTTCTCTTTCTTTAAGCTGACATTGTTCTTTATAAATGTTGTTAGATGTATTTGCGTATTGTTTTCTCTCACAATATTTTGTTGTTGTTAATAACTAATCGATAAATTGTAGCCATTTGTTGCAAATAATAATTTAGCTACAAATAATCGGTTATCGATAACATTAGTTAGTCGCAGTTAATCGCATTTTCAATGTTTTCATATGTTTCCCTAAATCAAATGTTCGATTTTAACAATAATAATTGTGATTAGCAAAATTCATTCAAAAGCATTCAATCGATTCGAATACCCAGAATCGTTCAGTAATCAATTGACTATAATAAATGATAATCTAAAACTAAATTGAGTGATGCGTTACTATTCTAGCTGCTTGAATTAGATTTCCACTTATTCATATTTGCCTTAAAATTAATCATTCATTTATGTACAACATTTTTTTTGTAACATAACTACACACACCCACAGATTAGCCGCAACCCAAAACTTTTACACATTTTCATTGCTTTTCAACGCGCGCTAACAAAAAAAAAAAAGAAGAAAAGAAAATAAGAGAGGGCGAGGAAGACGAAGAGTGAGTATGAGTAACAAAGTTAGAGCCACTCACAGCTGATGATGACGAGAGAACGAGGCACGTAATTTAATAAAATGCCAAAGTCCTCGTTCTCGGTTGCACAGTGCGCGCCAGACAGACAGACGGACAGACAGGCAGGTCGACAGTGAGAACCATGAGCCGTCGACAACTCACGACTCACCTGCCCAACCGGCAGTCCCGTCCCACCCACACACGTGCTCTCCATCATATGTATGTATAGGTGTGTGTGTGTGTTTGAGTTGAAAACTTGGTCGAATGGAATTGGAATACAAAAGCGCGTATAGTATAAAATAAAGGACCGTTTGCCGGCGGCTCTCGTCGCAGTTGCCAATTCAAAAACTGAGTCAAATGTGCCAAGTTGGAGCAGGTGGAGCAGGTTGCAGCAGTTGGAGCACGTTGGAGCAGATGTAGCTGCTTGGAGCAGCAAAAGAACAAGTTGTGCTCGTGTTTATCGTTGTTTTGCTTGGTTTTTATTGGTTATTGTTTGCTCACAAGATTGGCTCAAATTGAACAAAAGAAATCAAAAAAAATATAAAATAAATAATAAAAATTCAATAATAAAGAAAATTATACAGATTAGAAACATCGATATAATTGTTAAGAAATCGCATAGAAATTGGATGCAAAACCAACCGACTTGGCTCAACTGAGAAATCTGTATTTCATCACACCAGACCACATAATTTGGATTTTTAAGCTTCCAATAAATATGTGTCCTACCTAATTCTACTTGGCGTATTTTTTGTCTAAGATTCACTAATGGTTCTAATGTGAAATCTTCCAAAGAAGGCTCAACTCATCCAAACGACCAGCAACAGCTTGCTTTGATATTCCTAAACACAATTGATCCTTTTTTCCCAATGGAAGTCTGCAGGACTCTTGCGAGGATCAAAATTCGACATGCGCTCACTCATGCGCTCACTAGAAATGATTAAGGGAATTGCAGATTAGCTTATTGGATCATCTCAGCTGTGATCCAATCGTCTAAAATGTCCTGCCAGGCTTTTGCAGCTCAACAATTAACTCACGCATGGTCAGCGTACAAATGTGGCTACTACCGATATATATCGGTTATTTTGATAAGCGATTTTTGTTAAAAATGGTTTTTATAAACAAACACAATACAAACTCATATTAATTTTACCAATTCACTTAAAAGGATCGATTATTTGATTCAAAATTGAGGTTGTTTCCAATTAGCTATCACGCGGAAATCACACCATTCAACTTAAAAATCGGAATAACTTTATAAGCGTGGCTTACATCAAATTATATGCATATATCAAGAGGGGATTATCGGAAGATTTGAAAAGCCTAAAAACTTTCCGATAGCTTGTCTTTGACCATTGCAATTGTTGCCAATGCACTCACAGTGTGTTTGTTTCCAATTAGTTGTCAATAGCTGTATATATTCTTGATCAGCATCAACAATCGAGACGAACTAGCCATGTCCGTCTGGCTGTCCGTCTGTCTGTCCGTCTGTATGAACGCGTCGATCTCGGAGACCATTGAGAACGCTGCTCAAATTGGCCAAAAGATGAAACTAAACTGTTGTTGCATTTGCACTTAATTCGATTTATTCAAGTTTGTTTGAAATTGTTTAAACTTGACGTTTTGTTTTTGTACAATTGAAATTGATTAATATTATGCACTTAAATAAACTTTTGAACGATTGTATGCAACGTTTTTAACGCATGTACCCCAAGTAACATTCCTTCAGTTTTCACTCATTTTAAAAAACGCAGAGGCAACGGCAACAATAACAACAACAAAATCAACATGCTGATTAACACTTCATTTTGCATGCAAAAACTTCAATCACTGACAGGAGCAGCAACAACTGCAACAACAACAACCCCAACAACAACAACTACAACAACGACAATGTGAAAAACGTGTCGATGCATGTGCGCCATGAATGTCAACGCACAGCAGAGGCAGCCAAGCCAAGCCCAAAAAGCAATAACGAAAACTTAAGCCAACCCAACCACCCACAAAGTACAGCAACATTGACGTTGCACTATGGGATCAAAAGCGACAAACAAGCAAAACCATAAAGTTGTTCAAATCAACAAGAAGAAAACCAACCGAAGTCAGCATCGATTGTATCGATAGTTTCAAATTCTCTTCGAAATATCGATAGTGACATTTTTTAATTTAATTAGTTTCTTTAACTATTTTCTAAAATTGTCTGTTTGCTTGTCTTTATTGACAAATATCTTGAAATTAAGTTGATTTTATATTTTTTATATTTTTTCTTTGAAATCTAGTTTTTTCATATGCATTTTATAATATATTTGATTTATTTTGTAATATGTCATATATATTATACATCATTTTTGCATTTCGTTAGTACAATCGATAGTATCGATGTTTTTGACTATTACTATCGAAAACTATCGAAACGGGTTGTCAAAGATTAAAAACTTTCGTAGATTTGATATAGCGTTACGATGTTCATCAGAACTATGCTGGTTTTCATTTTCGCTTGGATATTGCAGAATTGAAGTCTGTTTGAATGTTGAAACTTTTATTGAATTTCCGGAACCGGAAACCGAAACAGGCCTGCATATAAATTATAGTAAATTATGCGATTCCGAATTTTTATTTTTTTTTTAAATCCATATTTTTGCCAATTATTTTTTATTTTTATACCCAAACGTAACTTTGGTAGAAATGACTTGATCAACAATCTGTTGAAATAGAAAAACCTTAAATTTGTATTGTTTTGCAAGAATTATAATAAATTTGCAGCGAACGGAGTGAAATGAGCCCACTGTGCGTCGTGTGTTGTCGTCAGCTTTGAGTCGTTCTTTTCCACACTCTTTTTGCACTTGTGCATACATGCTTACATATACGTAAACATAAATACATACATACATACATACGTACATACGTACATATGTATACATACTGTTTTTTACAAAATGGTTTCATGTCTATTAGTTTTTATTTAGTTTTAAACGTTTTCACATGTTTTTTGCATTATGCGCATTAGTTTTAATGGCAATGGGGCAACATCAAAATCTCATAAACGTCATTTTATCCACAAGTTGCAGTCGTTCATTGTTGTAGACGTCGACGTCGACGTCGACGTCAACGTCACTAAGCTGCGCTGCTTTACTTTTTGCTCTTCCCGTTTGATTGTTTTTTTTACAATTATGTTCTTGTAGTCAGTTCAAATACATAAAAGATAGATTCCCAAAATTAAAATTTTAATTAAGCTTGCTTTGAGCTACATTTGATTGCTATTTTTCCACTGGAATAATTTAAGAAAAGCGAAAAGATCTTAGTCTTTTTCAAATTAAGAAACCTTATTTTTAATATTTTTAGTTTTTTTTTCTTATATGTTTGTATTAAAACTCCGATATTTATTCGATAAAATCGTATTGTATGGAAAATTACATTTAAAAAGTTTTGCTATTGAGACGGCAGTTTAAGAAGTATTCAAATTTAACTTAAAAAGGAAAGAAACGATTTATATTTTATTCGAAAGGAGGAAAGGAGGAGATCTTGACCTTTCTCTGCCTATGGTATATATCAACATGTATACCAAATTTGGTTGCTCTAGCTTCAAAACTGTGGAAAAAAAACTGCGTTCATACAGACGGACAGACAGACGGACAGGCGGATATTTCACAAACCCAATATACTCTTTTTTAATTTTTTTTTTTTTTTTTTAATTAAAAAATTGTATAACTAGAATGAACGATAATCGAAGACTTAGTTCAATCGAACTAAGTCTGACTGATTTCACTTTGCCTAGTAAATGTTATAATTGAAAACATTTGTGCTGAACGAGCGCACATGTCCTTGTTCCAACTATTCCTTCCTTATTTTTTTTTTGTTTTTTTTTTGTTGTATTTGTTTTTATTTCAATGCAAATTTTGTATTTATTCAATGGCGGAGAAATTCCACAGAATCCAGCAGCAGCAGCAGCATCAACGCCCACTTAACGCAAGAGTATATTTAGCAGTCGTTGTAGTAGTAGTTGTTGTTGTTGGTGTTGTTGTTGTTGTTGTTGTTGCTGTTGTTGTTGTTGCTGCTGCTGTTGTTGTTGCTGTCGCCGGCGGTTGGTTTATAAATAAACGGCAACAAGCTGCTCGCAGCTCACGCTCTATCAAAAATAGACAACGATGGCAACAACAACAACAAATGCGTAGACAACAAAAGAAGAGCGAAGAGAAAGCGTACAACATACGAAAGAAAGAAGAATTGTCATGGAATGAGAGCATTGCTAAAAGAGAGATGAAATGAGATGAGATGAGATGAGTTGAGATGAGTTGGGATGAGTTGAGATGAGTTGAGATGAGTTAATGGACCCCATTCATGACACATCAACATCAACATTTCAAATCAAAATCAAAATCAAGCATCATAATGAATGCGTACATTTTGAGAGCAAATAAGCATATGTACATATGTATGTATGTATGTACATATGTTATGCATGTATGCGTTCTTTCCGTACACGTCGTATGCGCAATAATCGCAATCATTATATTTTATAAATTATATATATTTATTTGGCATGCCAAAGAGACAGTTTTTATTTCTATTTGTTGTTTCCATCTTATTTTTAACTATCAAAGCGAGAGTTTCATCAAAATTGAATATTTATCATTTTGTCTTTTGATTCGCATTATTACTGATGGAAGATAAGAAAGCGATGCTATTGCATTTTAGACTTCCTTTTGTGGGTATAGTTCAGTAGTTTCTTTCCCGATAAAGGAACTAATCTTTTTTTGAATTCCTTTTCCGTTTGAATGAACAATTTGGTGCTCTAGTTCCTTTATGGATAGCTTTATTACTCTTTAGTTCATTTCTAAAGGAGAGAAATAGTCGTTCGTTAAGTTCCTTTCCAGATAAATGAGCCATTTATTTCTAGTTTCTTTCCAGCTAAAAGAACAAGGCATTTCCTAATTGTTTCAAGTTCTTTAAGTTCGGCCATATACGTTTGCTAAAGTGAAAGTGCTGAACTAAAAACGTAAAAAAAAAGGAACTTAACGAACTAAATGAACAATAATCGAAGGTATTAATATTGTTATTTCTTATTGTTATTGTTAATGTTTGTTGTTAGACGCTCTTAAACCATTTACAAGTTTAAAAATAATTTGGTGTCCACAGTTTATGGCTTTATAATTTCCGTCGTCGTATTTGTGCAATTTGTATCTATTTTTAAAGCACTTTGCTTGCGTTTGTTTTTTTCAATTATTTTTCTTTTCATTTTTTATTTTTATTTTGTGCCACACAGTTGTTTTATTTTGTTCGTATTTGTTATTGTTGTTGTTGTTATTGTTGTTGTTGTTATGTCGTCTGTAATGCCTTGAATTTATTCGCATATTTTTGTTTCTTCTATTATTTTTTACCTTTTGCTTTGCCTGATTTATTTCGTTTGCCAATCAAGTGTTGAACGATTTCAATGTGTTTTATGTTTTTTTCGATATTAAGCTAATTAGCCATAATGAGATGACCCCTTTGATTTTTGGGTTAATACAACATATAGTGGCATATGAAATGACTCAGAAGTATTGCGATTTTAGATTTTGGGGGTCTTAAAACAAATCGATTAATCTATGAATGCTCGTTTTCGATACTTTTTATGGTGCTACGATTATCGTTTATCAATATTAAAAAAAAACATCGAACAAGCAGTACTGTTTGACAAAAAAACGCGATCAATTGAAACCACATCGATTATACTTTTGTAATGACGATAATAGAACTAATCGATAATTTCATGATTATTTACATCACCAAAGAAATCAACTTTGAATAATAATATAATACATTTAAATGTCAGTTGATAAAGAAACGTGTAATTTTAAACAAATTTGTACAGAAATAAGTTACACATACAAAAAAATAAAATATAAACAGCAATGATTATTTTAAATCAAAAATAATGACAAGCAATAAAAATTGAACAAATTAGCACAAAACCATTTCCCAGTGCTAATTTGCTAATTATCCGAAAAAATGCAAAACAAAAGGCAACATTTTAATTTCAATTATACAATTTACATATGTTACATTTGTATATACGACTCTCAAGTGGGGGCGGGGGGAGCACAGTCCCCCTCCCCACCACAAACTTGTCTAGTTGGGCAAACAGCAATCAATAAACATTACAATAACAATAGCAAAAGCAGAAATATTCAACTAAAAGCCACTCTACTAATAAAATAAACAAAAACACGCCAAATGCGTGACAAAGAGTGCGTGTATGTGTGTACATGTGTGTGTATGTGTGTGTGTCTCTGTGTGTGTAAAGGGAGAGGGTGTGTGTAGAAGTAGGTTGCCCTACGCTTGCACATTGAGAGATGTTGTTGTTGTGTTGTTTACAAGAGCGAGTCAGAAGCAGTGTTGCCAATTTAGCTATTTTTAGGTCAGATCTAGCTATTTTTAGGTCAGATCTAGCTATTTGCCTGTAAATCTAACTATTTTTGCTAGCTATTTATAGATTTTTGCATTTATACTGTTGCAAATCGAAAACTAACATTAAATTTTCTTAATGTAATTTGTAGCTATTTTCAGTAGTCAATTTGGTTTCTTTTGGTTATTGACAGTTTACAACACTGGTCAAAACATAAGCAGCAATCAATGTTGCCAATTTAGTCATTTTTTTTCATTTGATCTAGCTATTTTGATAAGTAAAACACAGGAAACTATTGAAACTAGTTGCTAATTTCTGGTAATATATCGTATTTTGCATTTCCGTCAAAATATCGTATGTTATCTTATCAAATTTAAGAGGAAATTTTACTTGTTTTTAGTTTTCATTGATTTGGCTGGTAACATTGCTACCAAAGTTTGGTCACGTAACAATAATTGACTTATTTTACTTATAGAATCAATTGTTTAATGTAAAAATCAGCCGTTTCATATCAAAGTTAATGTTAAATCACATAAGCCATCACACAACGATATTATTATAAATTAAGCTTTACATAACAGTATTAATGAATAGTATTATGAATATGCATAATTGTATAAAATTCTGTTCAGAGGTTCTGGTAATAGAAGCATTCCCGACATTGCCTCGTTTGTCATCATGTTTTTATAAACATTGATTTAAACCGATATCGGTTCAAATAAGCTCAATGAAGCAAGTTTATATTGTTCAAATTTTTGAGTATTTTCGAGGAATAAACTTTATGTTGCTTAGAACATATAACGGCTATTTTTGTAGTGATATTAGCTATTCTTAGCTATTTTCAACAGTCAATTTAGCTATTTTAGCTATTTTTAATAGTCAATGTAGCTATTTTTAGCTATTTTCAATACAGCTATTCTTAGCTATTTTCAAAAGTCAATGTAGCTATTTGTTTTAGCTATTTTGAATAGTCAATGCAGCTAATTTAGCTATTTTCAATAGTCAATTATGCTATTTTTAATAGTCAATACAGCTAATTTTAGCAATTTTTAATAGTCAATGCAGATATTTTTTTTTTTGCTATTTTCAATAGTCAATTTTATTATTTTTGAGTATCGACAGTTGGCAACACTGATTGTAATTCACATATATATACATTAGAACACAGATGCACAGCAGGAAGCGCGCAATGAGCAGCGGCGTCGGCGTCGTCGTCGAACGACATTTTATCGATCGTTTGGCATATAAAAGCAACAATAACAAAAGTGAGCGAGAGGAGCAAAGTCCCTAACTTAACTCTCTCAACCATCTACACACACGCACACGCACACACATGCATTAATATTTCATATACAAGCATTATTGTTGTTTTGTTGTTGTTGTTGCTGTTGTTAATATTATTATTACTATTATTGCAGTTTAATGTTAATATTAACACCAAATTGTGGCAAACAATTGAGAGCAAAAAGAGAGCAACGAAATTGAAAGACAGAACACAGAGAGCATTCATTCATTGACAGAAATAATGCATAATGAATTGAAATATTTTCATATTCAAATGAAATATTTTCTATTTAAAATTCAAAATAAAATACAACATCTTGCAGTTATATTTATCGCCATCACCAAGGCGAAAGATTGGCGACAGTTAGGAAGAGAGCTTATCGATAAATTGGCGACATACAAAAACAGTATACATTTATATCGCCAATTTTACGGGAAATTGTCTATATCGCTTTTATAACATTTAATTAGACAATTTAGCGATATGCCGTATTTTACTTTTCAGTAAAAAGCGACATCACTTTGTATTATAGTTATAGTTTCTTATAACAGTTTTCCACGAATTTTTCACATTTCCCGCCTTGTTATTTCCCACAATTCAGTTATGAAAAAAACGTCACGACACTTAATTGAAACATAGAAATGGGTAAAAAACAAAAAAAAAAGGGTTAAAATCATTCAAAACAAGACGAAAGTTCTTCAGTTGTGGCGTTGCAAAAGAAAAAGAGACAGAGAGAGAGAAAGACGGCTGGGGAGTGGAGGGAAGAGCTTCAGACAAGGGTTGACGAATTCATAAATGTAAAAGTGGTTCATGTATTTTATGAGTTCTTATAACTGATATCAAAAACATTTATTGGCTACTTATTCCAAATTTCTAGATTGATGGAAAGTGGAATTGATTGGGTGTTCTGAAAACCGCAAAAAGGTAATTCCGTATGTAATCAAAAATGACCTATTTGAAATATGCTGCATATCTGTTTTCACTTGTGCATAATTGGTGTTCTGGAAATCGCAAAAACCGCACCAATGTAAAACAAGTAAGAACGTTGTAGTCGGATACACCCGACTGCGATATACTCTTTTTTTCACCTCTTTACTGAGTCAGAAAAGGGCGTGTTAATTGAATTTCTGCTCAAATCTTTCAAGTTTTGCCATCAATTTAAATTTGGTTGGGCCCGTTCTACAGGTTTGGGAGAAACAAACTTTGCTCGATTGCAAGGAAGGGGGTGGGCGTGGTCAAATTTTTTTTAGTCAGATCAATCAAGCAAGTGATTAGTAGCCCTTGTGCTAACTTTGGTCACTCTAGCTTAAAAACTGTGGCAGATATAGTTTTTTGCGTTTTGTGGGGGAATGGGTGGGGGTGGGGGGGAGATCTTAACACTTTGTCTGCCTATGGTATATATCAACATGCATACCAAGTTTGGTTGCTCTAGCTTCAAAACTGTGGAAAAAACCTGAGTTCATACAGACAGACGGACAGACGGACATTTCACAAACCCAATATACTCTTTTGTTTCAAAAAAATTTAAAAAAAGAGTATAAACATGTTGGAGTTGATGCGATTTACCATTAAAAAGTCAAACAACTCTTGAAAAAGTTTATAATTATTTGTCGTTCTTTTAGTTTTTGTGCGAAATTGTTTCTCACGATAAAAAAAAAACAGGAAAAGAAATATAAAAGTGAAGAGCGTGGAAGACCACACAACTTCCTTGACGCGCTGCTGCCAACAATCAAACACAAACACTCATTAAAAAGTCCTTCAATAAAGCCTCAGGTTACAATATTTCAACCACGACAAATTTGATCCCTACACCGGAAATGGTTGAGAGGAGTTAAATGAGAGCTAGAGCGAATTGGAGAGAGAGAGAGAGATTGGTAACGAGAAGAAGTAGCTGATGGAGAGAGCTGGAGCGGGACTCCTTAAAGGCGAGAGTCCAGTTCAGTTCATTTCAGCGCATTAAGCACAAAAACAAACAAACAAGCAGCAACAGCAACAGCGACAGCGACCCCAAAGGCTTGTCGAGGTCCTGTGCTCTACTGTCCTGTCTCCCACCAGGCCACCCCCTTTGTTGTTGTGTCTCGCCCTTTGCTGTCAATATTAATAACAGCAGGCAAAAACAACAACAACAACAACAACAACAACAACAAAATAGAAATAAATACAACAACAAAATATATATAACGTCAACTGGAAATAAATGGCAAGTAAGTTTTTTGTTTTTATTTGCAGTCTCAAGCCACGAAGGACACTAACTTCTCCTCTCTCATTCCTGCACCTTTTCTCACCTATCTGTCATCCTCCCTTCCCCCATCCCCCATTCCTTCTATTCAGCGCTTTCCCTGTCAGCGGAAAAGTGCAACTTATTTACTGATTCCATGTCGTCCCTTTTTTTGTTGGCAGAGGGTCCTCGATAGATGAAAGACCTAAACCAGCAAAGTCCAAGGAAAGCCATACTTAAGCTTTCATTCCTATCGATTGCGATATATTCGTATACTATGATGCCAACACAAACTGAACCGTCGGCAAGTCTTTAATATTCAATCAGCATAGGCATCTAGAAAGCATTATCTATAGAGTCGATATTTTAAGCAATAATATCGCATTTGATCCATATAATATTGCTTTTGATATACCATCAAGGATGTTGATTTTCTAATCGATGAGTTCAATGAACGATTTTTCCGAATAGATTTCATGTATATCAAACAAATCGGTAAAAGCGATTAATCGATTTTTTGTTTTTTTTTTTTTTTAAGCTACCAAGCCATGCACTTTCATTTATATGTACCTCATTCTCAGTTCATTTTGTTTAACAAACAAATATTATTTCTAGTCGAACGATCTTTTACATTTATGACATGCTTTATAAGTGAATCATACTCCACTCAGGAGGGTTAATTTTCCGTGAAATTGGTTATCAGTTTTTATTTAATTTTTCATATAGATCTTTGAAAATTAAGCAACTCGCTCAAAAATTCAACTTTCGCTCTTTTTACCACACCCTTTCCACCCAGGGGGGTGCATTTTCAGGGAAATTGGCATGCAAATTTAATGAATTTTTTTTGTAGATCTTTAAAAATGAGTTTGAAGCAAATAGCATAAAAACTCAACTTCCGTCCATACAATCTTGACCACCCATTTCTCACCCAGGGAAGTTCATTTTTCGGAAAATTGGTATGCAGTCATTATTGAATTTTGATATAGATCTTTGGAACTGAGTTTGAAGTTGATCGGATGATAAACAAAAAAGTTGCATACAACGTTTTTCGCGAATTTTCCACATTTCCCGAACGAATTTTCCAATTTCCGGGATTCGTGCTGTCTTTCGGCATAGGCCTCAACTACTGTGAAAACTTCAGCCCTCTAGCACTTATGGTTTGGGCCCTGCATTGATTGCCAATCGCCAATCGCCAGTGAGGACTCTTTTATATATATGTATAGATATGATATATCAGTTATCAGTTGCATATATCCATTTTGTAAAGTTAACAAAAACAGGGTATTTGAAAGCAAATGCTAAGCACTTGGCAGCACTTTCAGTTCCAGTTTGCAGTTGTTCTTCTTGTTGGCTTCAAAGTGGCAAACACTTGTGTGAGAAATGTGCACGAGACGAGGAGCGCGCGACTTGCAAGTGGCACACACACAGATATATATATAGATATATATATATATATATATATATATATATATATATATGTATGTGTGTGTAAAGTGTACTTTGCCAAGGCGACAACAACAAACGTCATGGCGAGTCCTTCAGTTGCAAACTGCTCTGCTGACTGATGGGCGTGTCCAGCGGGGCATGCAACAGTTAATCATTTATAGAATGTGGCAATGTGGCAAGTTGCAGGAGCATCCAGCTCAGCTCAGCTCTGCTCTGCTCAGCTCAGAGACACCTTGAAGACAGCTTTGGTCGTGCATTAAAAACCAGGTCGACAACGGGGAGTGGCCAGCACACAGCACACATAATAAATATATTAGATATAACTAAAAAAAAATAACACAGAAAAAGAGACACCAGTTGAAAATATGTTCAAATTATCGATAAATGGTAGCTAGGCTTATCGATTTGTGCATTTTTATTCTCAGCTCTTGCTTGAGATAACTTGAGAAACAAACAAGAAAGCAACGTTTACAGCAATGTAAACGCAAATCCCTAGAGATTTACAAATATTTGTAATAGACATTTGACTTGTTTAGGTTATAAAATTTAGATTTTAAAACATCTCTATTTAAAACCAACCGAACTTGAAAGTTGCCAACTTGCTCCAAATTGATTGCTACTGAAAAGTTGAATAAGTTTACTAATCTTAATAAATTTGCTTATCAAGAGAGTTAAATCGGCATTTCAGCTCGTCTATTTCTTCTGTATTGAACGCTCACCATTCGTATTTTTATCTCCAGAGTCAAGAGTATGATTTGAAATCGCTTCCATACTGTCCACTCGTTCCATAAGACGGTCACCTGGGCTTCCGATCAAAATCAAAATCTCTAGAGATTTCTGTGACACCTAAGAGTTGGAAATCAATTGAAATTTGGTTGGCAGAGATTTCCGTGACACCCCCTGATGTACTGTATCAGGCGTGCCACGAAAAGCTCTTCCAACCGAATTCCAACCAATTCTTAGGTGTCAGAAATCTCTTTTGGTTTCAAAGCTCCCGTGTTTGGGATTTGGATAAATTCAAAATTTTTTAAAATAAAAACAATATTTTTAGTGAAAACAAAAATTTTTTTCAAAGTCATTTGCATTTATTTTTATTAAGATTTTATTGGATAAATAAAATAGTTATTAATTTTGCATTTTTACAAAATCTCTAGTAAAATATTCAACAGTGCAAACCAACCAAGCATAGAGTTGTCTACTTGCTTCAAATTAAGTTTAAAATTATCGGTCTTTTTGTTTTATTGAATATATGATTTATTTATGTTTTATATGAAAGTAAAAAATAATTAAACAACGTATTCATTTTTATATTTCCAATAAAACTAGGATTTATTTTGAATTTCTATTAAATTACTAAATTATTTTTGTAAGTTGGCAACAAAGTTTGTTATCGATAGGTGTTGGTGCAGCCAACAGAGTTGTCATACAGACAATTTTAATTTGGCAGTCATCAAATTTAACAAAAATTGTGTCAACATGTAAACTAAAGTTCCAAAAATAAACTTATTTAATGTCAAATTTTATAAGATTTAAACTTTCTTATTTAATTTAATAAAACTAATAATAAAACCCAGGGAAAATATTAACAAAATTACTTTGGTATGCTGACAACCCTATGGAGGCAGCCATGTTACTTTCGAACACAGAAGCTCGAAAATATGAAATCTCTCGAGCTAAGGTGACACCTACGGTTTTTCCAAAAGATTTACAAACCAACCAAAGCCAAGATCTCTAGAGATTTCCGTGACACCCCCGATATATAGTCGTTAAAGTGACCAACAATTTGGAACAAACCTCGTTTAAGTATCAACATATATGTATGTATTGTTTAGTATGTACATTGAACATATGTAGGGATATATGTATATGTATATAGAAGCAATGTAGAGAAGTCCATTTCACTTTACATAACACATCAAACTGAATTCATGATTCATGAGCAATTTCTAGTTCAAATAGAAGGAAAGCAAGCCCAATGTGATATTGCTTTTTGGGTTATGCCAAAAGCCCAAGCCTACAACACCCCTTCCTACCCCTACACCCCCCCCCCTCCCTACAAAACAGCCCACCCCTTACTTCCATGCTTTACTATTTTGGCAGACACTTAAACTATTGACCTATACATCTAATTGATATGCCGCACGTCGAGTCAACAATCAAAAGGCAACCAACTGGACATGGAAAGCGTGTGACAAGTAAGAGGCGGGAAGAGGGAAGGGGGGGAGGTACGCTCAAGGGATTTCAACTTTTTATGTAAAAATTAAACATTTTATTATGTCATTTGAATGCTACACAGAAAACAAGCAGCAGAAAAGAAAGAAGAGAGCACAAAGAGAGACTGCAAACTAAACAGGGCAGTTACGACAATCCCCCTTCCTCTAAACTCCCCCCCCCCTCCCCTTACATCCTTAAAGACCATAAATCAGCAACAGTTATAAAGACGAAAAAAGAGTCCTTTGGCGAAAAGTGTGCTGCAAATTGACAAGAGTAAAGTATGCAAAAGAAGAACCACGGTAAAACTTGGTGGGCGCAAGCTTCATGACTTTCGCCAGGATACCCAAGGATACCCAAGAATACCAGGAACAGGACTAGGCTGCCAGTTTTCCTCTCTCTGTGTGTGTGTGTGTTCCGTCGAGCATATATAATTTTCATACCTTATAAAATTGCTACAACGAAACGAAACCAATTCGTTTTTTTTTTTTGATTTTTGTGCGAAAAAGGATTTTTGTAAATATTGTAAGGACAAACCGGCATGACAGATGTTTTCCAGCCACTTGAGGGATGCAAGCGACAGAGACAGAGCGAGAGAGACAGTACGGTGTGTGTGTGTGTGTGAGAGAGAAAGTGAGAGAGAGAGGTAGCAACTGAGAGATTCGTCTGCCTGGCCAAATTGTTTTATGTGTCTATCGATAAAGTAAATCACTTCCCTTAACATTTATTTCGCTTTTTATACCCTGGTTAATGTAAATAGGTTCAATGGGGTATGCCACCCTGCTGCCCACTCAACCACAAATCAGACCAGTTCCACTTTCCACTTTTATTTCAAAATTTTCGAAATTGAACTTCTCTTCAATCATCGTAAAAATTAAATGAAACTAATGCTATCTTAGCTTCAGAACTTGTCAAAAGTGAAAATGGCCAACATTAAAGAAAATGTTAACTTTCGCAGAAAGTGAAAACCGAAACAGCTCCAAATGATAACAAAATAAAAACAAAGTTTTTAATATTTATAAATAACCATCAATATATAAACAATATACAAAGAAACATAATAATGACATTATTTTCATTTGAAAAATTTCATTTGCAAATAATTTCACCCTCGACAAATTTACAAAATAGTGGAATCAGCAAAATAAATATTATTTTATATCAATTTTGTTTAAATTTTTGTTCTTAAAAGTTTTCAAAGTTGTTTAGCAAATTGAAACTTTCACAGGGTATCTGCTATTCGAGCATACTTGACTTGTGTGTTTTTTTTTCTGTATGTTTTTTGTTGTTGTTTTCAGCTGAGGGTTTTTCCTTTGCAAATAATTCGCTGTGTACTTTTACAAGGAGGGTTTATCGTGTTTGACTTGTTTGGTCTGTGTATACGAAATGTAAATACATATTGATATATACGTTTATATATATATATATATATTGTATATTGTATATTGTATATATGTTTATGTATGTATGTGTGTATGTACCTTTAGTTAATGATGGCTTGTTGTGATGACCAACCAAATCGTAACGACAATTAGACATATGCTTTGGGGAAGTTTCATTAACAACAACAACAAGGGTAAAGCTGTGAATAGCTTTTATTTGCGTCCTGCTAAAAGAGAGCTAATTAAAATGGTTGTTGTGCTTTAATAAACATGAGCAAACTGATTAATATTTTAAGCCTATTTATTGAAAAAAAAATAGAAAGAATAAAACAAAGTTCTTAATTAAGTTTTTATGCTTTTAAGTATACATGAAAGCATTATAGCTTCAGCAGCATTGTTGGACCCTCAATGCTTATTTAAAATTTGTTTTAATTTTGAACTTTAGCTTTGATACAATATATATGTATATAGAAAGTCAACTTACCCATAAGTTCCAACTAATTAAAACTTATACTTTGAATCATTTCAAATTCAAATTAAATTTAATCCTTTACGAATTAAAAAAAGATTTATAATGTATTTATTGGTTAATGCATAAGTATATAATGAAAGGTGGTATTCTGGATAATATAAATTAAATAAGCTTTTTTATTTGTTTTTTTTTTCAAATATAAAACGATTTTCTTGACTGCGAATCGAACCCGAGGTCTTGTGTGTCAGAGCAGAATTCCTTCCCATTAGAAGCTACAGTCGTCCACATTTACGAATTAAAGATAAGAGAATTGAATTCAAATTGAAATAAATTCTTTGAGAATTCAAATTTCGGAAATAATTAATATTGTTTTTGAAAATAAATTGAATTCCAATTTTGATTAAATTCTTTGAGAATTAGGAAATTCTTTATTTTTGACTAACTGAAATAACTCAATTTTTTGCTAAATTTATGCCTAGATGATTCGCAATGATTCATTCGCAAAATTATAATTAGTCATATACTGTCTTCAAAAACCGAATCTTATCCAAAATACAATTTTTCGATTACTTATTTTATTATTTATAAATCGATTACAATCGCAGAACTTGGCTTTGCTTTGATTTGGATGAATGAATGAATATTATGAAAAGTAACATTTTAAATTCCATAATATCAAAAGTTATGATACACAATTTCTGATCCGAGGCATTATCCCCATTATAATGAAAATAAAAGGACAGCTTGCAGCACTTGCACTCAACTTAGCTATTCATAACTGACACACACGCACACACACACACAAATACAGACACACACATACTTAGACTTACACGTACCGACAAATTTAAATAATTCAAGGAAAGAAATGCCAAAAGCTTTTCATGACAGAGACAAAGCGAGAGCGAGACAGAGATACGACATAATGTGAGGGACGGAAAAGCCACAAAAACCAGAAACTTGCAGTCGCATGCGTGTGTCTGTGTGTGTGTTGCCTTAGGGCAGGACTCGACAAGGGCAAAAAGGGGGATGGTAACGGGAACGCAAGGAAAGGGGAAGGGCAGGATCTGAGTGCTGGAATGTAGATTGCGGACACAACTCGCGCGCTAGACACACATTAAAATTTCAATTTAAGAGAAATTAAAATTTTATTCGTATTACATTTTGAGTGTGTTTTAGTTTTATCCAAAGCGTTTTTAACGCTTCCTACAACAAATGTAAACTCATCACACGGCAAAATTTTACTTTTCGACTACTTTTTCGAAAATTTGAACAGTGAGTTAACGTTTGGAATCCTACAATTTTTCTGCATTTTTTGAGCCCAACACCAGCTTTTTTCATCGCTCTTTAAGTGGAGTAGCTGTATCATTTTTGGGGTCGATTGGTACTACTTAACCCTTTCGAGACTACTGGGACAATACCTTCCAGTAGTTTTCAAACTTCGGCTTTTACACTCATTGGGATAATATGTCCCACTAGAAATACTTATTGGGATTATATATCCCAAAAAAAAGGACGATTTCAGGTTTTTCAAGTATGCAATACTTTTTTATCTATCTTGGATTTTAAAATAAAACTCCGTGCCGAAAGGTTTAAAACATACATAAGCATACTTTTGTGAAATAAATTCGAAAGTGGAATTAAGAACACAGGGCTGTATATTATTTTGATGTCGCAACTTGGGCAACATTTCAAGCCACATAAAGACATATATTTTCACATTCGAGTTGCAAGTTTTTCGGCTCGTTTTGAACTTTTCTCATTTCTGCAATCATTTTTTTTTATAAGAAAATTTTTTTGTATAATTGAAAATTGTACGCCCACATTACGACTTGAGATACTTAGAGAAAGAGTGAGAAACAGAGAGAGAGAGAGAGAGTGATATTGTGGGAGGCAGAGTATAAAAATAAGAGCTAAAACAAGATGGCGATAGAGATAGAGAAATAGAAAGAGAGAGAGAGAAAAAGGGTAGAGCATAGAAGAGCTGCCAAGTTTGCGGTTTTCTTGACTGCCGTTTTAACCCCTACCCCACCATCCCCCCACTTTCCTCAACCCTACCCCTACTCAATTTGTTGCCCACCTTGACCAAAGTGGAAAAAAAAATCTGTTTTTCTTTTCTTTTCTTTTTTTGTACTTAACGTATAAATTTTTGCCGGCATCGCCACGCACTGTTTCGCCTTCTTCTTCTTTGTCGTCTTCTTCGTCTTTCTCAACAATAAAACGTACAGAAAGAAAACCATTGTGTGCACTTTTCGCTGCAATTTGTCGAAAAGTTTTTCCAGTGCACTAAAAAAGTTTAACCATAACAGATTTCTTTTGCGAAAGAGGAAAAACTCGCAACTTCTTAATTTGACTCCTCTGCCTTTCCCTGTTCCCCTCTTCCTCTATTCCTCCTTCCTGTTCCTGTCAGCGCAGTTAAACACCCGTAGAAAAACCAGCTTACCTAATTTAATACAGACTGCAATATTTACAAATTTTCTTCTTTTTTTTATTATTGATAATCTTTGCAATATTTTTTCAATTCAAAAAGTTTGCATTCCGATTTCGAAAATTAAATTCCAAACGATTTACATAGTTTTGTTTTCTGCTTTTCAAACCCCGAGTTCGAACCCAAGTTTTGTTAGCAGACTAGTTGTCCTTTATCGTAGACATATGGGCATTTCCAGGTTCGCGAACGTTACATTCGTACGCATTTACATTGAAAATAAAATAACAAAAACATATTTTTTACATTTTGTTTGTTGAGGTTTTGTTGCTTTTTAGGTGCACTATTTTTCAATGCAAAAGTCAAATTCCATAGCTTTGACGTTTTTAGAATATTTAAGAAAAACCAGCGATCGCAAACATTATAGAAGTCTCGTTTGACAGTATCTGGAAATGTGAAAAAATCTGCGAATTTGAATGAAATATTTAATGGAAAATAATTTCAAACTATTAAGAAATAATGTAGTTTTCAATATTTATTTATCATTTTGAAATAATTCGGGTAGTTTTTTTTTTTTAAGTTTACAACTATCAAGAACGTTACAAGATTTCCATTGACTTTGTACTTGAATATTTACATCTAAGCTTGGTTAAATTGATCGCTTGTCATATTTGTTAGTTAGTGCTTGTTGTTATTGAATGTTTATGAAATAGCTTTCATCAAGTATCATTTCATTTGACAAAATGCGGAATCTAGAACAGTTACGTTTCCTTACGCTTTTGTTTCTGTTTTAATAGACAACTTTTTTGAATTTGACACAAAAAAAAAGTCCTAATTTCATTTCTAAATAAGTTGCAAAATATAAGAGAATGCGAGTTGAAGGTTTTGTTGCTTGAATTTTTTGCGTAATGTGACAAAATACATTTCCTCAAATTTCGTACGAAATCGAAATTCAGCATAGGCCTGATGAATTGCATGGCCTATCAAAATATTCAAAGAATTCACTATCTTAATCTCAATAAAAAATCGAAACAAATTCAAGAATGCGATTAACTTTGGCCTAGTTTGAATTTTTGTTGGCAGCGCATTAATTAAGAAAACGAAGTTCAAAGTTGTCAACAACCCATACAAACCGTGTACTGTTAACGTCAACAGTGCTGTACACTTTAACAGAGTTGTAGGGTTGCTACAGTCTTAACGACCCTTTTAATGGTATTTCTTATGGTAAAGCTTCGTTTTTAGGTCCTCCAAAGAAATACTTGCATCAAAATGTGTAGAAAAATGCGAGGATGTCGAATCCAGAAGCGGAAATTAACATTTATTATTTAGGGTTTGCTTTATATACCTATTTTCTTTTTTAAATTAAATTGGGTTAGGTTTTATGTTTTTGTTTTAAAGGTACTCACCGTGGTTTTGTTAGTTTTTTCATATGAATATCCATATCCTGTTTCTTTCAATGTTGTTTTTGTTGTAAGTGTTGCTTTTGCAGCTCTCTCTCTCTCTCTCTCTCTGGTATTTTGGCTACATTAGTAGAGCCTTTTGCGGGAAATGGGCTTGTGGAAGGGTTGTTGTTGTTGTTGTTGGGGGCTTAACTAATCCAATGCTAAGCCGCAATTTCGCCAAGGCGTAGACAACAACAACAACTCCGTAGAGTTGGCTTTTGGCAGCAGCTGATGTTGTCGTTGTTGTATTGACGTTGTTGTTGTTGTTGTTGCAAAGAGGCTAAAGTTGGCGCTGAATGTTGAGCAACGCATGAGTTGTTGTTGTTGTTTGTTGGCAGTTCGCTGACTGTGTTGTTGGTGTTGTTTTTATTTGCTGTGATTTTTAAGTTAACATTTAACAATAAAGTTGAATAATTATTGTTATTTTTATTATTATGAGTAATATTGCTCGATTTTTACTGTGTTGCTTGAGGTTTTTGTGGATTTCTTTTCACATTGTTGTTGTTGTTGTTGGGAAAACTAATGTTATTTGTTGTTGTTGTTGTTCTTGTTACTTTTTTTATTTATTTTTTTTTGTATTTTTTTAGCACGCTTTTTTATTTGCGTTTTAATATACTAAAGTAAATTTGCTTAAGTAATTGCGTTGATTTTTAAGTTTTTAGTTTTTAGTTTAACAAGCTAATTGTTTAATGCATCAAGAAATATATTTATATATATATATTTATTTCATATATATATATATATATGTGTGTGTGTGTGTGTGTGTGTATGTTATTATAAATATGTTATATATGTTGTTAATATTTAAAGATTTGAATGCATCGTTAGAATTAACGCACTTTACATATGCATATATATATATATATGTATATATATTCTAATTAGCAAAATTGTAATTTTTTTCCGCTGTTTCTTCTGCTTCTTCTTCTTCTGCACATATATATATATAACGGTAGATTGTATACATATACAACTATTGGAAGGCGTACTTTGTATAAGCTTTAGAAGTCGTTGACTCACAAATGTTATGCGTTTTTTGTTTTTTTTTTGAAGCTTATTGCTGATTTCATTTGTTTATTTGTTTTTTTTTTGTTTTTTTTTGCTCTCTCTCTCTCTGTTTCTCCTTTCACTGTTTGTTAGTTTTTATTCATTTATTGCTTTTATTTTATTGCGGCGTTTTTTTTATATTAATTGATTTTTTTTGTTGCGAGCTGCAAATTAAATGAATATTATTTATGATTAAAACAAAGTATTTAAGTTTAAAGCAGCTAGAAAAAGTGTGAGCAGAGTTCGTCAAGAGCAACAACTAAAAAACAAAAATGAGAAACAAATCGAGATTTTGGAAGTGCAAAAGAGAAAGAACAACAACGATCGATTGTTCGTTCGTTTTGCAGCACCACCCAACATGCAGCGCTCCCTCTCGCTCACGCTCTCTCACTCTCAACAGCTGTTGAAGTCTTTAACATTTGCTTTACAGTGGCTGTCAAAATGCAACAACAACAAGCAAAATCACTCTATTTGCAAGCACGCACGCTCGCTCGCTCTCTCTCTCTCTCTATCTATTTCTGCTCGTTTGCTAACAGCTGTTGATCGCAATTGCATTGCAGTGTTGCCAACTTCTTTTCAAGTTGTTGTTGCCAACCTTCTCGCCACAGCAGCTGCGACTTTTCGAGTGCGCGTGTGTGTGTGTGTGTGTGTGTGTGGCTTGCGTTGATGGAATAACAGCAGGTGTTAAATAAAAAATCACAAAAAAACAACACTTAAAAAAAAACTTACACAAACAGATCATCAAAACAACAACACAAGATAGCAACAACGTGTATTGAGTTAGTATGTATGTATGCAATGTATGTACATACATACAAACATGCATATATGCATTTCAGTTTGTTTGCATGTGTGTGTGAGAGAAAATTGGATGTGCTCAGTTGTTGTTTTTTTTGTAGTATTTTCATTCATTATTATGTTGCGCGCAGTTGTTGCTGTTGTTGTTGTTGTTATAGGCATAGGCAGCCCAAAGGGCAACGCACGCATAACCGTTTTTTTTTTTTTTGGCGTTTACTTTTGTGCTAAGCAGTTCCGTTACGTGCGAGCGAGATAGCAAGCGATTGAGCGCCAAGTGCCGTTTGAAAAATTCACAAAAACCAACAACAAAAAAAAGACAAAAAAAAAGCAACTTTGAAGTCAATGCGCATTTCACTTTTTCATTGCTGTTGTTGTTGTTGTTGTCATCTTTGCGAAAGCGAAATTAGTAATTAATGCTGTTGATTTCTTTAACTGTTGTTTTTGTTTATGTTGCTGTTGCTTTTAATTAATTTGCATAACAGAGAGCGAGCAAGAAAGAGAGAAATATAATTCGCATTATATGCATTTTTGTGTATATATATTAAATATATTGTGATATGTGTGTGTGTTTGTGTGCGAAGTTGGTCAACAGGGGGGCGGCAAAGCTGTGGCGCGGCGGCGTTGACGCGGCGTTGCTCTACTTGCGACGGCACAGAACAACAAAAACAACAACAACAACAACGGCAAACGCGACACTTTGTCAAAAAAAAAACAAAACAAGAACAACAAATTAGTAAACACAAACTTACGTATTACATATACATATGTATATATATACATATGCATATATATTTTCGCTATTGCATTTGATTTTTTTTGTTTTGTTGCTTGAACTTTGCACTTATTGCACATTTGCTTTTGGCTACACACACTTTATTATTATTTTTGTGTAAAATATTTGCTTGATTTTAGCATGGCAATTGTTTCAACAACAAAAAAAAATTAGTCGATTTCAACGCAATTTTTCGCTATTCGACGTTTTACATCTTATCCGGCGCGACGACGTTCTGTTACTGTCAACACAACACGAACAAAAAAACCCAAAAACTGTTAAGCACTGGCGCCAACTGTTAGCCGGGTCTGTTAAGTGAGTGTTGTTAGCGCACGCTGTTAACTCAAATTGTGCATGTTAAAGGTCTGTTAGTTAACAGGTGGCGCTCGCACGCTGCTAAGTTTTTGCCTTGAGCGAGAGAGAGCGCGGCAAAGTTCAAATACATCAATTGTACTCTATTTAAATTTGAAGATGAAGTTTGAAAAATATTAATTTCGTTTGAATAAGAAACCAAAAAAAAACCAACAACTACATAGGCTAACTACTTTTTGCCGCGCATTCCGTTTTAAACGCTCTTTCGCTCGAGCTGACAGTTAAATTGTGAATGAATGTTTGAGAGAGCGACAGACAGACAGATAGAGAGAAGAAGAACGCGCCTGACGTTTTCGCCTGTTGTTTGTTGTTACTTTTGCTTGGTGTATGCCATTGTGTGTGTGTGTTTTTTTTTTTTACGTATGTTTGTTGTTGCTAGTTAGCGTTAGTGTTGCCAATGCATTGGAATTTGAAACCGTGCGAACAGCAACAACAAATTCGCTCTTGTTGTCATGTCTTTGTTTGTTTGTTTATTTGTTGCTATTTTGCTCTTTTTTACGTTTTTTGTTTTTTGCAATTTGACTTTGTATGACGTCGTTGCTTTGGCCTAACACACATTTTCTCGGGGATCACCCATTTTTTATTTTTTTTAGATTGGCATTTGGTTTTTAATTAACAGCTCTGCAAGTTTTGTTCTATTTGTAGATTTTCTTTTTTTATATATATATATATTTAGGTGCATGGGCCCGTATAGAATGAAACCGCAGATACTTATCGAATTTTAAACGGTACTTGGTAAAGCTGGGTCGTTTTGAACTGAACTAGTTGGAACAATCGGGTCTTTCAACTGAACTATATCTTCGATTATAGTTACTTTAGGAACTAAAGAATGGAACTAAAGAAACGATAAGTTTTTTTTATCCGCAAAGAAAGGATTAAGTAGTTCATTTATCCGAAGAGGAACTAAAAAAACGACTAGTTCTTTTATCCGCAAAGGAATCCAAGAAACGAGAAGTTGTTTTATCCGGAGAGGAACCAAAGAAACGACTAGATCTTTAATCCAAAAGAGAATTAAAAAATTAGTTATTTACGAAAAGGAACTTAATAATTAAGATCTCTTAAGAAACGACTAGTTCTTTTATGCGGTAAGAAACGATTAGTTATTTTTTATGAAAAGAATGACCAACTCTACTCGAAACATTTCATTTTCTTTGTTTACAAAAACTATGCATAATTAAAATGCAACATATTAAGTATTAGAAGTGGCAAAACATCGATGTCAACATCGATTATATCGATAGTTTCCAATTATTAGAGAATTAGAGTATTAGAAGTGGCAAAACATCGATGTCAACATCGATTATATCGATAGTTTCCAATTATTTTCTTTATTGATGTTTTATTTGTTGTATCGATAGAGTCATAAGCATATTTTTGAACTGCCAACATCTTGCCATGCAAATCTTTTGAACTAAATTACATTTGTTATTAAGCAATTATCTTGCAATTATTAGGGTTCTTTCCATTTCCGATGCCGTTCAAAATATTCTGAATAAATATTATTAGCTGTTCTGAATTCCAAGTTGAATGTGAAGCATCAAAACTTATCGATAATATCGATGCTTTCGACTATCACTATTGAAAATCGATGTTCTGGCAGCTCTATATTAAGTACATCGATACAAAATTTTGTATCAAGATATTTCCAAGATATTTTTCTGATTTTATTTCTAAGTGTATTAATTTGCAATCAAAATCAGTTTTCGAACTATTCTAATCGATTTTTGTTGATAAAACGATAATTTGAGATACAATATAAAGATGCGATACTTTCTGGAATTTGAACATGCATACACACACACATATAAACAACGCCAAGGTCAGTTCATATATATAAATGTGTGTGTGCCTGTGTGTGTATGTTTGTATGTATTTGCAATTGTTTCATATCAACGTTGAAGCAATTTTCTACAGTTATTGGAATGTCCGTTTCAAATAATTAAATTCTTATCAGAATGCGAGGTGTCTGTATGTGTGTGTGTTTGTGAGTTGCAGAACTAATAAAAAAAAAACAAGAACTAAAGTTAAATAAATAAAATAATAAACAAATAAACAACTGTAAAGTGTGTCGACTTTTGTATTTAAGAAACTAAACAAATTTTTTTATTTTTTGCAAGTCGAAAAGATAAATTAGACAAAAACAAATCAAACGCACGCACACAAGCACACGCTGGCATTTAAGAGAGGGCGAGTTGGCAGCAGAAGAGAGAGAGAGAGAGAGCGGCTTGGCTGACATTTGTTTTGTGTGTATGTGTGTGCTTTGCGCATTCACAATAAGCGCGCGAATCGCGCATAGCAAAAATTCAAAAAATTAAAAAGGCAACTACTAAAACAACACTTAAAAGAAAAAAAATTAAGAGAGAGCGACAGCGCAACAGAGACAGAGAGAGAGCTAGACTGTTGACGAACGTTTTGCAACTTGGGTCAAGCTTTTTGTTGTTGTTTATAACAATAATAAATGTGACCGTAACTCACCTTGCGTTGAACTGCAACAATAAAAATGTAGTGCGAAAAAAATATGTAAAAAAAAAAATGTTTAAACATTATTTAACACAAAAATGTTAAATCACACACACACAATCGTAGACTGTGACGAGACGACGACACACACACACACACGCACGCACACAGACACACACAACAACGCGACATGCTGCTATTTTTTTGTATGATTCTCTTTTCATCAGCTAGTGTTGTATAGCAGCAAATTATTATTGTTGTTGTTGTTGATGCTGCTGTTGTTGTTGTTGTTGTTGTGCTTAGCGCACATTTAATAAGCGTACTTATTTTGTTTTTATTACATTTTAATCAACACAAGAAAAAAAAACAACGTACACAAGCTGCAGTCAAAGTCACTCACACACACACATGCACATGTAAACGCACGTATACGTACACTCACACACACACATGCATACACATAAACACACGCACACACACACACATATAGAGTGGGGCACGCACACACAGCAACTAGTAAATTCTGCGACACTTACGAAAAAAATATATATCTTTTTTTATGAATTTATTGCCTTTAATAAACAATTTCCAATGCTAATTGCACTGCACATTGTGTTTGCACACGTACGGCCCAGGCAGCGGCACTTGGCTGGCAATTATTGTTTGCGTGTTGTAAAAGTAATGCGTTTTTGTGTTTTAAAATGGGAATTAATATAAATCTTTTTTGTTGCGTGTTTTGCTGTTGTGTGCAACGAGTTTATTTTGGAAACTGTGTGACCGGAGCATTTCATAAACGAAACAGCTGTTTTCGTTTACAAATATCTGGTCACGCCAATTCTGCTAAAAATCCTAAAAACTGGTCACTCTTTGCACTTTGCGATAATACATTTCGATAATTAGATATAACAGTGCCGTTTTGAGCATGGCACAATTTCTGTATATGTTAATGACACTTAACAGGGGTGCAAATGTTTCGATATCGCTACCCCAAGTGCAATCAAAAGAGCTCTCCAAATAAACTGATTTTGGGCTCTAAAAATGCAAAATCATTCTGGAATGTCGATTCGAAATTTGTGATTTTTTGTTTCAATAGTTTGACCGGTTTCTTGCTAAAACTGTTCGCAGCGCCTCCAAATTTAACAGATGTTCTCACTGTTAACGTTTACATAGCTGTTAACGACAACATTGGCACAACTTAAATTGAATATTTACTATATATTTTTCCGTCATAAAAGCCAACCTCTGATGCCCATTTTGAAATCCTAGATTTTTTCTGCATTTTTTGAGCCCAAAACCAGCCTTTATGATCGCTCTTTAAGAAGGGTAGCTGTATCGAAACATTACCCGAAGTTTTCTTAATTATTTATGCAAAAACGTCGAGCTCTGACACCGGAAATCAAGTGGAGGACCTCAAGTAAAGAATTACCGTCGACTTTTATGCAGGAATATGTAATAAAAAGACATTGAAATATCAGCCCTATCGTTTACTAGTACTGCTATAGTTTTCAAATACTGCTATCGTCAACAAGTACTGTTATCCTTAACAAGTACTGTAATCGTTTGCGAGTACTGCTAACGCTTACAATTACTGTTATCGTTAACGAGTACTGTTATCGTTAACAGTCATCTGTAAGTTTACAGAGCAGTAGGGCCCTTGAGTTTTGCGATGCAGGCGAAAAATTACAAAAAATAAACTTCTGATCCTTGTTTTGACATCTTAGAGATTTGCTGCATTTTTTGAGTCCAACCCAAGATTTAGGGAAACGCTCTTTTTGTGGGGGTTGCTAATATCGAAACCAAGGTCTATTAAAACACCTTGATCTAAACATTAACTTTTTAACAGCACCCTAACATGTTTCTGTTGAGAACCCGCAGTTTTTGAATTGTGTTCAAAGGTTCTTCTTCTCCTCCAAATAATCAGCTGTTTTGCAAAATGATGCAATTTAATCGAAATTTTATTAGCGAAACTAACAATTGTGATGTTTTAAATAATTCAAAAAATTAGGTAAAGCTTGTGCTTATGTTACGTCAAAACAATTGAATAACAATAATAAAAATGTCTACACTTATTTTATATGTTGGCTAAACAAAATTCTCAGTGTGGCAGCAAACGTCAGCAGCTATAAACAAAAAAAAAAAGAAAAGAAAACAACATAATTTCGAAAAAATGTTGCCAACTGTCAACTGGCTTGGGAATTTAGTAAATCCCATGAGCAGCTGTTGCCGCGCAATTCACATGAAGAGGCGAGAGGCTTACCAAGTGAGTGACAATTCCAAATAAGAGGAACAAATTCTAAAATTCTACTCTTCCCTTTTAGCAATGTTTTAAGATACTGGGCGTACACGAATCCGCCGATCAGGAGACAGTGCGTCGTGCTTATTTGGATTTGGTTAAGCGAGTGCATCCCGATGCGGATTCCGCGGAGGCAAGCAGCGAGCGTTTTCAGCAAGTCGACGAGGCCTTCAAAATGCTGCAGGGCAAGTTTGCCAAGCGTCGCCGCAACTTGCCTGAAAACGATGATGAGCCGGTGGAATTTGATATCAAGCATACAGCGCCACAGCATCGTCAGTATTTGTCGAATGATGGCATTGGAATTGGTACACCAACACAACGACAAAAGCAATATCAACAGGTGAGTACAGCTGGCACGATTATCCGATTCCGATCAAAACATTCGCAATCGGAATGATTGGCTGCTCTGAATTCCGAATGTCGTTGGAAATTTGGTTTAAAAGTATTCGAAGTTACCCTTAAAAGAACAGGAACCCAAAATCAAAAACGAATATTTGATACAAAATTGTATAAACGTACCATTGAGATAGGATTCAATTCGCTAGATCAACAGCAATACGGATACTTTTAACTTTTAAGGGAATTTCAACTTCCCAAAAGTTGTCCTATTTTGGAAACTAAAACAGACTTGAATAAGTCGAAAATATATTAAACTAAAACCATTTTATCGAACATAATATAACTTAGTTACATCAATTTTTGTCTACTCCATAATTATTTTTAAACAGTAAATGTCGATTAATTTGGTTTTTTCTGAGCTAAGATTAAAATGAAAAATTGTTCTACCTTTTCTTATGATGAGCTCTTGGCCGATAGATTTTAATAAAACATCCCTTGTTTTGTTTGAAATGAATTGAGCCTTAGACTTAAAGAAAGTAAAAAAATTTCAAATGCTTCTTTTTTAGGAGGAAATCCCGTTTGAAATCTAGCTTTTTTTAAAAAGCCTAATATTTTAAAGCCAAATTTTAGCGGCCAAACGAACAAGAATTTTGGAAAGTGATGTGCTGGTGTATTTAAGATATTATATAACGTATTTAAAAAAGGAAGTTTCTTAAGAATCCAAAATCTGGTTTCGAAGATATTGCAAATTCTCTGAGTGTACCTATTTGAAAAATCAAAAATCTAGCCTTTTCCATTTAGCTGGAAAACAAGCTTACGAACATATTTATATATTCTTTTAAATTATTTTGAAAAAAAGAGTATATTGGGTTTGTGAAATGTCCGTTTGTCTGTCCGGGTGTCCGTCCGTATGAATGCAGTTTTTTCCACAGTTTTGAAGCTAGAGCAACCAAACTTGGTATACATGTTGGTATATAGTATATATAGACAAAGTGTCAAGATCTCTCCCCCCACCCCCTCCCCCGCAATTGGCAAAAAACTGTATCTTCCGCAGTTTTATAGCTAGAAAAACCAAATTTGACAGAAGGTCTTCCAATCACTTACTTGATTGATCTGGCTAATAAAATTTAGCTACGCCCACCCCCGCCCCCACAAATGAGCAAAGTCTGTATCTCCCACACCCCTTAAGCTAGAATAGTGTTGTTGCTTGGTTCAGTTAATCATATGATCTATTAACCTATTAATAACATATTATTTTTTTAGGTGCGGGCGATGAAGGCACAGGAGCGTGTCTTGGAGCACCGCCTTGAAAAAGCTGCAGCCGGCGAGAACACATTAATGCAAAAGGGTGGCAGTTATTTTGGCAAACATGCGATCAAAACCAAATATGGTATTGAACGAGTTGTCGAAGATCTTATACAGGAGGCCATGTCCAAGGGTGATTTCAATAATCTTAATGGCGCCGGCAAACCGCTCTCCTCGGCCCAAACACAGAATCCCTATTTGGACTTTACCACACACAAGCTAAACAAAATAATGATCGATAATGGCTTTACGCCGGAATGGATAACGCTCAGTCGTGATATACGTGAATCGGTGCATAAACTAAAGCAGCAGCTACGTGCGGAGCGTAGTTATTACGGAGATTGGCCATTGATTAGCTCGGAGGATCAGGCTGCCTGGCAATCGTTTGTGCAATTGCATGTGGAAGATTTGAAGCAGCTGAATAAACTAATTGATAAATACAATCTTATAGTGCCCATATTGGAGAATCAGTTCTTTCGCCAGCGCCTGGATAAGTTGGCTGAGTGCATCTTTATGGAACCGGATCTACCGCGCAATCTTAAGCGTCCGCAAAATATGGTCAAAAGCAGCGAAACTCCCAAAACCGAAAGGAATTTTATGACTAGTCTCTTTTCAGTCATTGGCTTTCTATAAGACTCAAAGCCTTTGAAATCGACATAATAATTGGTGATATTAGTTCATAGCGCAATTTTGCGATGTGTAAATAACAAAAAAAAAGGGATCGTTGGAATTTTGTTTATAATATATAATAATAATAATAATAATAATAATAATTGCTGAGCAATGTTCCGCAATAAATAAGAAGCCACATCATATAATCATACATATTTTACTTATATAGGAAATGAAAAGATATAGCTACAACTAATTTATCTCTTCCTTTTATTTGAGTTAAATTGTTAATGTTTTATTATTTATTATTATGCAACAAAATTTCAGGTAAATTTGTGTAAATAAAAACAAGAAAGAACTGTACAAAAACTTAGTTTTCGACTGATTGGTCCTCTATGATTGAACATTTTTCTAGCTAAACTTTTCCGCACAAATCCGTTAAACTATGAATTTCTTTTTAAAATCGAAAATGCATTCATGTATTTTTTTCTTATCGAAAACAACACAAAGTTGATTTGAATATTTGACATTTTCGAGTTGCATTGACTTTGTCATCAGCACTCATCAACGAGTCATTGATAATGTTGTCAAATATTCGAAATTTGGGACTATAAGTAGAGCCTCTTTCTAGCCTCTCCTAGCAGTCAGATCAACTTCTTATGTTTAATTATTTTTATTTTCTGATATCTTATTTTATATAATTTTATTTAATTTGCTGAAATCCCGCCTAATCACCTCGACCATTATGCGGGCGACGCATCTCTTGACATGTAACAAGCATATTTTTAGGCCGTTTTGTTTCATTGTTCTTTTTTTTCTTCTCTCGCGTTATTTTTATTATTTAAAATAGCTCTAATATAATATAAGAATTATAATTAAATATAAACAAGTAAGAACGTTGCTATATGCTCTTTTTTCGCCTCTTTGTGGAGTCAGAAATAAGCGTGGCAATTGTATTTTTGCTCAAGTCTTTCAAGTTTTGCCATCAATTTAAGTTTGGTTGGGCCCGTTAAACAGGTTTGGGAGAAACAAACATTGCTTGATTGCAAGGGCAGGGGTGGGCGTGGCAAAATTATTTTTATCCAATCTATTTTATATGACAATAGAATTCAACCTTCAAAATTTGGGGACTCTAGCTAAAGGGGTGTGGGAGATACAAACTTTGCTTATTTTTGGGGGCGGGGGTGGGCGTGGCCAAATCAAGGAAGTGATTAGTAGCCCTTGTGTAAAATTTGGTTACTCTAGCTGTAAAACTGTGGAAGATATAGTTTTTTGCCGATTGTGTGGGTAGGGGTGGTGGTGAGGGGCGAGATCTTGACACTTTGTCTTACTATGGTACCAACATGTATACCAAGTTTGGTTGCTCTAGCTTCAAAACTGTGGAAAAAACCGCGTTCATACGGACGGATAGACGGACGGACGGACATTTCACTTTTTTTTTCAAAAAAAATTAAAAGAAAGGGTATAAGAATTTTGTAACTTGAACATGCTTCGTCAATAGACTTTTATCTCATGTAGAGGTGTTTTGATTTGATTCTGTAATGGTGTAAAAATTAAAATATATATTTAAATAAGCAAATAATTAGTATAGGTATTTTATTAGTCAATATGTATATGGTATTTATACATATAATAGTGTATCATGTATATCAGTATATTATAATTGCATATTATTTATAGTATACAATTAAATAAAATAGGCAATGAGAAGACACAGGAAGATTTCGAGTTGAATCAAAGCACAGTTTGTTGCTCCTTTGTTAAGCTTTTGCTCTCAGCATTGATATTGGCGTTGATCAGGAGTGACAATGCCTTTGGGAATGCCCAATGTTCAGCTTGATGAATGCGCTGGGTGAGACTATCGACATCATCGTCCTGGAGTATGGGTACTGTTGCCTGGACTAGAATGGCGCCAGTGTCGACACCCTCATCGACAAAGTGTACCGTGCAGCCGGATTCCTTTTCACCAGCCTCGAGAGCCTGCCGCTGAACATGTAGACCAGGATATTTGGGCAGCAGCGAGGGATGTATGTTGATAAGACGTCCTCGCCAGTGGCGCACAAAGGGTGCACTTAGGACCCTCATAAAGCCGGCCAGACAGATGAGATCGACACGTGCTGCAACCAGATGTCGTGTCAATTCCGCATCATAATCCTCACGGCTGGCAAAGTCACGATGTGAGATGACCAGCGATGGTATGTTTGCCTTGGCAGCGCGTTCCAGACCCAGAACATCTGGTTTATTGCTGATGACCAGCACAATGTCAGCGTGCACGGCCTGTGCGGAGTCACGTGTGGCATCGATGAGCGCTTGAAGATTGCTGCCCGTGCCAGAGATGAGCACGGCGACGCGTCGACGTGGCAGAGAGAGAAGCTTCTGACTGCGCGCTAAGGCTGCCTCAAAGTTATGCACCAGGACCTGCGGCTTCTTGACATCCTTACGTGCAATAACCTCACCGACGACAACGGCACGTTGTGTATAGCGCAACTGTTGCATCACTGCGTCCACCTGTGCTGCACTTACCACTAGAATCAGACCCAAGCCGCAGTTGTAGGTACGCTGCAGTTCGGCGGACGTAATATTTCCAGCAGAGGCCAGCCAGGCAAACACTGCCGGCAGCTCATATTTGTTGGCATCCAGACGCACGGCCAGCTCCTTGCGCAGCACACGTGGTATGTTCTCGCTCAGACCACCCCCAGTGATGTGTGCCAGCGCCTTAATGCCATGCCCTCTTTGTGCCAGCAGCGGTGCCAAGGCCTCCACATAGATCTTGGTCGGCACCAGCAGCTCCTCGCCCAGCGTACGCTCACTAAAGGGTGCCGCATCCATCAGTCCCAGGCCCGTTCGCTTGAGCACCGCATGCACCAGACTGAACCCATTGCTGTGCACTCCGGAGGATGGTAATCCAATGAGCACATCACCTGGCTGTATGTCCTCCAGACGTGGTAAGATGCTCTCCCGTTCAGCGATTCCTAAAGCAAACCCAGCCAGATCGTACACCTGTGGCTCATAGAGCAACGGCAGAGCAGCTATGTGCGCATCTGTAAGGATAACGCGAGAGAAGAAAACAACAATGAAACATTTTATATGTTCGTAAGCTAAAATGTTAAAGCAAAAGAAAACGCTAAAATAATTTTTGAAAAAGTTCTGATTTGCAAAAGTTCTTATTTTGATTTCGTTACTAAGAATTTTAGTTTTCTCCATAGACCTGACCTTTTATACAATAGTTTAACCAAATTTTATAGCCGATGCAAAAATTCAAACGAATTGTTGGCCTGTTCTGGTTTTCACATTTCATTTCAATGTACAGTTAATTGAATCCTTTCATAATGACAAGATTATTCAATTTTTGAGGAAATGCAAGTGTTTTTAATCCGCAAAGTGTTGTCAAACATTAATTTCAAAAGTGGAAACCAGAAAAGAAATGATAATGTTTTGCGAAAACTTGATTAATTTGGGAGCCGCTTGTTTTTTTTCAGGAACTGTGGATGTTTTGGGAATATGCCGAAATCCCGCACGTACCCAATTTTCATACTCCTTTCCCAGTTATTGCTAGTAGAATTTAGATTTTATGAAGAAACATTAGTGCAATAGAATTATTTTTGTTCAAGAGCTGTCAAAGTTCTTCAAGTTCAGAAAATAGTTCAGCAAAGAAAAGTTATTTTATATATTCTTTAGGTTCATTAGGTCAATTAAGCCCTACTGATAACGCTTTTTTTTTTATAAAATTTAGCTGAAGGAATAAGTTCGATTACTGACACCATTTCAACTTACCTATAAAGCTGCTGTTCGCCTGCCGAGCACCCTCGTGAACACCTGCTGCCACATCGGCAGCTAAATGTTGTTGCCACTCGCCACAGGCATAGTAGCTGGAGAAGCTGAAGGGTTCGGCACCATTGCAGAGTATATCATTGACGCACATGGCGACCAGATCGATGCCAACGCTGGCATTGCGTCCAATTTGCTGTGCAATTTTGAGCTTGGTGCCAACGCCATCGGTGCCCAGGATTAGTATGGGATCCTTGTACTGGGCGGGCAGACGTGTGAGGCGACGTCCGGTGGCATTCTCAAAGCAATCTGCACGCCTGGCAGTTGTAGCTGGTTGCTGTTGCTGCTCAACTAGTTCCTGGGGCAGCTTTTTGTTGCCCAGACCGCCAAATGGTGCTGCCAACTTTTCGAGTTGTTCCTCAAAGTTGCGCACCTGCAGCCGTTGCACAGTTGCAACTGCCTCGCATTGCTGCAACACGCCCAGCACTTTGGCGCCGCGCAGTGCAGTGCGCCACAGCTGACTTGATTGAGGCAACACCAGCACCATGCCAATGCCACAGTTGTGCCGCTCGAGCAGCGTCTCTGCGCTCAGCTGCAACTGACCCGCCAGCCAGCCAAAGATCTCTGGCACGGGTACTGCCCCAAAGTCCAGCACCACATTGAATCCAACGGGCAGCAGCCGTTCCACATCATGCAGCAGTCCATGTGTTACATGTGCCACACCCTTGATTTCACCTGACTGCAAATGTGGCAGCAACTGTTGCACATAGAGACGAGTCGGTGTGCCCAATACCTGTGCCAAGCTGAGTCCATGATCACCGCCCACCGTTGAGGGCGTCCTCAGATTGACTCCAGTGGCGGCCAGTTGTGTCAGCAGCTCATTAAATCCGGCACAGTGCAGTCCAGCGGATGGCAGACCCACAAGCAAATCACCTGGCTGATACATATCAAAGCGGGGCAGCACACGTGACTCCTCCACGAGTCCCACACAGTAGCCGGCCATGTCGTACTGACCAGCTGTATAAAGCGAGGGCATCTCAGCAGTTTCACCACCTTCAAGGATTTAGATTGTTGGTAAAACAGTTGGTCATAATTAGAGGAAGAGTATTGGAAATGAGAGTAAATGAAAAACCAAGAAAGAAATGTTATTTTCGGCGCGCCGAAGATATATACCCTTGCAGAAAAGTTTTGCATAAGAAAACTTAATTTTCAAGAAGTCCGATTTTGATGGAATTTTGTCAACATGTGTGAAAAGCGCTTAAGCTTAGGCATAGTAAGTTTGATTGAGATATTTTGACGGACACAACTCGGCTGTTGATGCTGATCACGAATATACAAATGTTATTTTCTGAGACGTCTCCTTCAATGCGTTACACATTTCGTGACAAAATTATAATACCTTCTGCAAGGGTACCTGTTAAAATAAGGTCTTAGCGCAGAATTGATAAATTTGGTCAAGTTATCTTGAAAAATAACAATTTCATCGGAAGGTTTCTATGGTAGCTATATGCTATAGTGATCCGATCTAATCAATTTTGACTCAAGTTCTATCTGCAGCAAAAAGAAGCATCTGTGACAAGTTTCAACAATATAGCCTTAAGGAGAGACTAGTTCACATAGAACATTTAGATAGATGGATAGTTGAAAATGGCTAGTTGATGCTGATATATACTTTATAGGGTCGGAGACTTTTTACTCCCTGTTCCCATTTTAAAGGGAAAAAGGGAGCTATAAAGTACTGCAAATGTGTGTAACAGGCAGAAGGAGGCATTTCCGACCATATAAAGTATATATATTCTTGATCAGAACCAACAGTCGGGACGAACTAGCCATGTCCGTCAGTCTGTATGAGCGCGTCGATCTCAGAGACTATAAGAGCTAGAGACACTAAACTTGGCGTGTAGGTTTCTGTATACTATACGCAGATCAAGTTTATTTCAAATTTCTGGTACGCCCCCCAGCACCCACGCCAATCGCAAAAAACTCCCACAGATAAAGCTTTGAATTTTGGTACACATATTTACTCCCTGTTCCCATTAAAAATGGGAAAAAGGGAGTTATAAAGTACTGCAAATGTGTGTAACAGGCAGAAGGAAGCATTTCCGACTATATAAACTATATATATTCTTGATCAGCATCAACAGCCGTGACGATCTAGCCATGTCCGTCTGTCTGTCTGTCTGTCCGTCTGTCCATCTGTCTGTCTGTCCGTCTGTCCGTATGAACACACAGATCTCGGAGACTACAAAAGCTAGAGACACCAAACTTGGCATGTAGGTTCCTGTATACCATACGCAGATCAAGTTTATTTAAAATTTCGGATGCACCCCCCCGCACCCCCGCAAATCACAAAAGACTCCCACAGCCACAATTTTAAAGATAGAGCTTTAATTTTTGGTACACATGTATGTTTAATCAATCTTAATCTTAATCTTTCGGATGTGTAAATTTCAACACGATCGGATAAATAGCACCAAAGTTATGGAAGAACTTATTTCCCCTGTCTCAGCAGGCAGAAACAACAGTTTGACATGCACTGTGCAAGTTGAGTACGCTGCTTGCTTGTGTTGCCGCTGAACTGCTTGAAATGCAAGTTGGGAGCAGGGAGTCTCGTAGTCGGGCAAACTCGACTAGAGTATTCTTACTTGTTATTTTATCAATATTGCGATCGGAAAAGAATCACCAAAGTTATTGGCGAATCTATAATCCCGCATCTCAGCAGGCAGAAGCAACAGTTTTAGAGGCATTGCACAAGTTCAAAGCTAATTTCAAAGAACCCAAAGATCTTGAGTGCATTTTAAGCACTGATCACTAAACTTTCTTGCATATATGTAGCTAATGAGCCTGAAATACAACAATTTGATATAGTTTTTCGATTAACAAACTACCCTAAGTTAGTATCTAGTTAATCTCATTGAGCAATTTAAAGACAGATCAAGTGAAATGATCTTTGGCGATCTTAGCTGAACGTAGTTTAACAATATAAGCTGACTTAAAGATCTTGGATTGATGATCAGTTAAAAAGGCAAAAGTTCAATCCGAAGAAGGCTAACGATCCTTCAATAAGAAGTTGAGTTCAACTTAGCTAACTTTGATGAAATATGTGAATTTATTTAAAGCATGTTTATGGATCGCAATCTCACCTACTAAAGCGCAACGCGCATCCCGACAGCCATCTGCCATGCCCTTGACAAGTTGTGCCGCAAGTGGCACCTGCAGCTTGCCACAGGCAATGTAATCCAAAAATGCGACTGGTTCGGCGCCCAGTTCCAGAAGATCATTGGCACACATGGCAAAGAGATCATAGCCAATGTGATCGTATAGTTCGTGTTGCAAGGCCAGTTGTATCTTGGCGCCCACACCCTGAGTGGCCTCTGCGATGATAGGCTGCTTGTAGCTAAGATCCTTGATACGAAAGAGGCCACCAAAGCCACCAAGACCGCCAAGGACACCAGGACGTTGGGTGCCACGTGACAAAGGCTTAATGCGTTGCACTAAAGCATCCCCAGCATCGATATCCACTCCGCTGTCCTTGTAGCTTAACGATGGAATTGGCGACCTGGGAAACCAGAAAACAGAGAAAGAGAGATAGAAATAGAGAGTAGAATAATAGATAAACAGAGTGCTATATACAACTAAATAACTATGGTAAAATATAAATAACGACCGATATGGCACTGCAAATCGCAATGTTTCAGCTTTGACTTTATTTCGTTCTAATTACATTTTAAATGCCTTCTGTGCAATATCCGTGCGATATTGAGCTCCAGTGCCAGAAAAACTGATGCTACCAGCCAATTTGGTGGCCTGAGCAGCTGCATCCCTCAAGCTAGCATCCAGTGCAATGGCAATCAGGACACGTCCGCCATTGGTCAGCGGTTCCTTTTGTCCATTCACGGCCAATCCGCTATGGAAGATCAGTTGTGTTTCCGTATTGGCAGCGGGCAGACCTGCAATATTAAAATTGTATGCTGTGTATAATATTCGGTATATAAAGTTTAATAAAACTTGCAATTTCAAAATTCATATTAAAAGTAATTCAATGAATTCAAACTAACTGAGATTTGTTCAGCTAGCTAAAGACTAAAATACAAGAAAGGAAAACTTTCCTCGCCGTGCCAAATATATACTATATTCTTGCAAAAAGTTTTGGATATTAAAACATAGTTTTCCATCGATTGTTTCTATGATAGCTATGAGGTATAGTCACCCGATTTTAACCAAACTTACGCAACATATGTGGAACCTATTAAAATTGATTTCAAGCGAGTTTGGTTGAAATAACTGTATAAACAGAAAACTCATTTCATACAAAAACTAATTTTTAATAGCTTGTTTCTATGGCATCTATAAGATATAGTCATCTGATTTTGATAAAATTTGCTCAGCATGACAAAAACATATTATTTATATTATATTAGGTATTTGATTGAGATATTTTGAGAAACAAATAAGTTGTTGTTTTCCAGTTGATTGTTCCTACAACAGCTACAAGACATAGCGGTCCGATTTTCATAAAATTTTGTAAATATGTTTCGATAATGCTAAAACTCAGAATTGAAAAGTTTGTTAGAGTTATTTTGAAAACCATAATTTTCGTCCGATAGTTCCTATGGCAGCTATATGCTATAGTGGTCTGATATGGCCGATTCTGACTTGTGTACTGCTTGCAGCAAAAAGAAGCACCTGTGTCTAGTTTCAACAAAATAGCTTTAAGAAGAGACTAGTTCACATAGAACATTTAGATAGATGGATAGTCGGAAATGCTTAGTTCGATTCGACTGTTCTTGCTGATGAAGAATATAGATACTGTTTTGGGTCGGCGACGTCTATTTCCGTAAATGGCGCTCTAGATATTCACCTGTTATAAGACAGCCCTTGGTGGAGGTTTCCGGATAGCCAGCGCTAGCTAGGACGACACCCACGGCACTCAAGCTGCTGCGCCACTGCAAGCTAAGCTTGGCAAGCGCTCCGCTACAGCAGGCGAGCATAACCTCAAACAGATCGGACTGAAGAAGTGGCAGTATTACTTGCGTTTCGGGATCACCAAAGCGACAATTGAATTCGAGAACGCGTGGACCATCGCGTGTCAGCATGAGCCCTGCATAGAGCACGCCCTGATAGCTAATGCGTTCCTGAGCCAAGCCCTTGACGGCACGCTCCAAAACGGCACGTTGAACCAGCTCCAAAGCCTGCTTGCTGATCAAAGGACAGGGACAATAGGCGCCCATGCCGCCAGTATTGGGTCCAGTGTCGCCATTGCCCAAACGCTTGTGATCCTGTGCTGGCAGCATGGCCTGCACGGAGATGCCATCGGTAAAGGCCAAAACGGAGACTTCCTCGCCCTCGAGCAGCTCCTCCACGACCAAAGTGGCGCCAGCCTGACCATATTTCAGCTGGCCAAGTATTTCATCGACGGCTTGGCAGGCCTCATCCACATTGGCGGCGACGACGACGCCTTTGCCAGCGGCCAATCCTGCGGCCTTGACGACCAGAGCGGCATAGGGTGCGCTGCAAGGGAGTGTAAAAAAAGATTAGAGGGTAAGAATTATTTTTGATATTAATTATAAAAATCAACAATTAGATTTATTATTTGATTTTTAAAATAATAATAACTTATAAGAATTATTTTGTAAATTATATTAAACAAAAAAATAAAAGTGAAAATTTGAGTTTTATTATAAGAATCAGAAATAATTCTTATAACATAACTCTTATTTTAAAAATAAAATAAAAAAACTGTTTTTCTTTGACTTTTATTTCAAAGATCAAAAATAATTCGTATAGCATAAATTTTATTTTAAAAGTCAGAAATAATTTAATTCGTTGTTTTTAATTGCAAAGATCAAAAATAAATCTTATTTCATAACGCTAATTTTTAAAAATTAGAATAATTCCTATTCTAAACATTTATTTAAAAACTCAATAATAAATTTAATTTTCTTATAACATTAATACATATGCTTATAGATGCTGGAATGACATTTATTATATTAACTGTTCCATTAAATTCCCTGTTTTTGCTCAAAATGACTTTTATTATTGATTTCTAAGATAAGAGTTATTTTTGAATTTTAAAATAACAGTTATGGAATAAGAGTTATTTATGAGTTTTAAAATAAAGTCAAGGAACAAGTATTATTTTTTATTTTTAAAACAAAACTCAAACTATAATGATTAATTCTGATATATTTAAATTTAATAAAATAAAAGTTATGGAACAAGAGTTATTTCTGATTTTGATGATAAAACTCAAGCTATGACTTTTATTTCTGATTTAAATCATTTATGTTACAAAATAACTCTTTTAAGTGATATATATTTTAAAATTCATAAGCAACTCATATACATAAACTTTTATTTCAAAAATTTGTTTTATAAAAAATTCAAATTTTCTTGAAAACTTGGAGAGTGTATAACATTTTCTGGCTTTTCTGCAATTTTGTAGTAAATTTCTTGCTTTAAAATAATGGAATAACTGTTATATTCGGACTCTGATAAAAAGTGTTTAAAATAGTGTAACAAACCTGCGTATAAACTTTTTAGCCTTGGTAACATCCGTAAAGCTTTCGTAGCGTGCTGTGGGTATGCCATGACGCAGCATAAAATCCTTGGCCCACTTTTTATCCGCCTCAATTTGTGCACCCTGTTTGCCTGGTCCAAAGCAGGCAATGTCCGCCTTTTGCAGCACATCGCCCAGACCCAAAGCCAATGGATCTTCAGGGCCCACAACTACCAGCGAGATCTTGTTCAGCTTACACCATTTGGCAATGGCCTAATGGAAAATATCAAAATATCAAAATATTCAAAAAAATGTAAATGTAAAACAAGTCTAAACAAGCCCTAAAAATAAAATGCAATTATAGATGGCTGGCTTGAATTGTCATTTAAGCAATTTGTCAGCTGTTGAAATGCCTTCCTAATTGTTTTGCCATTAAAATTGGGTGCATTGTCTTATTGGTGAATGTCGTTGTTGTTAATAAATTTAAAAAAAAACAACAACAACAACAACAAAAACTGACTCAGTTGCTCAGCTATGCAGCAGAGTTGATGAGATATGAAACAACAAAATCCGGGCATTTTGTCAATCCGGTTTTGGAAGCATGACTGATGCGCTGCGTCTTAAGTCTGACTTCTAATCGATTTGGCGCCAATGGCGAAATTGAAATTGGTTTAACCAAGTGCAACCAGCGTTCCAGCTCATTTAGCACTTCAAACCCAATCTCCCCCCTCTTTCCACAAAGTTCAAGAACGTTCATTTCCCCCTTTCATCCCTCTTAGTCAGCTGCTAAAATGTGACGTTTTTCAGTTAGCCATTTTTGGCAATCCGGCCAAGCTTTTCATTTCCCGCTGACAGTGGGAAGAGTTACTTTTTTTTTTTATCTCGGTATTTCGAACCACTTTCCAAATTTGGCTAGCACAATTTTTAGTTGTTGTCTTCTTTATTGTTGTCTTTATCTGCACATGATTTACTTTATTGCATACTATATGCTAATGATCTCAGGGAACAGCACAAACTTTTGGATTTTGTCCAAAAACAAAAAAAAACAAGTAAGAACGTTGCAGTCGGATGCACCCGACTGCGATATACTCTTTTTTTCGCCTCTTTGCGGAGTCAGTGGGCGTGGCAATTGAATTTCTGCTCAAATCTTTAAAGTTTTGCCATCAATTAAAATTTGGTTGGGCCTGTTCTACAGGTTTGGGAGAAACAAACATTGCTTGATTGCAAGGGCGGGGGTGGGCGTGGCAAAAATATTTTTATCCAATCTATTAAATAGGGCACAGAATTCAACCTGCAAAATTTGGTGATTCTAGCTAAAGGGGTGGGGGAGATACAGACTTTGCCTATTTGTGGGGGCGGGGGTGGGCGTGGCCGAATTTTTTTTTGCCAGATTAATGAAGGATGTGATAAGTAGCCCTTGTGCCAAATTTGGTTACTCTAGCTATAAAACTGTGGAAGATATAGGTTTTTGCGGTTTGTGGGGGAAGGGGTGGGGGTGGGGGGGAGATCTTGACACTTTGTCTGCCTATGGTATATACCAACATGTATACCAAGTTTGGTTGCTCTAGCTTCAAAACTGTGGAAAAAACCTGCGTTCATACAGACAGACGGACAGACGGACATTTCACAAACCCAATATACTCTTTTTTCCTTTTTTTTCAAAAAAGTTAAAAAAAGAGTATAACAAAAAAACCTCGTTGTCAAATAACATAAGTTCAAAAATTAGTTACGCTTTGTTGAATTGGCATTAGCTTGAGAATGGCAAGAGCTCTGCGATTAGCGCTAAAAATAAGCAACTAGCATTCTTTTTTAGTATAATGTGTGTTTAGAACATTGAAAGCGAAACTACTAAGAGAATATCAGAGATGGGTTTAAAACAAAAAAAAAAAATTATACTTTGTTCTTTGATTAATATTCATCTTTTAATGAAATTAATAACTAATCAATTATAACTAAAGAAGATTTTAATTATCAAATAAGATGATTTATTTTTCGCTACGAGATTATTGATCATCGATATTTTTCACACAATTAATTAATTAATTACGAAAATTGCCAAAATAAAGTTTATAAAAGCAAGAGAAAGGTGAAGCAATACTTTATTTATTTTTAAATTCAACTATAAAGGAAATAATGGAAAACATGCTTCGATTTCGATTTCAATAAAAGTTTTTTTATGTATTACACATTATCTATATTTAAATTGTTTTAAAAAAAAAAAACTGTTTTTATCTCGAAATCAGCGATAAATCGAATTGTTCTACACGTTTAATCGAAACACTCTTGATTGTGATATCGATAATCAAAATAGTCGATTATTTCATGCTTTGTATTGTATAGGATTCAAAGATGATTTTCAATAAATATTGCGGCTGCTTAACCTATTGTAAATTAAAGATTAAATAAAAGTAAATATATATATGTATGTATATATTTTGAATAAAAATTCACTTGTGTTTAAATTCAATTTCGTAAAGTTTTGCTGAAAGTGGAAACCAAAACAAATCTGATAATAACACATTACAAATATTGTTCATATATTTTCGATGTATTTCTGTTTTCAATTGATTCTTATTTTTGAAGATTAGTTCGAATACTTCATTGTTACAAAAGACCAAACTTCTTAAACCAAATTTTCCATCGATATTCGAAACTCAGAACAGCTAGCTAATTATCCGGATTCCAAATGTTTTGATCGGAAGTGGATACGAGCTCAATAATTTGTTAAGCAAAATGAAAAGCTTACTTTTAAATAATATTACAAATATTATAATATTGCAAGAGAACTATTTTCTAAAAAAAACGCCCAATTAAAGATCAAAACAAACTTACCAGTTTTAATACAGATTTTAAAAACTATCCAAAATAAACAAACAGAAACTTAGCGAACTACATTTTTGAAGCAGTTGAACGATCTCCTTTAAAAAGTAACTGCAGTTTCAATGCAAAAAATTATGGAATGCAAGGTAATAGTACATATTCAAGATCAGCCACAATATGCATATATAAGTATAAGTATATTAAAGTTTAAGTGCCACACAACCTTCGAGTAGGGCATATGAATCCGATGCCGATGCCGAATCAGATGCAGATTCAGATACAGATACAGATACAGATGCCGATACGATGAATTTAACCAGCCCACAACATCTTCAAGAATTACAGCGACAAATATATATATATATATATATATATATAATAATTATAAAAATAAATACAAAAAATTAAGAAATAAAATGATTTAATTTATGACTGCCGCTCAAAAAGTTGATGACGAGCGCCAGACGCTGTTAACTGCGCCCCCGCCAACGTAGCCTCCCCCCACCTGCGCGTCATCAGCTTCATTTTTTTGGTATTTTTCGGAACTGGGTTTTAAATTTTGTTGTGCTCAAGACACTGTCAACAAAAAAAAAAAGAGCCAACGTTGAGCGGATTGGATATAAAAACGAAAGCATGCCAAAAGCAACCAAACAGTCGTTGATTAAAAGCGCTAGAACGAACAACCGCAAAAAGATTCCCAACCAACATAAAAAAAGAAACAGTCAAAATGTGGCTTAAACTGATCGTAAGAATCAAAGACAACAACACTCAATACCCGACCAACACCAAAGGAATTAAACTAATCAGCTTAAAAAATGTTTATATGTTTGTCTCTTTTTTTTATAGATACCATTTTTATACATGTTGGCTGTCATTCAAGCCCTTTCCGTTTATGTGCCCGACTCGGATCGCAATACGCACACCTTACAGAATGATCTGCAGCTGGAAACGGATGGCAGCTATCATTATGCCTATGAGACATCCAATGGCATTACGGGCACACAGTCTGGACAGGCTGGTGTAGCCGTACAGGGTGGTTCCAGTTACATCTCACCCGAAGGCAATGCCATTAGTGTGAGCTATGTGGCCGATGAGCATGGCTATTATCCAGTGGGCGATCATATACCAAAGGTGCCGGATTATATACTGAGATCCTTGGAATATATACGCAATCATCCATATCAGGTTAAGGATTATTATACGGGCGAAATAAAGACAGTTGCCCACGATGCGGAGGCCTTTAAGGTCTACACACGCAACATTCAAGAGCCAACAACAGCGCGTCCTACGCGCATAAGGACCACGCCCAAGGTCGTTCATCTCACACATCCGCCCACGACGCAGTTGCTGCGCAGACGACGTTGACGGCAGCGCAGCGCAAGTGGGGACATTTTTTTATTATGTTTTTTTTTTTTTGAACGGGTTGGGAAAGTTTACTTAAAGAGCAGACGACAACACAAACTGTGAATTTGATCTAAACAAATAATTAAGCCACAATAAATACAAGTGTTAAGCTAAAAAAAAAACACAAAAATATGCAACAAATCAAATTTTTGTTTACACGCGACGCTGTCTGAGGCGCCAGTCGTAAGGGGAAACTGAGGGAGTGTGTCTGAGGGAGTGGAACTGAGAACTTGTTATAAACCTGGTAATGTCTAACGGAATTTCAAGTATAATCAAATTAAGAGACAACAATTAGAGTGGAACAAAAAAAAAAAAAACAAGTAAGAGAACCCGACTGCGATATACTCTGTTTTCTGTACTACTTATATACTTATAAACTGTCCTTAAACTTAGGTTTAGTGAGTTTGGTTGACTTATCTTAAAAACAAAAAAATTGTTCATACAAAAACTTATTTTCAACCGATCGTTCCTATGGCAGCTATGTATATGTTATAGTGGTCCGATCTGGCCGATTCTAACACTTTGTCTTTGGTTGCTCTTCATACAGACGGACAAACGGACATTTAACAAACACAATATACTCTTTTTTTCGATTTTGGAAAACAGAGCATAAAAACAACAACACAACGTGTTCTTAGAATAGGCACAAATATTTAATATTTGCAATTTTCAATATAAGCCCCTTCAATCGCCAAAGCTGATTCAAGATTGAGCTGTCATCAAGATTGTCGATCTTTTAATATTATAATTATGCACTCGATTCGATTGACTGAGCTGCAATAGACTAGTCTGCAGAAGCTGTGTGAGCGATAAGCAGCCTGATTTAATAGAAACGACCTTTACATCACTATACTATAACTAGCTGGTATACGCCGGCATTGCCCGGCTAAATATTAACCACCATTGTTCGCACATGTTTGAACATTTTTCCAAGCCACATTAACAACGTTTTTTAACGCAAAGTGAGTGAAACGAAATTTGAGGCAAATTGAAAGCTTACAGAAAGGATCCTTGTTGCAGTTTTCCAAAAATTGTTCGTCCGTGGAGCTATATTTTAATAATTCGCTGATCCAACAACTTAGTTATTTATGTTAAAATTTAAAAATTAGTTGGAAACCATGAACACGAGTTTTTAAACGGAGGAGTTTGAAGCAAATCAAAAGATAACAGAAACGTTCCATATTACCACCATATTTGTCCTTGGAAGTAGATTTTTGTATCTCTATTATTTATCTATTATATGACCAACTTTGCTATTTATGTTAAGATTTTAAAATGAGCTTGAAACCAATAATACTTTTCAGATTTGCGTTTTAAAGAAAATTTTGCGATTTCGTTTTTGAAGCGCTCCGGTAATCGCAAAAACCTGTTATCGATGTATTCCGATATTTCGATTTTGTTATTATTTATGCTTGCAAATGCACTGAACACCTTTTATTTAATTAGTTATTGTTGTTACTTTACACTTATTATATTTGTCTTACAATCTGAAAAATCAAGAGTTTCATGAATACACTTTACAACGCCAAACTTCCATTGAAGTTCTCCACCAATAGACTCAGTAAACTCAACATACACCCATTTCGAATATTAAGTATGGCAAAATAATTTTAAATCATAAAGGAATAGAGTAAAGGTATTTTTTAATTTTATTCTTTTGCTTATTTCTACGAAAGTTGCAATTTACTCTTCAAATCGTTACTAAACATTACCGAAATGCAAATCGCAAACATTTTACGATTTGCGACTACCGGACACACATTTTTTTGCCATATAAAAATTAATTCGCAAACATTATGCGATTGCGATTACCGGAACGTGGCTAAAGAAGATTTGCAAGCATTTTCCAAAATCGATAAGAACTGTTTTCTGTCGAGGGCTTTCAAACTATTTTTTAGCCTGATTGACAACCTTCGCCACCACATTTTTGTTCTAGGAGTTGAATTTTCTGGAGTCATTGAAATGCATGTCGTCTTTTTATAAAGATCTTTGAAAATTAATTTGAGCCTGATCGTAGAATAGTTCTATAAAAAACACCATCAGCGATTAAAACTAAAACAGGTTATTAGCTATAATTAATATAAATTTATCTTAAGTTCATTTTGAAACGAGGTCGAGAGAAAAACTAATTCTACTATTTTAAGCTTTGCATAAAAAGAAACACTTTAGAAAAAAAAAATAAAAATTAAAACATCATCAATCCATTGATCAAACGAAAATAAAGTTTATTGTTTAAATTAAAGCAATTATGGTAATATACTAAACAATATATTTAGCACTTATGCCTGCTTGCTGCTTAATCAACAAGTGGGTTATTCAAACACCGCAAGCAGCACAAGGGTTAAACACTTTTAAACAAACTCGGGCACACATACAAATACAGTATATGTATGTGTGTATGTGTATGTGTATGTATATGCAGATAGAGATTGCAAAGATTGGCCACTGTTATGGTTTTGATTGGACTCTTTTATGAGCCCCCGTTTACCATTAAAAATGTTAAGAAAAAAAAAGCAAATTAACTGAGCACCATAAAAAAATCATTTTAAGAATGTCTCAAAAAAAATGTAATAAAATCTTAAAAAAAAATAAATACGCATCGCTGCAAAAGTTGGCATTTTCATAGCCAAGTGTAACTTTAAGCTCGTGACGAAGGTTAAGTGAAGGACGCGCACAGTGGTTGTTGACGATGAGATTATTGTAATCTCAGCCGGCTGCTGTTGCAACTCACCTCAAAATCCTGAGCATCCAACGCATCAGCGCCCAGATTCTGGCACTTTGAGCCCAACTGAGCAATGCCAAAGCTGCCGGGTAGCGCAAAGATCTGTGCAACCTGTGGAGATTGAGTTAGCTTCCAGCAGATGGCATGCTCGCGTCCGCCGCTGCCGATGACCAAAACGCGTTGCGACATTATTTTTTTTTATTTTTGATTATAATTTAAATGTTTTCTTTTTGTTGTTGTTTTTTTTTTGCAAAACAATCAAAAATTGCGCACGTTTATACACAAAACAAAAAATTACAAATCAAATTTGTTTGTGCCCACGTGTTGAGCGATCTGCGAGTTTTAGAGCGAGGAGAGCGCACACACACACTCACACTCACAAAAAGAGCTAGAGAGAGAGAGAGAGAGAGCGCGCTTAGCTTGTCCAAAAGCTTTACTCTTTATGCTGTTTTTTGGGGGGGTTAGTCTGGGGGGCCTTTTGATTAATAAACCTTACCGCACGACGCCGCGTTTGTAACTGAAACTGAATTGAATTAAATATGTATTTTTATGTATGGCAAAAAATCCAAATGCCCAGCCCTTGGTTAGCTGATCTACGACGAGACGTCGACGTCGACTGCGACAACAGTTGATTGTGCTTTGAACACCCTGTACTCAATTTAAATTGGATAAACGAGGGTAATCAAAATTGTATTCACGTGTTTGTGTTTGTGTTTAAAAAAGTTCATTTTAATATTCCTATGGAATAAATTAGTTTTAGGTCGTTTCTGTTATGTCCTTGAAATATAGAAATAGTGTTGATTTCCTTAATGCATTTCATTTCAGAATGTAATTTTTTGAATTCGGAAATCGACGCATGCCTCAATAAAGAAGTAGTTTTGTAAATTTGAAAAATAGATATGAAAATCGAAAAATTTTGTATCAACTCAAACTCGGAAAAAATCGCTATTGTTAACATCGATGCTTCGATTTTACTCCATATTGTTAATTCTAAACATCGATTTTAAGCATGCGATAAAAAATCCAATATCGAGTTTATGTCGGAAAACATTATTTCAAATTCATATCAAATTACCATAAAAAACTGTAAGAGGATAAAGCAGTTGGAGGCAAACCTGACCATACAAAACAAGTAAGAACGTTGCAGTCGGGCTCACCCGACTGCGATATACCCTGTTTTCTGTACGTAAAAATTTTTTTCTCCAATCTATCGAAGAGTTCAAATGGAGTCATACTGCAAAATTTGGGGTTTCTAGCTATAAGTGTGTAAGAGATACAGGTTTAGCTCATTTGCGGGAGTGGTAGTGGGCGTGGCATATTTTTTTTTGGCGGTCGGTCAAGGGTGTGGTCACTAGTCTGCCTATTTTTCAATTCAAACGGTCGATCTCAGGAACTATTCGATATTGAGATACAAAATTTAGCATGTAGACTCTTTATGCCAAACTTAAATCAAATTTCCGATACTCACAATCACAATTTTCAAATATGTCCCCACGAACGGATACTAAAGATCATAGATTTTTCAAGAAACTAGGACCTGTTTTTCACGTTGGCATTTCCGCCATTTGTATTTCTGGTTAAGGGCAGGTCTAGTTCAGAGCTGAGCACAGGGTGTTTCTAAGCCGTTAACACTCGACTAGAGCATTCTCACACGTTTTGTTTTTCTCCTACTTTTCGTGTTACTGTCCGCTGATAAGAAACTGGCTGAAAAGTCGTTGGTCGTCTGTCTGCTCGCTCCAATGCACTCAGGTTAATTTTGTTGTTGTTTTGCTGTTTGCTGAAAAGCTGCGAAAATAATAACAAAAACACATTGATAACCTTTTTGGGGCCTTAACCGAACAACCGTTGGGGGTAAAATGCAACTGCAGCTATCAGCTTCAGCTTTGACGTTAATTCGGGTGCTGATATTATTAATGAGCGCTTTCTTAAATATGTATATTCGAATAATTTATAGAATCGAACGTTACAATTAAGGCAATTTTGATTGGATGTACAGAATTGATGCAAAATAGACTTTTAAGGAATTTAAACTCGAAGCTGGCTGAGTTTTAAACTTTTACGGAAACAATTCAAAACCGAGATCATTACACTTAGTGGCACTTTGTTAGTGCCCATTAACAATTGAACGATGTAGTAAACCTGTAGATTTCCCCTATTACAGAGCCCTAATATCAAAATCTAGAGAATATATACTTATAGATTTACCATGACAAAGCCTTGATATAAGGGCAAACAATACCGTAACGTTCAAAGTATATTTGGTAGAATTAATGCTGTTGTTCTCGGCACATTAATATTGCATTAACAGTTACGCTTCTGATAAAACTTATACGTTGAGGCAACGCTTGAATCGGTTGTGTTCCAGTCATTAATCGTCTCTAAGATATAAGTATGATTAAAATCACACATTATATTGTGTAATATTTAAAGAAAAATATCATTCGAGCTCCATACTTCCACAGAGTATTAAAAATGATAAAATACTATAGCGCCAGTCTAAGCTTTCTCGCATACGCAGCACACGGATGCAGTTAAAAAGTAAGCTTAAAGCTCCGCGTAAGTTAAAGTTGAACGCTTGGAGTTTTGATGAAAAAAGTGCACAGATACATGTATGATTTACCAATACACAGATAAATTGTCCAAAAGACACAAAAAGGCTTAGGAAAATTTAATATACATACACCAGAACCTTATATTATGTACAAGTTTGTTGTTAAGTTTCTGTAAAATATGTATTTTGTTTGTTTCTGTTTTGCTTTTGTTGTTGTTGTTGTTGCTGTTTTTGCTTTTGTTGTTGCTGTTTTGCTTTTTTGTTGTTTTTCTTTTTGTATTATTTTTAGAAGGCATTAAAAAATGTGTGTTTAGTGTTGTGTTTTTTGTTTTTTTTTTTTTTGTTATTTGTGTAAATTTACATGATAACTACCGAAATTCCGTCATAATTTAGTTAACGTAGTGGTTGTCTCTGCAGCGTTGCTCACATGCGCCACAATACATACAATACATATCATATCATCGAAATGAATAAATAATTAAAAAAGCAAAACAAAAAAAAATTATTACTCAATGCAATCGCAGAATGATAAATTTTGAATGCATGCGTTATATATATATATAAATTGGCATGGGGATAATAGGTAAAATTAAAGAATTTTTTGATGCATTTGAGGCGCCTGTTACCGACGCATCTGGAAGCCAATGTTGCCATCGGGGCAAGGACCACGTGGCAGCCGCAATACGTTATCGTTGTACGGATGTGCAGCATATTGTGGCAGCAATGCTTGCTGTTGCACTGTTGGCGAATGCAATGACTGTGATTGACGCAGCAACGCTGCTGACACGCTGCCACCCACAACGGGTGACCAGCTCTGTTGAGGATTGGCTGTTGGTGGCGCCACTGATCCAGCTCCACCACCACCACCACCACCATATGGTGGCAAGCGTTGATTATAGTGCGGCGGCAGCTGCTGCTGCTGGTGTATGGAGGGTGTCTGCTGCTGCTGTTGCTGATAAAAGTAGTTCATTGCTGCTGGCGTCACTGGCGACTGATAGTAATTGTTATAGTTGTTGTAAATTGGTGCTGCTTGCGACATCTTTGGCGCCGAACTTGAGCGATGCATTCCAGGCGTTGTTGTGACTCCAACTCCATTGCTATTGTTGTTAAAGTTTACAGCGGACGGCGGCTGTTCGCCTTGAACATTTGTGGGTATCACTGGCGTTGTGCTGTTACTAGCTGGCGTTGTGGGCGTGTCACTGCATTTTAAAATAAAAGAGAAAAAAAAGTTGCTTTTTAGTTAATGCAGTGTCATACCCAAATACTTTCTAAATAAAAACTAGCAGGTCTATTCAGGTTTTCACTTTGGGAAAGAGAATTTATCTTTCCCAATTTCACTTGAATTGAAATAACTTGGCATTGAGCTAGGATTCAATTCACTAGCTTAACATCAATAAACAAATTTTCAGTAATTGCTTTTTCATTAGGAAACACAAATTAGAATATGATTAAAAATTAAAAGTTTTCGAAAATGGGAACTTAATTTGCCTTTCATCATGTTTCTAACAATGTTCATGGAAATGGAAAAGTAAAAATTAGACATAACTGCAATTGTATGCCATGAAAATAATATTTTCAATGCATCTTCTTAAACTTCTTTTAAGTCATGAGTATGAGCAATCGAAATGAAGTTCTAAGACTCGAAAAGTGAAAAAGCAAACACTTTGTCAGGCATATGAGAATGATAAGACTTGTGCTTAATAAAATAATCCGACTAAATGTGAGATAAGTTAAAACTAGTCAATATTTTTTTAAAGGACCTTGTAAAAGTTTTCTGTGGAAAATCAGGAACATGAGAAACAGAAATAAAGTTCTACTTCACGAAAATTGAGAAAATGGGGCAACTGAGAAAATGGGTGTACGTAAAGCACTTCTAGATTAGTTACGTCTATACTTAATACCTTTTTAAAGGACCTCACAAACTTTTTTCAATGAAAATTGTGAGCATGGGAAATCGAAATGAACCTCGACTACACATAAAGTAAAAAAGTGACATCTTTGTCAGGCAGATGATAAAATGGGGTTCAATTAAAGAATACGACCAAATGAGATTAGTTAAAACTAGGCTTAATACTAACGGCTTATCATCTTCGGGATTCTTTGCGCTGCCCAGAATGCGCAGGCGAGCTTGGGCATATTCCTGTTCGCGTTGCTGCAGTGTTTTGATGGGCTGCTTGGGTCGCATGCCATTTGTGTCGCGACGCTCCTCGGACTGTGCTGGTCGTCGCAATATCTTGACCGTTTGATTATTAATGGGCGTGGCATAATTGGCTGAATCATAATCGTTGCTTGACTTGTGCAGAACCATCAAAACGGGTGCTGTTAGATTGGCAGCATCCAAATTTGGCTTTTTGGCAATCATTATTTGCTTGGGAGCTGTGCTGTTAACGCCGACGCCTCCGCCGTTGTTGCTACTGCTGCTGCTGCCCTCCTGCAGACTCTGTGGACGCTGTAGCAATTTCATTTTGCTAACGGCTGGCTCAACAATTGTGGCGTGCTTTAATTGGCTGCTGTTAACTTCGTTAGCAGTTTGCAGTTTTGTTTGCAGCGTCATGCAAAGCTGTCAAAAGATTTAAAAGGAAAAACATTTGTTAGTGTTGTGTTGTTTTATTTGCTGTTGTTGTTTTTGTTGTTGTTATGGCATTTCAATACTCACGCCTGCCTCGTCAATTTCTTCCCAATCGTCTAGCACATCGTCACCATTGGACATTGCAATCGTTTGTGTGTTGGGTGGGCAAAAAGGCGTGCGTTTGCTCGTGTACAAAAAAATATTATGTGTATATTTTCTTTTGTCGCTTTTGTTGTTTTACAAGTTTGTTGCTGTTGCTGTCGTTGTTGTTGTTGTAGCTGCTTCACTTTCTTCTTTTGCGCCTGCTACCGCAGCTTGCACTACAACTGATACATAATAACTTTGCACTTCTATCAGACATAAGTTCCACATATGTTTTTGCACAACGTTTTGCACAAACTAATTGTTTCAAACAATGAAGTATGCTATGCATATGCTTTGCATACGCATACGCAACAATTTTTTAGGCTCGCTTTTTGTCGTTGGCAACCCTGCAGTGACAGGTTTATCGATAACTTTTATAGCAGCGATCTTTGGTGTATGGACAGCAATAAATTGTTTTATTATGTATAATTTCGTGTGTGTTTTACGTTTTAGGTATGTATATATGAATTTGACTTTGTGTGTTTATTTAATGCTTGCAACATTTTGATGCAAATCGCTGTGAATGTCGATTTATATATCGTTTATGTATCGTTTTTTTTTCTGTCACTATTAAGGCGCTCTCTGTTGAGCCACTGTAACGTGTATGATGAAATGAATGCTCACTGTTAACAACAGCAAACTGTTAGGTCTCTCATGACAAAAAACATATGTTTTGTTTTTTAGTTATTTGATAAGACTGCTGTGTGTTTGTGTTTTGTTCACTCGCAATGGAAATTGAGTTTAAGCGTGCTGCCAAAATATCGCATTCTATTAGCATGAGCATAATACATAATCAGCAATTAAACCCACTGATAACAACATAACCCAAGCTACAGTGACACGCACGTGTAAGAAAAGCGTCCGAAAGAAGCTGACGATATTCCGGATACGTTTTACGTAAATGTAAATAGAAAATTAAGTACGCCATGACAGCGGTAACAAAATCAACAGATCACAAGGAAAATCCTGTGAAATCGTTTATAGCTGGCGGTTTTGGTGGCATTTGTAGTGTTATCACTGGCTATCCATTGGACACAATAAAGGTACGTTTTTTGAGTTTTACAATTGGGTCTGTTCTGGTTTTCACTTTCGGTAAGAGATTGCGATAGTAAATTTCGCTTAAATGTTTCCATTAGAGATGGAAACGGGACGGGACTCCCACGGAAGCCGCAAAATGTTGCGGGACGCGAAAGATTTTCAAAATTACGGTACGGGCGTAATTTTTGGATGAACCCAAAAGTCCCGCGGGTGTCGAAATTGCTTGTGGTTCCCAAGTTACTTGTGAGTCGCAAGCCTTTTTTTCGATAAAATATTATATTTTTTTATCATAATTCTCATTTTTCTGATAAAAAAAAAATATATATACAAATATAAATAAAACGACTTAAATTGCTAAAAGCTGAAAAACATATGCTTTTTTGATGCTACAAATTTCGGACGAGATCGGGATAAGCGGCGTAAATTTGAAAATCGTCGGGACGGAAGGACAAACAAACGGGATCAAATGTGCTTCCCCGTTTTGTTTTTTACCATTTTTGTTTTTTACAACACTTTGCGAATTGAATTCACTTGCAATTTCAGCAAGGATTGAATTGTCTTGCATTTCACCAAGGATTGAATATACTATAAGGATGTCTTAAACATTGAACGAAGTTTCAATACCGCTAAAAGTTTTGCCGGAAGTGGAAACCATAACAGCTATGAATAGTTATATCCTAACTTACAAGATTTGTTTACTTTCAACTAGGTGCGACTGCAAACTATGCCATTGCCAGCACCTGGCCAATCGGTCAAATATAAAGGTGTCATCGATTGTATTGTTAAAACATTTCGAGCAGAAGGCCTGCGTGGTTTTTATAGAGGCATTTCGGCGCCTTTAGTCGGTGTAACACCCATCTATGCCGTCGATTTTGCGGTCTATGCGGCGGGCAAGCGTATGTTTCAAACGGACGACAATACCAAGCTAACCTATACACAAATATTTATAGCTGGTGTTGGTGCCGGCATTTGCTCAGCTTTAGTCACAGTGCCAAGTGACCGCATTAAGGTGCTTCTGCAAACACAACCGGTAACTGGAGGACCTCTCATGTACAATGGTACCATGGATACCGCCTTAAAATTATATAGACAGGGTGGCCTTCGTAGTCTATTTAAAGGTACCTGCGCTTGCGTTTTAAGAGGTAAGTGAGATAAACCACACTTTGTAATGATTATATATTTTATTATAAACAAGCTTCCTGTTTTCACTTCCGTTCAAATTTAGCCGAATTGAAAATTCGGTAACTCTTTACATGAGGTTTTGGTCTTAAAAAATGCGGAAAATTTAAAAAACGCGAAATCCAGTGGCGCATGTCGACCTTTTTGCAGAAATAATTAAGAAAACTTTGTTTAAATTTGTCAAATCCCATGCAAAACATGGCGTGGAGAACCTCAATCAAAGAATTACCGAAAATTGTTTTAAACTTGCTTATTGTTGGTTAAGCCAGTGATTTAAATCCAAGCTCAATGGCAAGTAAATTCAGCTCTTAATGTAATGCAAGTGAATTCAATCCGCTCTTTGTTGTATACAATTATTCGATATGAATGATTTTTTTTGTTTAATAACTGAGAAAAAAATTATGCATGTATGTTGAATGTGTTTAATTGAATAACTTTTGTTTTTCAACCTGTTTTATTTTAGACTCACCCACTGGTTTGTATTTTGTTGTATATGAGGCTTTGCAGGATTTGGCCAGACAGCGTTCAGCAACGGGTCGTATAACACCAAGTTCCACAATTTTTGCTGGCGGTATGGCTGGAATTGTGTTTTGGTCCCTGGCCGTACCCTTTGATGTACTTAAGAGTCGACTACAATCAGGTTCGTGCATTTAAGCATAGTTATATACATATATTTATGCCTTATTTTTATTTTATTTTGTTACAGCGCCCGAGGGCACATATAAACATGGTATACGCAGCGTTTTCAGAGATCTAATGGCCACAGAGGGTCCCAGGGCATTATTTAGGGGCGTAATGCCCATTCTGATACGCGCCTTTCCATCCACAGCTGCGGTTTTCATTGGCGTTGAATTGGCCAATGATGTGTTGTTGAATTTCTAGACTAAGGGTTATGGCTGTGGGCCAAACAGAAGCTATTTTTATATTATGTAGTTAAATAAAAATATTTTATATAATAAATTATTTATTTTTGAATTTCAATTGACTTATTACTTTTGCTAATGGTATTAAATACTCAAAAGCCATTTTTTGTTAAACATTTTCGACAGCGATGCAAAACTCAAAACCGCCCCGCTACTCATTTAAAGTATACACTGTTAACGATAACAGTACTCGCTTTGCGTGAGTATCGGCACAACTAAAATTGGCTTTTTATTGTAATTTCCTCCATAAAAGTTAACCTCCGGTCCCAAATTTGACATCCTCGAAAAATTCCGCATTTTTAGAGCCCAAAAACAGATTTTAAGAACGCTCTTTATGTGGGGTAACTATATCGATACCAATGTTTAGAATTATGAAAACAACATTTTGATAAAAGAATTTTTGAATATTAACATTAGCCGCGCAAGCAGGTGAATGACATTTGTGAACAGCTGTGCAGCTGCTGATTCCATTTAAACAGGTTGACAGCACTGGCTGTCAGCTCGAATTCGAGATGGCAGCGTGTCATGCTTATTTTTTTAAATGTAATGTCGTGCTTTTGCTTAACACTGACGTCAAACAATAACTATATACAAATATAGAAAGAGGTTAATTTACGAGCAATATAATTATTAATAGTTTTATTTATTTTTATTATGCAAATTAAATTAGTTTTGTACATTTTTCATAAATAAATGCAGAAAATTAGCTTATTAAACTATACACGTGCATGCTCCTAGTCATTTGTTCGTGCTTTGGAGGCTCCTCTCTAATTCGAAGCCTCAATTATACAAAACAAATTTTTAGGTAAGACTTTTCAGCACAACAAAATTTGTATTAATTAATGCGAGCAAACATAACTTTTGCAGTCAAAAACAAAAAACATATCAAAGGGCATGTTATACAAATAATAAATCCAACTGCGCTACGAACGGAGTAGGAGATCGAGAACGGACTTTGAACCCTAACTAATAACACACTGCCGGCAATGCAGCAAAAGGGTTAATTGACATTCAGTCTATCTATCTATGTAGCAAAAGGGTCAATTGACATTAAGTTTACCTAGGTATGTACTTACGTATAGCTAAACATGTTCCAAAATCTTTTGACTAAAAACCGAAAGTGTTGATAACAAAAAAAAAAAAACAATCGTTCACTTTCGCAGACAGACGCTCTTGAAGCCAAAATCAGTAAACGCTTTGCTGCGCTGCTGACAGCAACAGGTTCCGCTGAGCCACTCTCACTGCCGCTGCCTCCGTCGCTGCCGCCGCCTCCGTCGCTGCAACCGCCACAGCCACGACAACGTTATTTTGAAGTTGATCAGGTGAGAGGCATTTATATTCAGTCAGGATTTAAATATAATCCCTTTAAAATTGAAAAGCTGTACCTATTTTTTTTTGTGCTATTACGCTAGTCCTTATCAGTTATAGTTAACTAAACACTAATAGATTAGGCAATGATTATGGTCAAGGTGCAAATTCCAGCAATGCGTTTGATTTACTCATATCAAATGGGTAAAAATTTGAATACATCAATTTGTTCATTTCATTTCTTTTGCGCAACAAAGATGATAATATATTAAAAAAAAAGTATTCAGCATATATACATATGTACATATATGCGTGTATAGTATATACAGCGAATGTATAAACATTGAGCTCTATCATTACTTGCATTACATTATCTTTTATACGCTTTTGCCATTTAAGTACACTTTATAGACGTATATGTAAGAGTATGTATGACCGCAAAGATCTCAAGAACTATAAAAGTTACACACGCTATGTATGCTAATCAGTTTTAGTTTCTTTTAAAAAAAATTAAAAATATCTTAAAAGATTTTATAACTATTAAAATTAATGATTTCGATACCCATTTTACTAAAAAGGGTAAATAAGGTACTGCAAATGTATGTAATAGGAATAAGAAGGCATTTGCGACTATATAAAGCATATATATTCTTGATCATCATAAACAGATACATATGTATATCCGTTAGTCTGTCTGTCCGTCTGTTTATGTAAGAACTAGTGCCTCAGTTTTCAAGCCATGTTGATGAAGCATGGTAAAGATGCTTCTATTTGCTTCTAGCAGTGCATATGTCAGAATCGGCTGGATCGGACTACTATAACATATAGCTGCCTTAGAAACGATTGGTTGAAACATACAAGTTTTTGTACGAAAAACGGATTCGTTTGTCAATTAGTCTTAACCAAGTTATTCCAAGTTTTAGAATGTTCTGGATATGCTGAATACATTTTTGCAAAATCGGATGACTATATCTTATATCTGCCTTATATCTTATATATAAAAAAACTTTTGTTTATTGAGATAACTCAACCAGACTCACTTTATCTAAGTTAAAGCACGTTTTATACATGTTGACAACATTTTATGAAAATCGGATGGCTATATCTTAGGTGCCATAGGAACAATTTGTTGAAAAATGAGTTTTTGTATGAACACCTTTTTTGTTTATACAGCTATTTCAATCAAACGCGCTAGTCCTCAATTTTATTTTTTATGTTACACACTAAGTTTTATCAAAATAGGATCCCTATATCATGTCATGTCCGTCTGTCTGTGTTTATATGCGTTTTTCAGGACTTTGCTCTAGAACTATCTTGATGGAACTTGGAACAGTAGTTGAATTCGCCAGATCGGACCACTATAACACATATGTAGCTGCCATAGGAACGATCGGTTGAAAAATTAGTTTTTTTATGAAAACATTTTTTTGTTTAACAAGATGTTTAATGTCTAATGTCTAGGATAGCTTATACATGCTGACTAAGTTGTAAAAAAATCGGGCGATTATATCTAAAAGTTGTCATGGGAAAAATCGATGGAAAATGAAGTTCTTATATGCAAAACTTATCTGCAAGGCTATAAATCTTCGGCACGTCGAAGATAACTTTGCTTTCTTGTTTATGATATGATTTTAATATATATATATATATATATAATTTTACAGTCGAACAAATAAGCAGTATCATGACCGTTGCTGAAAAGATTGAAAATGCGCCGACAGAGCGTAAAGCAAATCCATTGAAATCATTTATAACAGGTGGTTTTGGCGGCATTTGCAATGTACTCTCTGGACATCCGCTGGACACCATTAAGGTAAGTACTGTTTACATCAACTCTTTCACAAATATTTAATTTCAATTTGTTGTTTTTCACAGGTGCGTTTACAAACGATGCCACGTCCAGCGCCTGGCGAGCAGCCCATGTATCGCGGCACCCTTGACTGTGCTACGAAGACCATACGCAACGAGGGTTTCCGTGGGCTGTACAAAGGCATGTCGGCACCGCTGACGGGTGTGGCGCCCATCTTTGCCATGTGCTTTGCCGGCTATGCGCTGGGTAAACGTTTGCAACAGCGCGGCGAGGATGCTAAGCTAACTTATCCACAAATCTTTGTGGCCGGCTCGTTCTCCGGTCTATTCTCCACGTTCATCATGGCACCCGGTGAGCGCATCAAGGTGCTGCTTCAAACACAGGGCACTGGCCCTGGTGGTGAGCGCAAATATACGGGCATGATCGATTGCGCTGCCAAGTTATACAAGGAGGGTGGTCTGCGCAGTGTCTTCAAGGGCAGCTGCGCCACCATGCTTAGGGGTAAGTCCACTCTGTAACATATATATATATTATATTGATAAGTATAGCTTATATTCTAAGGAAGCTATTTGTTGTGTGAGACTCCCTGAGTAGCTCAAGTTTACAAATGAGTTCTTAACGGATTGTTAAGCTAAGCACGGTTTAGTAAATACAGTTTGTTTTTTTAGCAATCATTATGATTCGAACTTAAAATATACCTTAAAATTTGTTATACTTTTATATATATATATATATATATATATCTGATGACAAACATAATTCAAATTGTATAAACAAAAACCCAGAAAGTAAATGTTATCTTTGGTATGCGAAAGATATATACCCTTGTAGACCCGATTTTGTTCAAATTTGAATAAGCTGTATAAAGCAAAATAACACTTGCTAACTTATTTGTATAAACAAAAATGTTGTTCATAAAAAAACTCATGTTTCATCAGATTATTCCTATGGCAACAGTAAGATATTGTCGTCCGATTTTGAGAAATATGAAGTCAGAATGACAAAATAAAACTTAGAATGGGGATGTTTGATTGGAATAATTTGAAACAACGTTTTTCATGCAACTCCTTTTCCAACCCCTTGTTCCTATAGACATAATGCACCGATTTTGTTGAAATTTGATACAAAACAAGTAAAAGTGCTCTAGTCGAGTATGTCCGACTACGAGACTCCCTGCTCCCAACTTGTATTTCAAGCAGTTCAGCAGCAACACAAGCAAGCAGCGCACTTAACTTGGCCAGTGCATGTCAAACTGTTGTTTCTGCCTGCTGAGACGGGGGTAATAGATTCTTCCATTACTTTGGTGCTATTTATCCGATCGTTATGAAATTTACGCAACCGATCAACATTGATTAAACATATGTGTATACCAAAAATCACAGCTTTGTCTTTAAAATTGTGTCTGTGGGAGTTTTTTGCGATTTGCAAAGGTGCGGGGGGTTGCTTCCGAAATTTGAAATAAACTTGATCTGCGTACGGTATACAGGAACCTGCATGCCAAGTTTATAGACTCTGAGATCGACGCGTTCATACAGACGGACGAACGGACAGACGGACATAGCTAGTTTGTCTCGGCTGTTGATGCTGATCAAGAATATAGTTGGAAATGCCTCCTTTTGTCTGTTACACACATTTGCAGTATTTATAACTCCTTTTTTCCCATTTTTTATTGGCAACAGGGAGTAAAAATGTTGGGACTTGATTATGCATCGTCACTAGACTTTGAACTCGTGAAAAGTTTGTTAGTAATTTGATTGAAATTTTTAGAGCGCAGAATAAAAAGAGAGAGACACAATTTTGTAAGTGTTGTTTTTGCTGTCAAAGAAGCTTATAAATTTAACTTTTGTGGTTGAAAAGGTGGGCGTGGAAAATTCTCAGTACCTTATTTTATTTTACAATAAATCATGCATTAAAAAAAAAAATAAATTAATTGTAAAACAAACTCAGTACCATCTGCAAAGCTATACACATAATAATAATACTTCTAACGTATGTTATAAATTTGATTTAATTTTCTAATTTATTCGTATAAAGTTTGTAGTTAAATTTTGTTAAATTTGAATAGTAAGTGTTTCAAAATTTTCGAGTGTGGCTCGAAGTTGGCATTGATCAAAATGATTATTGAGTTGTCAGTCTAAGCGTAATGATTTATTTAAGTATTACTAATTAGTTATGTAATGATTTATTTTAGTATTTCTAATTAGTTATTGGCTTTGTTTTTCATATTTATCATGCATTATTAATTAATTTCCACTTATAGCTAAACTATGTGCGAGTGTGCTTAATAAATCTCATTGGACATTTGCTGTGCATCCGGTTCTGGCAAAGATGCCTCTTTTTGTTGCTGCTGCTGCTGTCTCAGTATAAAATCCAAATTGTTGCGTTGCGTTAAATGCGCTTTGTGTTGTTGCTTCAACGACTTGTTGGTATTATTATATTTCTGCTGCTGCAGCTCCAATTTGCGCCAATGTGGCAAGCCACGAGTGCTGTCCGCTTTGGTTGCCGTCAAAATCTGCATAGCGCCACAATGCAGCTGCTTGCGCATCACATAGTAAACGCTGCGTCCATTATAATTAGCACAACGTGGCACCAAACTCTTGTCCAGCTCATAGCTAATCACATGCCTGCAACTTATGTCCTGTCCATGAATATCGCGCACACAACGCTCAACGCTGGGTCCATGTGCCACATTGGTTAAACGTGGCAGCCAGTTGCTCATGTCACAGCTACACTGCCACGGATTCTGATCGAGACGTGCTACACGCAAATGTGCCTGTTGAAAGAAACTGGTGGGCAGCGTACGCAATTGATTGCCCTGCAGCTGCACCAGTTCCAACTGCTGCTGATCATCCAACAAACCATTTGGCACATGCGTCAAATTGTTATGCGACAAATTAAGCAGCTTCAAACGCTTAACGCCCATCAGCGCATCCATGGATAGCTCCGTAATGCCGCATTGACTCATGTCCAGTTCACGCAGCTCCTCCATGCCGGCAAATGCATCAAACTGCACGTTGCCAATGCTGCCACGCAACGTCAGCTGCTCCAAAGCATGCAGACCCTGAAAATATATCAAGTTTTACAGTATGTCAGGAAACTTAGCTGATATTTAAATTATTGTATTATAATTTTGTCACGAAATGTGTCACACTCTGTAGCAGACGTCCTAGACTCTATAAAGTATATATATTTTTGATCAGCAACATCTGTCGAGTTGAACTTACCATTTCCGACTATCCATCTATCTTAATGTTCTATGTGAACTAGTCTCTCCTTGAGGCTATCTTGTTGAAATTTGACACTGATGCTTCTATTTGCTGCAAGCCGTTCATATGTCAGAATCAGCCATATCAGACCACTATAGCATATAGCTGTCATAGGAACGATCGGTCGAAAGTTTTGTTTTTCAAGATAACTCGACCATACTTATCAATTCTGCGCTAAAACCTTATTTTAATAGGCTTACAAAATTTTATCAAAATCGGAACACTATATCTTATAGCTGCCATAGGATCAATCCCTTGAAAAATAAGTTTTTGTATGAAAAACATTTTTGCTTCTGAAGCTACCTCGACCAAACTCATTTTTTTTCTGATCAAGCACGTTTTAAACATGGTGACCAAATTTTATCAAAATCGGATGACTATATCTTATAGCTGCTATGGAAACAAGCTATTGAAAAATAAGTTTTTGTATGAAAATCCTTTTTGATTTATACAGACATTTCAGCTTAACTCACTAGTACTCAATTTTACTATATTCCACATATGCTAACTAAGTTTTATTAAAATGGAGCGACTATATTTTATTGCTGTCATAAGAACAATCGGTGGAAAACTATATTTTTGTATATGCAAAGGGTGTATATTTCCGGCACGCCGAAGATAACTTTGCTTTCTTGTTTTCGGAAACAAAATTCGAGCAACAAATCGCTTTAAATAGAGGCATACCTTAAAGACTCCCTGCTCCAAAGTGGTTGTGGTCACATTGCCCAGGCTAAGCAGGCGCAGCTTGTGCAGCGAATCAAACTGTCCATAATTGTTCCAGCTATGCAACTCGAGCGCTGCCTGTTCGCTGCCCAGCAGCAGTTCACGTGTATCGTTCATCACCCAAAATGTGGCAGGCAATATGTACATTATGGGATTCTTGCGCAAATCGGCTTTTTGCAGGCGTGGCAATGGCGGAAAACTTGATTCACTCAAACGTCTCAAATGATTATCGGCCAGATTGAGCGTCTCCAACTGAAGCAGACCGGCTAGACCCAAATAATATAAACGTGCCACCGAATTGTGCGCCAGCGATAAGCTTCTCAAATGTGGTGCACCGGAGAAGGCAAATGGCTGCAACTCCTCAATGCCATTGCGTTCCAGGCTCAAATGATGCAACTGTATTAGACCATCAAACATTTGCCAGTGCACCTCATTTAGCTGACAATTGTGTATGCGCAACACCTCGAGTCGACTCCAGCCATAGAAACTTGGCATGCGCGTCTGCTTCAGCCGTTCCATATGCTGCTCATAGCTCATTATCTCAGCAGCAGCATTCGCCTCAAATTGCAACTGATATTTGGGCGTCACTTCATTAACTGCCACATCACTCGGCGGCTTATACTCGTAATCATCGCTGGGTAGCTTCGAGTATGTGGGACGTTGCAAGCGATCGCTGGCCTGCAGTTGCAGCTGCTCAAAGTTGGCATGTTGCAGAAACTCGAGTGGTTCGTCAATGATTAATGTTGTGGTGCCTGTGCCACGTATTTCCAGTGTGCTCAGCTGATTGAGTGCACGCAGACTGCTGGTGTTCACTGTAAATGAATGTTAATCGGAGATGACAGTTGCTTATTGCGGCACTTAATCTTTAAATCTTAATCAAGCAAGTTTGTCAAATCACTGTCAGAGACAGGGAAAACTAATTTTAAATTAGTTAAAGTATGAGTTATTATATATATAACTGTTGTCTTCTTCGATTTCGATTTCGATCAAATCAATTCTGTTTAAAAATGTTTTCAATAGGAAAACCTGTTTTCGATTTCCGAGCACTTTTCATTCTGAATCGCTTTTAAGTTTGTATTCCTTTTTAGAATGAAATACCAATTGTTCTTTCTTTTTAAAGAAAAACTCGAATACTTCTCAAACTACTATCTTAAAAGCAAAACTTTATAAGCCGCATGTCCATCAGTATTCGGAATTCAGAACAGCTTGATAAATCGAGCTTGTTATTTAATTCGAAAAGTGCAAACTAAAACGATTAAGAATGAAAAGTACTCGGAATTTAAAATATTATCATATTTGAACAAATATTGATTTATCATCAAAGTTGTTGATTGATTTCCTGTTTAGTTTTTCTATACGAAAAGATCTTAAATCGAATAGCAAGTTATATAAATATTATTCAAGCCACAAAATGAATTAGATAACTATTCAAAGCAAGCAGGGTCAAAACGACATTAAAATTGCATTTTTATAAAATAACAACTACGTTTATGCTAATTTTTTTAATTTCCTTCTTGATTTTTGAAATTTTATGAATCAGTTAACTGACACACAACTTACTTCTATAGTTTCTATAATACAAAATAATTGCTTCAACAATTAATACTTGATAAAAACTACACAAAAACAGCGTTTGAAAGCACATTATTAAAGTTAGAATGCTAAAGCTCGAATAAATGAACTGACAATAGTCTGCACAATATCTAAAAATTAATGGCCCTTATTTTATTTGATTAATCAAAGGTTTAAATGTTGTATTACGCGTGTGCAATCAAACGAATCTTATATCAATGATACCAAACAATTTTTCGCTTCAACATTGCAGTAGTTGATAAAGACAGCTTTTTAAAGCACATTATGCGAGCTTTTATCAAACTAAAATGTATGAAATAAGCTTATTTAGTTAAGTGTAACTTTAAGCAAGTGTCACTTTAAGCAACTGTCATCAATCGAAGTCGTCTCTCGACAACTTTGCTCACCTGTCAGTTGTCTATCCGCGCTGCCCGTTGGCAGCAGTATCAAAGCCTGCAGATCAATGGGCAGCGCAGTAAACAGCGCCTGCGCCTCGCTGCCCGCTTGGAGCAGACAAGTGGCCAGTTTGATATGTGAGGGCAATAGGAAATCGGAATAATCGAGGCTGTCATCGCTGGTCATGTGATTCACCCAGCGTGCAATGGGCAGCTCATTGAAGGCGGCGTATTGGCAGACACAGCTCGTGGGGCAGCTGAGCACGTCCAGTTCGACAGGTGGCTCCGGCAGGTCCTGTTGCTGTGGCATGGCTGCTTGCAACTGGCATTGCTGGTTGTGTTCAAAATAGCAGGCATTAGATGTGCAACTAAAATATGATATATGTACACTCACTAGCAGCAGCATGATTAGCAGTTTTATCCACTTTGTTATCGATATCATCATCACAGTTTGGCAGTCACTGGCGCTTGCTACACGTTTCGTTAACGAATGTAGTTAGTGTTTTTTGTTTTTTTTTTTTTTTTTTTGTTTTTTTGTTTTTTGAAGCAGGCACGCTTGCCTCGAATTCCATTCATATACTAAAACGCAGCCCCATGGTTCCAAAACGACTGAGAGCAAAATCAGCAAAAAATAAACTTTTACATACAAATTTGAACTCATATTATTGTTATTGTATTCTTGTGTATTATATTTCTCTGAATATATACATACATACATGAAGGAAATGAATTTCTGATAGTCACATCCTCCGATAAGCCTCCAATTATACACATTATATACAATTATGTTTTTTTTTTTGTGCTTCTTTATTTAATGCAGTGGGCGTCGGTTAGAAAAGTTTGTCCACTGTTTCCATTGAGCACAAGGTCGCATCTTTGTGATGCAAAAGTTTTATAACAACCCGTGTCTCTTAACTATAACTAAAGCATAAATGAATTAATGCATGACGCCTTAGTTACAGCTGCTTAAATTTCGAAATATAACTTAATCTTTATAATGTAAAATAATGTGGAATAATATTAATCCACACTGGATCTTCCAGTTATTATTCTTTACATTTCTATAAAAAGTTGCTAAATTATTTAATCCATTTAGTTATCTTTAACTCCAACAAAACTACGCATTTCTATCCACAATTTAATAACTAAACCTGTTGCCAACATTATTTAACTTTGTTATTATTTTTTATTTTTAAATGTATTCCAAATCGATTATTGTATTTATATAATCAAATAGCCGTATAAATATATGCCAAACACGGTATTAATTAATTTATAATGATCTTTTTGTTTATTAAAAAAAACTTGTTTAGTTATTAGAATATTACGACACAGCAAAAAAAAAAAACAAACATATTGTAATTTTTGTTTGTTTTTATTTGAACTTCGTTTTAGAATGTGTAATATTTTTCTTTCGTATTTAGAATTTATGCGAGTATTGTTTTCAGTTCAAACCCATTGTAACTTGTTTATGTTTTTATCGCCCAATGTTTTGTGTACACTATATATACATACATATATGATTTTTCTATAGTATGTGTGATTATTGTATTGTTATAGTATAGTTGAGTTGAACTTACTATTTTACAAATAAACAAGATATTAATGGCGCCATTAAAGTCGCCGCTTTGCCAGTCTCGATTTATATATTTTCTCACAGTGCTCGTATCATAATTAGCGAATTATAATTTCAGAAAATCAAGAAATCAATTGGCAAGAAAATATTCAAAAAATTATACTAGAAACTTAAACAAAAAAAGAAATATATTTAAAATGTGAGTAAGCAACAATATTTGTAATGTAGTTTAGTTGATTTAAGTAGCTGTTGTTGGTATAATATTTAACTAAATATTTACTTGATAATTACTAAATTGATGCTATACCTATTTACAGATGTGCCTGCCAATGGCTTGTACTTCCTGGTCTACGAGTACCTGCAGGACGTGGCCCGGGCGAATTCAAAAACGGGTGAAATTAATGTTGGTTCTACCATATTTGCTGGCGGTGCTGCTGGCATGGCCTATTGGATTCTTGGCATGCCCGCTGATGTACTGAAAAGTCGTCTGCAGTCGGGTTAGTTTTATATTGGTATAACATTGTATATTATATGGTTTTAATATATTGCTTTTCTTACAGCACCCGAGGGCACCTACAAGCATGGTGTGCGCAGCGTCTTTAAGGATTTGATTGCCAAGGATGGTCCTTTGGCTCTGTATCGTGGCGTCACGCCCATTATGATTCGCGCCTTTCCCGCAAATGCGGCCTGTTTCTTTGGCATTGAGCTGGCCAATAAGTTTTTCAATACGGTTGCGCCAAGTTTCTAGTAGTAAATTTTAAATTGTTGTTTTTTCCAACCCAGGTAGTGCAATGAATTTAATAATTGTCTAGTTAAGCCTAAAATTGTGTTAAAAATTTAAATATATGCATATTTTTGATATTACTTGTTTCTTGTACTAATATTTTATTTGTTTTTGAATTCATTTTGAATATTGCTTGATTGCTGCTCACAAAAAATGTCAAATTATAAAAAAAAACTTGTCCTTTCAAGCAAAATTGATTGATGGTTTTTCGATCCGAAGTGGAACTAGGATTTCGCGGCATATAAAAATATCTCTCAAAGTCATGTATATGTACAAATCGGTTAAGTTATAACATATTTAAGCCCATTTTATGCTTTAAACAAGCTGCAACAGTTTTAGAGTCACTTGTGTTTAAGTATATTGCATTCAAAGAGTGCTTAACTATACTCAATCAACAACAAATACTATTTACATATTAGTTAGTAGCAATTTTTAAAATATTTATTTGAATTCATTAGTCTAAAGTTCAGAATCTGAACAGTCTACAACAGTTTGAGGGGCACAATTGCAAACTCATTTATCAAGGTGTGTATTGTCAAAAGGCTTAAAGCTAAGTTGTTTTTTAAGTAAATATATTCTTGTATATTCTTTTTGGTACTCAAACATCAAAGAACTTAAATTTGTAGTAAACTTGTTTACCGGTAGCGTTACTTTCCGCAACTCCTAAGCTGTAACCCTGTAACAGTTTGAGAGTAACAATTGCAGTGCAGCTTTGATAAGCACTGTGCAAAAGGCTTTGTAAATAGATAATTCTCATGTTATAATTAATAAACATACAAAAATGTATAATTAATAAGTAAAATACTTGAAAAATCTTAAAACTTTTGTAAGTATAATGTAAATCTCAAACTGTATGCGTGCTGCAACAGTTTGGGTGCCACAATTGCAGTTCAGCTTTGAGCAGCACTGCGCTGTAAAGGGCTTGTGGCTTTTAATTGGATTAATTTTAATTGGATGTGGTCGCATATTAATATTATTCGATAACTGCTTGCGTAAGAACCGCATTTAATTTTGATATTATCAACATCAACACACAATTAACACATATTATAGAAACATTTAGTGCATTTGAAATTAAATATTTGTAATTCCAATGTGGTAATCCTTAATGACTTACTTACATGCATATTCAACAGTATTACATTTTTACAGATATACCCGCCAATGGTCTGTACTTTCTCAGTTATGAACTATTAACCGATGAGTATAAACGTCGTTATAATCGCCCCAATGTTGATCTGATACCGGCTATTATCGCTGGCGGATTGGCTGGCATATGTTACTGGATTGGTGGCATGCCAGCTGATGTGCTCAAGAGTCGATTACAAACAGGCAAGTTGGACGCATTATAGAAATTATATTATATTACACAATTTCTTAATTACAAATTGCAATTTCGACAGCTCCTGAGGGCACATTTAGTGGCATTCGAGATGTGTTAAAAGATCTATTGAAAAATGATGGACCTGCGGCACTATATCGGTTCGTTTTTTTGTTCCAATATTTTCCACAATATTTACTTAAACTAATCAAAACTTTTTCAAATACAGCGGCTTTACACCAGTCATACTACGCGCTTTTCCCGCCAATGCAGCTACATTTTTTGGTATTGAACTGGCCAATACTTTCTTTCGTTATGTGGCACCCAACTTTTAAATACAATAGACTTTTACATTTTTAATAAATTTTACAAAACAATTGTGTTTTTTTGTTTGTGTATGCATTAACAAGCATGGCAAAAAAAAAAAATAAATCTACAAATATATGAAAATATAATGCTTAAAAGAAGTTTTGTTTTCTTCTTTTGTTTTTTGGCTCAGCAGCAAGAAATTTACAAAATGTGTGCTTAAAAGTAATACAAAATGTGTGTGGGTGTTGATTGTAACAATTTTTTAAAAATTCTATTATATAAGTATGTATATGTTTTGAGTAAATAATTGGAATTTACAAAATGCGCTTAAGCTTAATGGCATTAGAGAGGCATTTTAGTTGAAGCAAATCAACAAAATCAAATCAAATTTGTAACAAAAGATTTCAGACTCACCGGGAGTCTATTATGCTTTCTTTTTAGCTACTATCAAAATTGAACTTAAAATATTTTAAAGAAATTATAATCATTTATAGTGCACACTCTTATTTTGGTCTATCGAAATGTATTTTAGATTTAGTTCTTATTCATCTTAGGCTATCTTGCGATCGTGATTATCAAAGTTATACAGTTGTCGCTTCATATTCTCATGCTTGGATATGGTATATGGCGATAAGAGCATGGGTAGAACATTTAGAGCCTTTAGCTCTGGCAGACGAATGTTGAGCAAATTTTGTTTCGGCTGTTGCGATTGATTGCTCCATATGGGATCGATCCAGAAGGGCAGTTTCTAATGAAAAATCAGACATGAATTAAGTTCGATTTTGTTTGTTAACAACACTTACCTCAGTGGGTGGCGTATCTGGCTTGGGTGGCTCATAAATGGAACTTATGGGCGCAACATTGCAGCTAACCAAGTCATACAAATCTCGACTTTCATTCAACGAATGATGCATCATTGCCGACTGATGTTGCTGTTGTCGCTGTTGTTGCTGCTGTGCCTGTTGCTGCTGTTGTGCCTGCTGCTGCTGCTGCTGTTGGAAACTAGCCTGACGACGATACCACAACTTGCTAGATTGGCCATAGGGTGTATTGGCTGTTATGGCTGTACTAGAAGCCACTTCGCCGGCGCTGAGGCTGCTATTTAGCTCACAGGATATGTTAAAGGAGCTACTGCTGCTATTATAAAATTGCTGTGTGCTGTTCAGTGAGTTTTCCTTGTTGCTGCAGCTGCTGCACATGCTTAAATTGGCCAAACCACTGCCAGTCGAGCTATTAAGAAATGTGGATGACATCACCGAGCAATTGTCGCTAGGCGGTGAGCATTTGTTTGGCGGTGCACCTGCAGCAAAGTGCTCCTGATACGATTGGAAGCTGTTGATCTTCACCTGCGGCTTATAGGCAACACTATTGCTCACACTGTTGGTTACGCTGCTCGCATACTCATTGGCAATGGCACGGGTCTTATGTGGTGGTGGTGCTTGTGCCGGTGGTGGACGATTGTGCTCCCCCAATGGAGCGCGAGAGCTGCGCAGTGACTTGTGCTTGGCATAGGGCAGCTTAAGAGAGCCAAACAGATGCTGATGAGTGGCCCCTGAAGTGACACGCACTGTGAAGTAATAGAGTTTGATTGAGATGGAATAGGAAGAGTATAGAGACAATAGTTAAAGATTGGGGTAGAAACATATTGGGAACATTGGGAGAAAGTGATTATAATGATACCAAAAAGCAGTACATTTTTGCATATGAAAAGTTAATGTTCAAGAGATTTTTACCTATGAAAGCTATAAAATATAGTCGACCGATTTTGAACAAGTTTGACGAAACTATATAAAGTATAATTAAACAAGCAATGAGAAAACATTTATAATCCTTTAGTATAATTTTCACTTGCAATCTTAAGTTAATTTAATTTAAATTATTTATCGATTCTGCTAATTAAAAGCTTTCTATATCAACCCCATCCCCTCTCCCCTCGTAATACTCACATTCACAGTTCACATTCAAGGCCACTTCGCTACGCTCCTGACTGGGTCCTTTGCCAATTGTAAACAGATCATCATGGGCCACAATCACCGAATACAGATTGGGAAAACCAAATTGAAAGGTGGTGCTCAAACCACACTCCAAGGCCGTCTTCAGCTCGTGCAGATACATGCTGGGACGCTGCTCCAAGAGACGCACAATGGAGATCAGAAAGTGCATAAAGCTGGTGAGACGCACGCAGGGCTCATCCGCCTCCGTGTAGATCTATAAGGAAATGCTGTGTTGAGCTATTTATTAAGCAGAACACAGCAGATCACTTACCTCAATGGCATGTCTCATGGCCAACAAAGCAGATTCCGTTAATTGCAGCTTGTGCTTGGCATTGAAATCGGTGAGAAACTGGGATTGACTGAGCGGCTCCAGCTTGGCAGACGTAGACTCTGCAGTGGCAGGAGCAGACTTGGTCGGAGGCACTGCCTCATGCAGCAGCAGCTGCTTGCAAGCGCGATAGCACAGCTGGCGGAAGTCTACATCATCATTGTGACAGATTAGCCAGGTGGTCTGTTCCTTTTGCACTACCTCCACATAGGGCAGCAGCTCCATGGCGCTGGCTATGTCAGTGCCACCCAAAGTTTGTGGCAGCATCTGATACCCATATTTCTTCTTATGCAGCTTCAACACACGCTCCAGCTTGACGCAGTTGGTGGAGTTGCCGGTGACATTGCGTATAAGATCCTCGCACTGCTCGGCAAACACACGCCTGGCCATCTTGGGCGAGAGCATGATCTTCTTATCCTCATCCCCAGTAAGCTCCATTTCGACAACGCCATTAATAGCCTCCATAAGGTCAGCCAGCTTAACAAAACCATAGTCACTGAGACGGCATTGATAAGCAAAATGATAATGATAAGATCGCACAAACTTCTGGAACAATATGGTATACTGCAGCGCATTCTGAAACAGCTCTACCATTTCACCCGCAAAGACACAGGTCTTCTCCAGCTCACTATTGGTTTGCTTACGTTTGGGCATGGAAATTAGTATATCCTTGCCCTGCTGAACGGTGCTCAATACGACAATATTGCTATTGACCAGTCCATCCAGTATATCAACAATATCACAAACACCATAATCGGTAACATCGAAATTACGATTCTGGGTCTGGGCAAAGATGCCCGGCAATTGGGATAATAAAACCGAATTATTTCCATGTGCACGTACCACACGCAACAGATCCGAGGTAAAGCGTCGGATTTGGGTGCGATGGGTGAGCGTAATCTGGCGATTTTCACCATCGCCCATAATCTGAATCACCGAGGACAGCGCCTCGAAGAGTTCAATCAATTTGGTATAACCATAATCTGCAACGCGACATTGTTTACCAAAATGATTATGATAGGCTGGTATGAAGCGATTGAACTTCATCATGGATTTGGGTGACATTTTGACCAGTTCAATGACCTCACGTGAGATCTGAAAGAGTGGATCGGCAACAGAGTTCTTGAAATAGCCACCATTAGTGCCATTTGCACGTTCGGTGCTATTTAAGCTAACATTGGCGGTACTCGAACCAGTTGTGGCTGCATCCTTGTTTAGCTCCAGCCAGCCAAGTATCTTGATGCCAAAGTTGTTAACTTGAATCTGTATGCCCTGCACACAGCATATCAAGTGCTCCAGATTGACTCCACTCTCATTGGCTGTTATTTGCACCTTTAGCTGTCCCTCGATGCAGTGCACCAGCGTGGCCACTGGTATATCACCTGGATGATGCTTCAACAGCGGATAGATCAGTTGCTGTATCTCAGCTATGGTCATGCACACATTGGGCAACGGTTCAATCTCTTGCTCTGCCCAGCCCTTGTGCTGCTCCCGCTTAAAGTGCACCGTGCAATAGGGCACACTGTGCTGTAATCCTTCCATCAGTGGTGAGCTTTCCAGTGTATTAACCAGCTCTGGTTGTAGGCTAATGAACTTGTCTTCATTATTATCCGAATTAATGGTGCAGATGTCCTGCATCTTATACAAATCCAGGACACTGATGGAGGTTTTAAATCGCGACTGAAAGAGCTCACGGAACTTATACATGGGTAGCGTATAATACGGAACATCCTGTGTGGGATTACATAAGTAAGTTAAGTTTTAATTATAATCATGTTTCGGTTTCCACGTTTGGCAAAATTTTTAGCTAGTGAATTTCCGTTAGGTGTTCTTAATTTCACTTTTGACAAGACTTTGCAGTTTGATTTCACTTGCAATATGTTTTGGTTTCAAACACAATTGCCAATGGAATAAGATTCAATTAACTAGCTTTTCAGGAATAATGAAATCGACATATTTGATGCAAATTCATTTTCGAAATATTTTGCCGTAAGTGGAAACTGAATTTATAAAAGTATAAAAGATACATAAAAAACTCGGAAAATAACATAGATTCAAATTATCCTTTTTAATTTATGGTAACTTAATTCAAATCAAGGCTGCAAGCCAAAAATTTGTTGTCTACAGTTCGATTTACGGTTCGAACCCTAGTCTGACTTTTAGGTAAGGTTTGTTAACCAGTTTGGTCAATTTATACTTTAGATACTTTTATGAAAACCGAAAATTTTACATTTTTTTCGAATATTTTTTGAGCCCAAAATCACACTATTTGGATTATTGAAAAATAGCTAAATCATAGATTTATCATTTAATTTTCTAATTTGATATTAAAATTAAAATTACATATTAAAATTGAAATACATTTTATACAAATGTGGTCTTTAAAGGAAAACAAAATATTCAATGTAAATTTAAAGTGTAAGTTCCATTAACATCTTATTTGATGACGCTTATCAATGTGGATGGCAGTCCAAGCTAGTGACGAAGCATCACGAAAAGTAATGTTGCCAGTACATTTTTAAGAGTTTAGTGTTGATGAAATGTTGAATAAATTTCATTTTTCTTGAACAGAACCTTTATATGTACAAAAAAAATGGTTCGAAACGGGTGCGAGTTAGAGCATAAAGTTTGGCTCGGCTCAAAACAGGTTTGCAGCCTTCATAAAAATTGATCACTCCAAAAAGTTGTTACTACCTGAACAACACCCTCCCAAAGGAATCTTTATACTAACCTTCAACAGCCCGGCGACCTGGCAGCGCAACGTGTTGACCTCGGTTAAAGCGGAGTCACGCGTGTAGCTGACCAACATGCGTTTGTGTCCAATCTTTTTGCGATGCAAATTGGACACCACCTGCTTGGCAAACTGTTCAAAGTTTGTTTTTTTTTTAGAATGATACTAAAAAATGAAGCATACAAAGTTCAGACTTACGTAGAGATCCGGTACGGTGACCTTGGCATAGGAGCTGCCCTCAAAGTTCAGCGAAACGACCGGCGTTATGGGTTTAAGTTGATTCATCAAGAAGTTACGCAAACTAGCCTCATCCAGCGAGTAATCCAGATTGGTGATTTGCAGTGTGACCGCATCGCTGGGATCGGTAACGCTGGCATAAGTATGACCCCCACCGCCGCTAGCTTCAGCATTAGAGCTGCTGGAGGACAGCGTTGAGGCGCCCGAGCAAGCTGAAGGTGGCGCAATGGGTGCCAAAGTGTTAATTAAGCCTTTGGTATAGGCAAAATCAGCAGCTGCTGCTGCAGCAGAAGCTGCGCTGTTGGCCGTAACGCTGACGCTGGGCGTCGCTGAGGCAACACTAGCTGCTGCTGGCAGTCCAGTGGGCGTGGCCAGCGGCGTAGTCTGCTGTTGCTGATAAATGGGCGCAAACGAGGACTGATAGTTTGATGTATATAGACCGTTATTCGTTGAACAGCCCAGCGACAGGGATGTCGCCTGCTGATGATGTTGACCCATCAGCGGATGTCCTGTGACCGCTGCCATGGCCGCAGCTGCTGCGCATGCCCTATTATGATTATAGGGCATATAACGATTGCGATTGTAGCAGGAGCTGCTGCCGTTAGCATGCGCATACTGGCATACATCCAGCTGCGCGGGCATCGCCGTGCCACAGATCGGTCCACCTGTGTACTTATGTGGCAGCAAGCTCGTCGGTGCAGTATAGCTGGGCAGCCCATTAAAGTAACGCAATCCAGCGCCTCCATGATTGTTATTGTTGTCGGCACAGAGCGCTGTTGGCGGATAAAGTTGGGACTGGGCATAGTAGGCAGCAGCTGGTTTCTCAGCGCCACCATCGCAGGGCCAGCTGGAAGGAAGATGGTAATAAATACAACCTCAGTTTGAAAAGAAAATTATTCAATATAAATAAATTTAAGAAATGTTATTTATTTATTGATTTACTTATTTAATTTAAACTAAAACAAGTAAGAGCGTTGCAATCGGATGCACCCGACTGCGATATACTCTTTTTGAGTCTCATTGTGGAGTCAGAAGTGGGCGTGGCAATTGTATTTTTGCTCAAATCTTTCAAGTTTTACCATCAATTTAAGTTTGGTTGGGCCCGTTCTACAGGTTTGGGAGAAACAAACTTTGGGTGAATGCAAGGGCGGGAGTGGGCGTGGCAAAATTGTTTTTAGCTTATCTATTGAAAAGGGCAATATAATTCAACCTGCGAAATTTGGGAACTCTAACTGAGGGGGTGTGGGAGATACAAAGTTTGCTTATTTGTGGGGGCGGGGGTGGGCGTGTCCAAATTTTTTTTAGTCAGATCAATCAAGGATGTGATTAGTAGCCCTTGAGCTAAATTTAGTTACTGTAGCTGTAAAACTGTGGAAGATATAGGTTTTTGCGGTTTGTGGGGGAAGAGGTGGGGGTGGGGGGGGAGATCTTGACACTTGGTCTGCCTATCGTATATACCAACATGTATACAAAGTTTGGTTGCTCTAGCTTCAAAATTGTGGAAAAAACTGCTTTCATACGGACGGACAGACGGACAGACTGACATTTCACAAACCCAATATACTCTTTTTTCTTTTTTGTTCAAAAAAAATAAACAAGAGTATTAATTAAATACAGAAAAAAATTGAAATTTACAAAATTTAAAACTAAAAATATTTTTAAAATGAATTTAACATTGGAATAATAATAATAAACATTAAAAAAAAAAATTAAATATAAAAATAAAAAAAAACAAAATTAGTTGGAGGTGTTTAAGCTTCAAAAAAATTGATCCAAAATTCATTGAAAGGATTGGGGAAAGCGCAGAAAAACCAAATCAAATCCTGAAGTTAGTGAGAATTAATTTGAAAAATTTTAAGAATTCAGGATTCCACTAAGGACGCATTTGGACCATTTTAAAACGTTTTCAAAGTTAGCAAGCAGCTGGAAAGAAATCTAGCCGGCTATATAACCAAGCTTTAAGATCCTTCTCAGATTTAATCAGATTTATCTTTAAAAATGCAACTTTAGAGAAAAACAAAAATATTATAATCATTTTTTTGCAACTACTATGTATCTGAACAAAATGATAGCTATATAAACAGTCAGTACGACTGTCATTAAACAAATAACAATATAAAATTCATTGAATAAATAAAAATAAATGTGTAAGTATAAACAATTTTTTTTTTTCAAAATATATATAATCCCTATTTAGTTTTCATTTAGCCAAACATGATAATAAAATTGTAAATAGACACCCAACCCATGAAATACCATAGATAATTTTTGTATTTATATGCATAACGAAACTAATTCAAAATGCATATTTTAATTCTCTTGTAATAGCTGGTTATTAAAATATAATTATCACCAAGTATTTTAATAACAATTTAAAATAAGCCTAGAAGTTAACTTTAATCTCTTCGATTGATTTGTATATTTTATTTTGATGCTGACATGACTAGCGATATTTGCAATTTGTTAAATTCAATTATATTAAAATAAAATAAGAAAGAAAACTTGTCTTTGGCGTGCAGAAGATACTACTATATGTACATATACCCTTGCAGAAAGGTTGTTCATATGTAAATATAATTTCGCACCGATTGTTCCTATGGGCGCTATAAGATATACTCACTCGATTTGATCAGCATGCCAAAAACGTAATAAAACGCAGAATAGATAAATTTGGTTAAGATAGCTTGAGGAACAAAAAAAGTTTTTTATATAAAAATTAATTTTGCTACCGATTGTTCCTATGGCAGCTATAAGATATAGTGGTCAGATTTTGGTAAAATTTTTTCAGCATGCACAGATAATGTTAAAACTCAAAATTGGTAAGTTTGGTCGAATTATCGTGAAAATCAAAATTTTCGACCGATCGTACCTATGACAGCTATATGTTATAGGGGTTCGATCGGACCGATTCTGCCATATGTACTATTTGTACAAAAAAAAAGCATCTGTGCCAAGTTTCAACAAGATAGCTTTAAAGAGAGACTAGTTCACATAGAACAGTTAGATAGATGGATAGTCGAAAATGGCTAGTTTGACTGGGATATTGATGATGTTCAAGAATATATATGTTTCATAGTTTCGAAGACGTTACACATTTCTTAACAAAATGATCATACCCTCAACTAGTAAGAATCTAAAATAATGATATAAATTACACTCACCTGTACAAACGCTCGGTCATGTCGTATACCTAGGTATGTAATCTTTGCCTCTTGAATTATGTTTTCGATCTGGAGGAATGTGGATGTCGGTGCTTGGCACCTAAGGGACGCACGTTTTGCAATTTTGTTTTCTGGAATTTGATAAAGCAGAAAAACCCAATAGTAGATGACTTTTCGATTCGTTCCAATTAATTTAAATTAAATCGAATGCAAAACTTTTAATTAATTTATTGTGTTCTGCAGAGATCTATTAAACTGTTTACATGAAACGATTTGCATGCGAATATCAATAAAAAACAAGTCAATATTTTGCAGTTGTAACTTCCCGTTTGCTTTATACTCTGTTTTCATTAGAATAAATTAGCTTATTTCCATCAACATTTATTTTCGTCATATAAAATGTGGGAACAATGTCCAAACACAGCGTTTATACTACTAATAATAGCGACACATAACTAATCTACTCTCATTTTGTACCTTGAAGAACAGATTATAATAAACACGAAACCCTCTGCGAATTCAATTGGATTAATTAATCGGCTTCACACTGTCAGTGCCAATGTCAACACACAGTTCCAATGTCAGAGTGAAATGGCGATACTTGAGGATGAGAGACAGAGAGAGAGAGAGAGGGAGAGAGAGAGAGAGAGAGAGAGAGAGCAAAAAACAGCTTCCCGCGCATTATTTTAATTATACTTGTACGAAACTAAAGTATTAAGTGACACTTTTTCCATTGGCTTTTGATATGTGCAGCTAACTGTATAATTATACAGTTAGTTGTACAGTGTGACTAAAGTGATTTGCAATTGAAATCAATGCCAAGTGATTGATTGGATTGAAATTCATTGACTTACTTACAATTCTAGATAAAAAATTCTAGATTTATTACAATGATTTGCATAGCTTACAATGTTTAAACAAATAATGCATTAACTATTCAAAGTCTTAAATAATGTAACACCGAACTTTGTATTAAGGTTGGCACACTTTTTTTTGATATATTAAATTGAAATTTAGAAATATTCACATAAGGTAAAGTTGGGTAAAAATATGTATTATTATAGCTGATTTTAGATACAGGTTAGAAATATTGCACGATTTGTCTTTTAAAGAAAAGTAAATGACGAATTTGACTTGGAAACTTGGTTAATGCCATGTGCCTAAAATCAAATCACTTTGTAACCACTGTACTTTCGTTTATCTCTACTCACGTGTGCAAACTGGAAACCAAAAACTGATGCTTCAATACGATAATAAAAGCCACAAACTTTTATTTTTTTTCAAGCTCAACAAGCAGCAAGCTCAATCCAATTGTTTAAAATTGTAATAACGATATAAATTGATTTTGTTTGAACTTATAAACAAATTAGCGAAAAATTTATACAAATACAGGTAAAATAAAGTCTCATTAAATGTTTGTAGCTTAATGAAAAACGCGTAAACTTTAAATAAAAAATATATTTAAAACAAAAAAAGGAAAAATAATAAGAAAAACTAAAGCCGCGTGTTCCGAAAAAGTTTCCAATAAAAAATATATATATATAACACTGAGGACAAACAAAATGTGTGGGCTTCTGGGCTTCTTCGTTTCTGTGTGCGTGTCTCGAGGGCAACTGAGGCAACGGAGATGCTTGGAACTTGGAAGGTGCTTTGGCGCCAAGAATGGGAGATCAACGTTGGCGTCACACGTGTGTAGATTGGAAGTGTTACTTTAGGGTTGCCAGGGCGTTACCAAATCGTGTGACCTTCCAGGCCTAATTGGTGAGTGGCATGCTTAAAATCTGAGGATGATATGCCTTTTACTTTTTTAACAGGCTTTTTTTGTGACGTGTGCGTTGGAAGCCACACAATGAATCGATGCGGAAGTATCTTCTTTATTTTTTAGGAAATTGCAGCCTTTTTGTTCCAGTTGAATGTAGTTTTCAGTTTTCTGTTGTCTGTTGTCTGTTTTCTTTTATCTTGTATTTTTGCTGTTGTTGACAGATCCGATCTCACATATCTTGAGCTCTAAATATACAGAACTCTGTTTTGCAATCCCTTCACTTACTTAGCTGCCCATTTGCGTCACTTGCGGACTGCTCTGAATAATTTTTAATTACAGCATATGCCGGACTCGATTTACTTTAATTGTCGGTTTTGTTAAGAACCTAAGCTGTTTGATGACTTTGTTTATAAACATGAACGTAACGTAATCAAACGCGTAGCTGTTGTTCCAAAGTGTTTAATCAAAATGTGGGCGAGACGCATTTTAATACATATTTATATATTTACACCCTGTTTGAATATACATAGAAATATATATTAAATTATCTAAAAGTCATTTAAAATCGTGCTAATTAGCCCTCTAACCTATAGTTAAGTGTAATAAAGCTCAATCATGTCATAACATATTAGCAAATTCAACATAACATTTAATAAGAACCATTTTTCTATGATCACAACAATATACAAAATCATTTTCTATACAAATTTCTTGACGATATTAAAGTACTTCTATACAATATTTCTATTATATGTATTACAATAAAATATTTTTGTTTTTATCAGTCATTAGGGTCGTTGGGCAGCTGCTATAAGCATCCGCTCTACGCACTTCATATCAGCCTGCCTTTAGAGCTCTAAGAAGGGGGCATATTGTTCTAGTATATGTTACAAGTTGAAAAATGTGCTACGAGGTATGTCAATGTAATAGGGCTCATTATTAGTTAGAGTATTTATTTTAAGTTTTATTTAAAGTATTGTTTACAATTCAATACATTTACTTGCATAATTCAGCTAATTTCTTTTAACCATCCTTTTTAGACTTCTTCTGGTATTCACTTTCGGTTAAAATTTTGACAAAATTTAAATTTAAATGCTAAAATATGATGTACATAAAAAAATTTTAAAAAAATACCAAAAAGTACCAAAGGCAAAATTAGCTCCAATTCTTTACATTTTTCCCTTCTCACCTGATCGTCTATATCTCATTAGCCAGGTGAGTAACCAAAAGTTTTAGTATGCATTTCTCTTAGTTAAAGTAATTCCTTTCGATCGGTATATAGCTAGATCTGATCGGACACTCACAGCAAATTCTTGCTGTATATAATGCTAGTCGCCTTTTGCACACTTCGTGCTGCTTCGTCACTAGCGTGGGCTGCCGTCCACAGTGATAAACTGAATCCTATCTAAATGAAAAGTGATTTGAATCCTTGATTAATTGCAAGTGAATTCTATCCGCCAAACCGTGTGAATATAATATTTCTTACGATAATCGTCCATTTGAAAGGGTATTTAATTATTCGGCGTGCTGCTTTATATTTAACTTATTTGAGTTGGATATGTTTTGTTCTCTTATTGGAATAGTAAGCAGAATGCGACATACTTACAGTTACATATGCTAGTACTAAGATATGCTCTGCAGCTGTAGGCAACTCTCTTGTGATCTCTGCTATCACAGTTTCTATATATGTACATATGTATGTATTATTTTCTGATTCTTTTATTCTGTTTGGTTTCCTCGTTCAACGACTTCTTCTTCAGCTGGACATTTTATTTTGATTAAACATTTAGTTGGCTACTCTTTGAGCACCCCCAAGTTAGTCGATTGAATTTAGTTCAGCGTAGCGTAGGCATTAAAAAAAAGCGTTGCGTGTGTGTTAAATCAAAGATTGTTATAAATAGTTGAAGAAATAACATAAATATGGGAAATCAATTTGAAAATATAGTTCAGGGCTCTGGCTAATTGGACCAATGACTTCCAGCTGTACTACAAACTCATGACAAAGAAACAAAATGAATACAAAAGTGCAATAAGCTGATTATAATTACCAAGCTAAGTGTTCGAAATGAGCATTGCTGGTGATAATGATCTATGTTTTGATACCCTATAATGTTGAGGCACAAACAGCTGTTGATCTAGCCAAGAAACTCTCACCTTTGACAGTGTTCCATTCGTTTTTCTGTCTATTTGTCTGTCTGTCCGTCTGTCTGTCTGTCTGTCTGTGTCGAGTGCTCATCTGTTAAGATTCTGATAAGCAACATGACGTTCCAATTCGACGTTCTAAAAGCTCTCGCTGCATATTGCAGATTATATACATATGTATATTAAATATTCATGCATATGTATATGTATGTACCTACATACTTGTTTTATATATAAATAAAAAATAACACAAATTTTTGCAAAGCATTTCAATCATTTCAAGTTGTGGCCTGGTTCAATAAATTTTAAATTCATTTGATTGCTGGCAGTTGTCGACTTGACCGTTCGGTTTCTTCAAATTTCCGCATTAAACCTACCTAATATGACATATTACTGAGATTTTATAATACGTGCAGAACTGTGATTACGTGCATAACAAACATATGAAATATAAACAAATATACTTATATATGATAATATATAGTTAAAAGACTTTTGACTTAGTGACAATTTTGAAACAGAAGTCATTATGTTTACAATACCCAAAAGTAAGTATAATCTCTGTACTACATTGTAAAGATTGAATTGAATGCAATACTAAGAAAAATGCTTTTCAATTATTCTTTTTTTTTTATGGTGTACAACTTTTTTTTATTGTTCAACTTGAAGGGTTTCAACTTTAATGAGCTTTCAATTACAAATGCAAAATAGTCTTAATTTAAGTAATAAAAATGTATATATATTTAAACGTCGTGTGTTTTTACCAAAACTGAACTGAACAAGGGTTATTTATACAAAATGTTTAAAGCTTGTGATAAACGTGGCCCCAGACATTTGAAATCTACGTGTTGTACGTGTTTTGTGTGTAGCTTTGAGAATCGTTTGGAGAGTAAAGTTTCGTCCATACAACCTTTACCAACCATTTTCCACTAAGGGACTTTAAAGTTTTCGAAAAATTGGTATGTAGTTATTGTTGATATTTCATATAGATTTTGAAAAATTAGTTTAAACCTGATCGGATGATAACAGATCAGTTTTTCACCAATTTTACACATTTTTCGAAAGAATTTTTCAAAATCCGGGCATAGTACTCACCTTTAGCAAAAGATGAAACTGCTGAGAAAATTTCAGCTTTCTATCTGAACTCGATATGTATTCTTAATCAAAAGCCAAGTTTTATTTTTTGTTTTTTAAGTTTTGCGTATCAAATTTGTTCGAAATTTTAAATACTCCCGCACATACTCTCAAATGAAAAAAATCATTTCACTTTCATGTGATCCCTAAGTCATGCCTTATCAGAGCGATGTGTTTTTTATTTTTACATATTTATGTGATTCAACTTTTTTAGTATAATATTTTTCAATGTATTGTAAACACTACTAACTAATTCCTAATTAATTGTAATAGCTAAATTGAGAGTTCGCCTTTAACACCCTCGCTTACAGTTTGTTGTCAGTACATTGATCTCATAGCAATCTGAAAAGCTCCGTTGTATAATTCGAATCAGTACTGACCCAGGTGAACTTAAAAAAAAAAAACATATACATTTTAAATGAAATACATCAATCAAAGTGCTAAACAGAAATCGCGTAAATAAAATGTGCCAATCTAAGGACGTAGTGTCAAATAATGTATATTATGTTATAAAAATGATTTTATTTAGTCTTTGAATAGTCCACGTGAGCTCGTAATACACGTGTTGTGGCAGGTGACTCTGAAAGCTCTATTTCTACAGAATATTTTTAAAGTTCATCGAACAAAATCAAAAAAATATATAAATGAGTCAGGCAAATATTTTGGCATTTGTTAAATAAGGTGTGAACCTTAAGTTCTTAACTTTAGTAGTTAGCAGATATGATATGATAATTTCTGATAATGAAATGGGCAAGCAATATGTAAATAAAACTCATTAAATGGTTTATAGTTCAAGTCTGCGCTTACAAAGTATTTGTTATTATTTATGGCATAAATAATTTATGAATTTTGTATAATCTAACATTGTATTCAAAGACAAAGCAAGCTAAACAAAATTACAATTTTGAAAGCAAAAAACAATCATATCATGTCAACTATTGTTGTTGTCTAGATAGTTCAGATATAAGCTGAAAAACCTTTCGAGATTCGATAGAAATTTGGATGTTTCGAATATCGAAGTCTTTCGAGTTCACACGACTTTTTAAAATTTGTCTTTATGTATTTTTATTTGATTTTTTAGGTTTTTATTGAATTTCTTTGAATTGAAATACTCAATTGAATCAATTAAAATTACTTAATTTTTAAAGTAAATACAGCTTATTTATAAATTGCCATTATCTATGCTTATGTATAATAATTAAAGGTGCCATTCGTCACAGTTTCTAAACCTTTTCATATTCATGCTAATTAAATTGTCTAGTCAATTTGCTTAACTAATGTGAAAAATGCCTAACCATATAATTAGAGCAGGTTTATATTGTTTATGGCTATTTAAATGGGGCTAAATGTCTTCATTATGTTGAACTTTTTTTGTGTTTTCGACCACATGTTTTTTATTTTAATTTGTTTTTGTATTATTTTGTTGTTGTTGTTTGTAATAACGTATGGTTTATGAACGGTTATGTGATTTTAATTGCTTGTAAATTGCATGTTCGGCATAAAATATTTTGATTGTCGTTCGTAATTGATATAATATGTTTATATACAATATGTATGCTGTAATAAGATTTGAACTTGATGCTGAACTTGAACTTGGGCGGGTACAAAACACAATATAAGCGATAATAATACCTTTACAGGCCAACTTGTCATACAACTTTAAGCTGTGTAGTAAGTGTATTTAATATTTTGTTTTGTGATCATGAACAATTTTTGACAACAACGTTGATGATAAAAGTGTTACAAGGTTCCGTATGTTCAACTGGGATATACATATGTATATACTTCCAGCTCCTTCTCATAACATAATTAATATATTTTTCAGACCTAAGCCCTTAAATTATGACGCAACGAAATTAATTTATCACTTAAACAGGAATGAAAATAAAAACCAGTGGCTCCCGTTTCCCAATTTTATTTCACATGCTGAATATAATATTGTGCAAATTCATGATTAGCCGCCAAAAACTTCAAAGCAAAATAACAAAAAGCGTCGATTGTTTAATTTAGCTTGAGAAATGTGTTATTTTGTTGCAGTTTTTTGTTCTTTTTTGAAATTCCTATAATCAAGAGGTTGTGCTTACTAAGTCGCTGGGTTTGCCGAATAGCTGAATGAGTTGAAAAATATGTATATATATAGACATATATTATTAGTGGGTACTATCCAACTTAATAAGTTGATGTTTCTCGTTGATCTTTGTAAGACATAATTTCAATAACAAATTGTATTTGTTTTAAGATCATTTAGTAAATATTTCAAACTAAATCATTGTGAATACAGTATAATGTCTTTTAGCTAGCGCATCATAAGTCTCTATAGCACTTTGATCTAAAATCTATTTTTTTGAACACACTAACTTGAAAATCATTATTCTTTAATATTTCATTAGTTGCCTTCTTTTATGAAAGTATTACTAAGCTAAAGATAATCGTTTTAAAAACGCTTTTTCATTGAGTTATCGTTAAGAGATCATTAATCTATAAGCCAGCCAGCTATTTATATGCCAACTTCATTAGTTTGTTTTTGTGTTGTTTTTTTGTTTTTTGAAAGTATTCCTTTCTGCAGTTTCTTCTGCTTATTAAGAAGTTAATAATTTACGGAATATTTTGAAATAATATGCTATAAACATTAAATTCTAGACAGAACCAACACAGCTTGAGATTTGTGGCTAGACAAAAACTCATACTTTGAAATCTTTCCGACCATTTATTAATTTGTTTGCTGCATAAGTCAAAAATTCTCTTCACTGTCCACTTATAAATGGCAAAATAAAATAAAAATACAAAAACATTCACAAATTACACATATAAAACACTTTTTGATAGCTCTTGAATGAAAACGCTGACTCAAGTCTGTCAAAAAGTGTATGACGATGACGGCGATGAGAGGCCTGGCCAGAGTCCGATCCCATCCAATCCGATCCTAAAAAGAAACCAACTGGTTTCAGATGCGTTTTTTGTTTTTTTTTTTTTTTGGCTTGGTATTGTGAAATTCCTTGGCAATTTGTCGTTGTTGTTATTGTTATGAGTGCTCAATTATAATTAAGATTTGTGTTAAATATTCATAACTAAATGTTTAAATATTAATGCTCATTATTTGATTTTAATTCTTCGTGCTTTTATTTATGGTGTATGTATGTCTGGATTCAGGTTCTTTCGCATCGGCATGATGTGGCAAAAATGATTATTATTATAAGTGTAAAGCTTGACTGTTTGCTACTCAATTAATACAAAATTGCAAAAAACTTGCACACGACAACTAACGGAGGTTAAAAGACCACTAGAACTTCGAACTTATTTGTAAAAACACTTATTAGTTTAAGCTACGAGGGGCTGGGCAAGTAGTGAATGAAGTAATATGAATACAGTTTATAAATTAAATGAAGTGAATCAATTTTCAAAATTTACGCAATTACGAATCGAACTAGCCATTTCCGACTATCCATCTATCTAAATGTTCTATGTGAACTAGCCTCTCATTAAAGCTATCTTGTTGAAACTTGCCACAGATGCTTCTTTTTGCTGCTCTCAGTGCATATGTCAGAATCGGCCCGATCGAAAACCTTAAACATATAGCTGTCATAGGAACGATCGCTCGAAAATTATGTTTTTCAAGATAACTCAACCAAACTTACCATTTTTGAGTTTAAGCATTTACAAAATATCATCATAATCAGACCGCTATATCTTATAGCTGTCATAGGAACAATCGGTTGAAAAATTAGATTTTATTTGAAAAACTTTTTTGTTCCTTAAGCTATCTTAACCAAATTTACCTATTCTGTGTTTTAGTATGTGTTTTTTATTCTGATTAAATTTGATATAAATCAGGCTACTATATCTTATAGCTATCATAGGACAACTTAGTGGAAAGTTTTTACATGAAAAACTTTTCTACAAACTTTTCATTCTTGTTATTAATGAATTTTATCAATACTTTGGATAATTTCATAACTAAAACTATTGATATTTATATATGGACAAGTATCTTTGCTTAGGAAGCGAGTTACTAACACAAAACCGGAATAGGTCAGGATTATATTAATCAATAAAGACTGAATGAATAAAAATCACCGGTTGACGACAATATCGTCACATATTTAATTGGTTTACTTTACTGATAGAAATTAAGAATCGATACTCGAACGTTACAGAATCGAACGTAAGGCAATAATTACAATTCATACAATTCTGTTTATGTACAATATATCCGAGTGTTATTAGCTGCACGTGTACTATATGGACATGGCAATTGCATATTTGGAGATTTTACTTATGCACAATTATACCGGAAATTTAAATGCAATCAAATTACAGAGTAGCCATGTTTATTACATTGCTCGAAGTTCGTTTTTTTTTTTTTTTTTTTTTATTAACTTATCATTTTATTTATCTCTATCGTCAATATCATCATCATCATCATAGATGGGTTGTTATTTGTCTGCTGTCTGGGTATAATCATAAATCAAGTAGGCAAGTGTACAGCTTATAAACAAGTTCTCTACGCCTAGAATTCGTATAGGCCAAAGTCTTGGACAGATTACATATGAGTCATAATCGGAGCTTAAATAAATTTTAGGACAAATTTATAAGCTTGCGTTTTTATATTTTTTTAATGACTAACTTGACTTAAACTATTTCAATAGTAAACAAAAATATATATCATTTGGTTTAAACTATTTCACAGCTTGCAAAAATATCTATCGTTTTAAAACTTTGTTGTGTTTTTATTTATTTTTAACAGAATAAAACATCCAGAGTAATTTGTTCTTCAAAACCTTGGATTTTGTGAAATATTTGAATGCAGTTCCTTTTGTTTATCTAACGAAAGTTAACGAAAGTTCTGGAAATACTTTTTGAGTGTCAGGACAGTGCACTCCAAATTTGTAAATTTCGAAATTGTTTTGAAAGTTGATGACCCAATTAAATTTTGGGGCCTGTCTTGGTTTATGTTTGTGCTTTGTTTTTGATGTGTGTTTGTTTATTACGCTGTGTTCCAATTTAAAATTTCATTTAAGTTTCTGGACAATTGAACCTTTGACTAGAATTTTGTGCCCAAAATAACAACAAAAAAAACAACAAAAAAAACCTGACATTGTTTTGGGGTTGCGCGTCAGAACTAAACGTGAAACTAATGATCATATGGCAAAGTCTGAAGCTAATCAATTAAACATGAACCGAGGATAGCGAACGTGAACGTGAACGCAATTTGGGCGTACTTAGAACTATACGAGTACTTCTATATATATATATACACATATATATATATATATATTATATCCAGGGCGACGCGACGTCAGAGCAGGCGAAACTAAATGATAATATATGCGATCAGTAATAACCGACGACCCGCTTAACCCTACTCTGATGTAGTAGTTGTTGCAGTTGCATTCCAAATGACCACGATGTTGTACAGCAGATGCAATTAGAAATTAATCAAAGTGAAATTAAGCTTTATAGTGCCACCTATGATTTATAAGTGCGAATTAGCCAGTAAAGTGCGCTAATTACAGAATAAAACGAACATATCCGTTACGTTAGCAAATCTACAATCTTAGGATCTCGGGACTAACCGAAAAACCAATTAAATTCTATACACATATCAATAACAGATTTGATTTAAAATCGGTTTAGACCCTTCTAATGACTGCATATATGGTTAGAATGCGGCTGAACAAATTGCAAGCCCAATTTGTAAGCATTAAATAATTCTTGGAAATTACATGTACTTTATAATTATACATAGCAATAAAAAACAGCACGATTTGCATTGTTCAACAGGTTCAAACAGGTCACTAAAAGATATTTATTTAATATGAAAACATGTTTATTTTCATGAATTCTACATTATTATTTAATAATGACTTTATTGTTTTAGCCAAATCTTATCTTATGCAATTGTTAGACAATTTTAAATATTTTGTACAATCTACCTCTAAAAGCATTTTAAGCATATTCATAGCTTGTGCATAACAAACACGTTAACAGGGTATATTTAAATCGTGTATGCATGCGCTTATCCACGACTCCCACAAATCGTTTCAAAAATTTATTGTCATTATTTATTGAAAGTTTTGTTTGAATATATTTTGTGTTCTTATATGTCAAAGAGCGAGTTCGTTAGCCTTTGGCAAGGTCATCTGCCTAGTCAAACAATAAGAATGAATTGACATCTCTTTTGGCATGATTAACAAATTTATTGTTGCTGTTTTCTTTGTTTTTGTTATTGTTATTGTTATTGCGATTGTGATTGTTGTTATTGCTGTTGTCTATGAGTCAAAGATTAAAGGCAAATGAATTGTCAATGCGGAAATTGATTAAATCATCCCACAGACATATAAAAATCAAATTTATTTTAAATAAATTAAAAAAAAAAAACAAAAATGCAACAAAAATTAGATAACAACAATTTAATTATAAATATTGAAAATTGCAACGTTTAGTTCAATGACACATTTTTTGCATGCAATGCGAATGCAAAAACAAAATAACATAACTCAGTTGCATTAATTAGCATTCATTCGATAACTATATCATTTGGCTGCTCTGCTTTTCCAAAATGGGAAAATAGAGTATACTAAGTTTGTGAATAAATATTGTGCGTCTGCTAACGGTCTGTCCACAGAAGAGACTGCAAACAGAGTATACCGCTGTCGAAAACATTTCAATTTACAACATTGTTGTAAAATCTGACAACGAACTTTGTTAACAAACAATATAATTAGGACAGCTTAATTACTTGTGCTGGCTTTCCACAGGAATGTCAAATGACAAATTAATGCTTTAATTGTGCTATTCATTGTTTTAAGGAAATAGCAATAACAACTTCAAAGCTCAACTGTTTGTGATTGTCCAAGAACATATCGATTATTCAAGTTGGTTCTTATATCGTTTGAAAAAATGAAGTAGAATAATTTCATTGCTTGTATATCCAAATAATTTGATTCATCCCTGATTTGGGTTCGTAAACTTGTTTTAAGATATCGTCCAAACACATGATTTGTTCCCAAGCAACTTTGTGTTTACAGCAAAACTGCAAACCAACCAAGGATTTGTCAGTTCAAACCGTAGTCTGTCTTCTTGGTTTGGTCCGTGAACCGGGCTGTTGAGGTCTATTAAGCCATGTATTGTTTTGAGACTTGGTTCGTCATGTTTATTTTTTCATTTCTTAACATTTTATTTGAAAATTTCTTTTATTTTTAAATTACAAAAATAAGAGAACACAATTTTACCAGCTAAAATTCTTGAAAGAAAAAAAAGAAATATGAAAATTTTAGGGTTGAAAATGCAAGTTTCAGTGTAACCTTAGTTGATATTACTTATAATACTTTAGCCAGTAATTTTTTTTAGTTTTTTTCTTTCTTGTTTTTTGCTTGGAACTCTTTTGGTTCACGGTTTGATTCAAAGCATACCAAAACGCCGAACTCCGAGTTCGAACCGGCTTGGTTCAAAACCGGTTTGCAGCTTTGGCTTACGCACAATATGTACATATGTCCTTGTTTGAACTCCAATATACTGAGTTAAAATTTTAGTATAATTTTAAAGAGTTAATTTTTTATTTAAAAACTGGTTCATCTCAAGGTCTGTTTCAGCGCTAGAAACAACTTTTAACCCGAACCGGGTCGAACCGGTTCTGTTGAAAAGCCGCTATGCAACCTTCATATAACACAATATAAAGTGCCTTATATCCCTGTTTTTACAAAATTCTAAACAATATTTACTTTAATAAAGTGCTTGTGTACTTATTAGCTATATAATTGTATGTAAAAACATTTGCCAAACAGGAAGTGTCGCTTTGCTGATTGATTCAAGCCTTCTAACAACTTTAGTAATAGATTGGCAAACTCTATCAATCAATACAAAAGCAACACTTGGTCAGGCCCCCTCAATCAAATATGGTATTGCAAATATTCGCCTAGATAGGCACTTAAATATTTGCTAAGACTAACTCTACAAAATGGGCGTGTATTCAAATTGCTCAAAATCTCAAAAATCGTAGCTTGGACTTCTCAATTATAGTTTTAAGTGACAGTTATAAACAACAACCAAGTTTGGCTATTTTGTTCGAGAAATTTCTAAATGGTCAGCTAGACCAGCACAACAAAAAAAAAAAGTATAAAAGATGTTGATAAAAAACACAACAAATTTGTTGACGTTTCCATGCAAAATTTGAAGGTGATTGGGTTTTTTATTCAAAACAAAGCAAAAACAAAACAAAACAAAACAAAACAAAACACCATGCGCTTGTGTCTCGCGATCTACGTAGTTTGTTGCAAGCTACAGAATTTCAAATAAAAAAAAGAAATTCCAGACAATAAACTTGATTGAAATTGCGTATTGAGATGGCCAATATACGTAGTATTCGCATGTTATTTTCGTAAAGCGCCAAAGTTTTCCATTCGGCTTGTTTGCGGGTATCACTCGTCGTATGAGTAATGTGTTGGACTACTGAAGTAGCCGCATTTACGTTTCAAACTGTGAAGCATATGGTATTTCCCCAAAATACGAAACGGCGCAAGCGCGTATACGAAACTGGTTTACAGCTTTTTTGGCCAACAACAGCTTGGCTTAGATCAATGCGAACGAACTGAGCCTGAAGAAGCAGAATCAGCAGCGGCAGCAGCAGCAGCAGCAGCAGACCGGCTCAAAACAATATCAGACAGCTGATCGCGTGCTTAACGTAAGCCATAACGTCACGTTACGAGCGAGAGAATGCGAGCGAGAGAGAGAAGACAAGCAATCAAAAACCTAGACGCAAAAAGAGAGCAGCATATATGCTTCGGCATATTGTTGTTGTTGTTGGCGGACAGGTAAACGCTCGTACTAAACTTGCGCACTGCAAAAAAAAAAAGCCGTAACTTTACCTGGTGCGATTGTCGCATGTCCGGGGTTTCATTCAAAAGCGAGCAACGCCAGCGAACGGACGCAAACGCGCTTAGACAGATAGAAAGATAGAAAGATATATTTTCATAAAGATTTTAAGATACAACTATATATTAATAAATACTTACATATTAAGCGATCAAGTGGTAATTGATATTTTTAAAGGAGCCTGTCGCAGCAAAAGCAAAAGCAAACAATCAATAACGTTTTTAAGTGCCACAGCCAATGTGTGTTTGAAGTGTTTTTTTAGCTACAAACAAAAAGAAAGACTCAAAGACACTAAACCGAATTTTTTTTATGCATATGCAACTATGAAGGACTTTGGCAAAATGTTTGCGCGTCGTTATAGTGCAGTTTGTGCAAGCGATGAGGAGGCGACCCTGAATGCTAATCAGCCAAATCAAATGGCAACATCAGCAGCAGGCACAGCCACAGCCATCCCAGTTGAGAATCCAGCCGCAGCATCCTTGCCAGAAGTAGATGCTGCCGCTGCCTCAGCGGCGCTGGCGGCGCTACAGCGCGCCCAGCGTCGCAAGAGCCTTAAGGCAAATCGATCCATGAAGCCCATTGATATATTGGGTAGCTTCTTCAATGAGCAGCATCATAGCAAACGTAATGCACGCTCGCCCACACGTAAGTACAAAATTAAGAAAACAATTATGAAAAACAACAATATATTAAAAAGGTATAAAAAAAATACATATAAATACAAACAGTTTAAAGTGCTAAAGTTTTATAACGAGATTAAGTGACATATTGAAGCGTGCTGAGCTTCTCGAAAATTCCATAAAAATATTCATCAATCATTCATCAATTATGGCCCACTAAAAACGCATCTTTTGTGCGCGACTTTGGTCGCTTCGTTCGGTCTGCATTAATTATACAAAAAAAAAATCGCGTTTTAAAACGCCACGCGGAACAAACATTGGCGCGCTGCTTAGCATAGCACTTAATGTTTGTTGTTTTTGTTGATTAACCAACTCGATATGACACTGACACAGTTTTGCCTAAGAAATCAAAAATAAAAGAAACCAAAAACCAAACCAAACAAATCTAGCAGCAGTTTAAAAAAAACACAAATAAAAACGCGCCCAAAACGTCCGCTTTGCACTTGCGTTTGTTGCACGCGATTTGTTAGGCCTTAACCCTGAACTTGACCATATGCTGTCCATATAAGGCTAGAAGCCAGTGCATGCAATACAAGTTTTTGTTTTTGTGTTTGTTTTTTGTTGTTGTTGTTGTTATATTTGCTTGCATGTTGCAGTTGCCAAGCAGCGCGATTATAAACGCGCGCGACTTTTCCATTTTCACCCAAAGTAGCGGTTTAGCTTGCTAAAATGCTTTAGTGCACAGTGCTTGTGACCTTTAGCTATAGTTTTGTAGCTTCTACCGCCTCACCTTCATTAGCACATTCTGATCTAGCCATATATACAAAAAAAAAAAACACAAAAAAACCATACGAAACGAAAAACTTGAGCGCGTTTCTTACAAAAGTCAAGAACAACACGAATTTCGCACAATTTTTCACTGCGTTTATTTACACAGTAAATTAAACGAAAAAGAGAACTGAAGAAACTCAATAGCAGCACATTTTGCTGTTGTAGTAATCATATCAAAAGACACCCAAAATAAAAAACTACAAAATTATATATATATATATATACATATATATAAATAAATAAAAAAATTATTCGCAAGCTAAGCGCAGAGCCAAAAATATACCAATCGAACGCAATTAGTTGATTTTGTGAATATTTACTTCCTTATACAACAACAAAAAAATGCTGGCTAATAAAATTATGAGCAATAAACAAACAAAACAAATGATTTTCTATCTAAATAAAATAAACAATAAATATAAATTGATTTTGGGTATGTGAAATTTGGTTGCATAGAATGGCAACACTTTTTTTTTATGAAAGAGTCAGAAAAAAGTGAGAAATTTTTCAATTTTTGTGACTTTAAAGAAATTCCAAAATATGCAAAGCAGCTAAAATTTGTTAAAAGAAAAACTACGAAAATTTCAATTCAGTTAAGCTGACAGCGTAAACATTTTATACTAAAGTAATCCTCTATGATATATTCAATATATATTTTAAACAATAATTTGTGTCCAGTTATTATATAATTTCAATTATTCCAACTGCAATTTACATTTTAAAGTGCACTTAATTGGACAAACTGCTTTATATTGATTAGTCATTGCATTAAAAAAAAGTTGTTTGTTTTAAAATGGACTTCTAATTAAACAGTTTGAGCTGTGTGACACTTTGTAAAAAAAAAAAAAAAAAAAAAAAAACTGTAGACAAAACTAGAATTGTATTAAAGTCGCTAAATTAATAAAGCAGTTGCAGTTGTTAAAGGTGAAAGCTCAACTTTTTAATGCTTTTTTTGAAATTATCAAGCAAATATTTTAGTTGATAATAATAATTAAAGCTGTGTTCATTTAAAAATTAAATCAAACAACAGCTGATTTATGTTTCAAAGTATCATAAATCAATATCTCGAGACGCAACTCATTTCATATTCAAAGCTTGTACATAATTTTTAAATTAAAAATTGAGGTGTATGCATAATTTTTGAAATACAAAAATTTAAGCATGTCAAATTAATTAACAATATACTTATTTTAAAATATTATACATTGCAAAACAATTCTGTGCAAATTATTGATCAAGTTGCTCGATTTGCGATTTATGTAGCTGATTAGTCGTCTATTTACTTTTTTGTATTTGTATTAAATTGATATGATTTTTTTTGGTTTTTTTGGTTTTTTTGGCATGTGCAAAACTGGCTGAACCAGGCAAATATCTCATTGTCAAAAGAATTAGCAAATTGATTGTTTCACAGTTATTCTATAGAAGTCAATATACGCCTTCAATTCGGAAGACTGAAATCAAGACGCGAACAAGTTTCGCACTCTGCTCGAATTAATTGCTCCCAAAAGTGGCCTGAGGTGTGTGTGTGTGTGTGTGTGTGTGTGTGTTGTAGTATAAAAAGCTAAAATAAATAATTACAATAAAAGTGCCTGTTCATGGTCAAACAGGATTTGCCAACGTTTATGTATTTATGTATTTTTAGTTTCTCGCGTATGATTTGGTTTGTTTTGTGCTTTTTTATTTGCAAAAATTATTTATGCAAAAAAGCGGTTCATTGCTGCTGCTGATAATAAATAGAAGGTAACTCGATGCCATTCTACATATTTTCGGTGAGCATCGCACATCAACTTCAACAAAATGCGTCCAAAACGCAGACAAAAAAAACTTTGTATCTTTTTTGTTGATGAGCTTTGGCAGGAGATTCAGTTATATTGTAAACTGACTTAAGTGCTAAAACAAGTTTCTATTTAGCTCACAATTCAATGAATTCAATAAATATATATTTAGAAAAAAAAGTTATCTAAAATGACAAACAAATGTATACTTTGATTAGACTTTTTTTTTGTTATAAATACAAACTAAATAAATGCAAAACATACAGAAATTTCTTTCATCGACTTGCAAATACTGTTCAAATTGATCTTGAATAAATGTCGACAAAACTTGCCAATTCTAAATCTTAGCCTTATTTCAATATGTTTACAAAATTTGATCAAAATAAGACCACTATATCTCAAAGATATCATAGGAATAATCGCTTGAAAATTAGTTTTTGTTTGAAAAAGTTTTTTGTTTCTTAAACTATCTTTATTTTAGTATGTTTTTGGCATGCTGAACAAATTTTTGCAAAATCAGACGACTATATCTTATCTTAGAACATTAAGTTTTCTTATGAACAACATTTCTGCAAGGGTATAAAACATCTTCGGCACGCCAAAGATAACTTTTCTTTCTTGTTTTTATATTAAAATCATCTGCCATGAAACAAGAATTTTTAACGCATTTCCATAAAGTATTCAATATTAAGCATATTCCTATGCAAATACAAATATTTGACATAATTATAGTATTTCAAATCAAACTCTATTATGCGTGGCTATAACTAGCCAGCTGCCTTAAGTGTATATTATCTTTCATGGCTTGTCCACTTCACGTTCAAGTCATAATACATACTGCGAGAGTAAATACTAATAATGCAACTCTTGCAACAGGCAACAACCACACAAAGTGGGCGTAAGCTTTTACTGCATGCTGCATTTTCTTTTTTAGGCATTTTCTGTACAAATTTACAAAAAGAAAAAACCAAAAATCCAAATAAAACTCATTAAAAATGTTTGCTTGCAATTATTGCTTAGCCAAAGTTGTTGGCAACATGTTGCAGCAACAGGCAAAAAACAAAAAAACAAAAAACAAAAAACAAAAAAAATGTTGCAATTCTCTTACAGCTCGTCGCAAAAATTGAATTTGCGTTAGGTTTTGTGTATACAGTTGTCAGCATTCCATTTGCTTTAATAGAAGATTTTCGCATAACTTTCTGTCTGATGATGCTTTGGGTAATTCCCCCCCATTCGCCTTTAGCACTACAAATATTTATGCCAAATCATCGAGAGTCAACAAAAAATCGCACAAATGTTATACTGATTCATGTCTCCATAAGTACATCAAGTTCCAAACAGCTGTTTTCTGTTTATTTAGTCAAGTCAAGTTGGATTGTCAATTGAGAAATTTGATGTAGCAACACAGAAAGGCAGTCTTTGTAGCAAGTGGATTTGCGAGTTATGTGCTATATAAAGTATATAGGTCACTTCGACTTTAACAAACGTATGGCAATTGAATTGTATTATGCTGACTGTGAGTTTTACAAACTGTTTATATTTAGCTGTGTGAAACGAAACTATTTATTTATTTGATTTATAAATATAGCTAACTTTTAAATTTGAAAATCAAATATTTATTAAGTTTTAAACTCTGTTCATATTGGTCAGTAACCTCAGCAACTCAGCAACTAGCCAACTGCTTCAAGATCATATTTCAAACACAATTGTTTACCATAAAACATGACTATAAATCAATGCCTGCCCTTAACTAATGATTCGATCAAATTAACAAAGTTAACTTGCCTCACAGGCTATGCCAGCAGCGAGATAAACAATCTAAATTTAGAAATACAAAAAAAAAAAAAAAACCAAATCAAAATAAAATTTATAAACAAAAAGTTCAACAGTAGCCGGCACTTTGAATGACGTGTTAGGCTATTGATCGTACGCCGATCTTTTTGCCCCTCACCTGCCATTCCAGAATAAGTATGTCTAAATGACGCAACAGAGGCTGCTGCCCTTTTGCCAAAGCAACCTGATCAAAATCTTGTTTTTGTAGTTTTGTTTGCGTAAAAGCAATATTTATTGATATGCAAACGGAAGACTTAAGACACGAACTTGTTAGCCGTTTACAGAGCATCCCAAAAAACTGTTTTTTTTTTTTTATTGCTTTTGTGAGTTGTTAATGTTGTTTTTGTGCGCTATTTTTGTTGTTATTGTTTTGTGATCTTTTGTTGCTTTTTTTGTAAACTGTTTTTCGTCGTTTTTGTTGTACGCGTGCTTTGCGTGCTTTAAATGCCGAATTAGAGCCACATTCCCACGAATTCTTTTGCTGGATCAATGTGGGTGGCAAGCGCACCAGTCGAACGTGCCACACATAACCAAATCCTTTTTTCGAGTACAAATACATATAGTATTTAATTTTGTCGATGCAAACAAACAAAGCAATTAAACAAACAGCGCCACAACATAATTTGCATTTGCAACGCTTTTTTTTTGTGATTTTGGCGACTTTCAATTGGAAACAACAATCGAAAATCAAGATTTCATATTTAAATATAGACAAGCGTTCTTTGTTCATAACTTTGTCGTTTGCACCTAACCACTAAATTCAGCCACATGCAGTGCATACGAAACGATTGATTAAAAAATACAATCGAAAATGATCAAGCAAGTATCTAAAAATTTGCAAACTAGCCCAGTAGATGTGAAAATACACTATTAAATATTGCTTAAAGCTGCAATATATGCTTTAAATACTTTTTCATAAATTGCATTTTGTAATTTCAATTGGGAGTTTTTTGGATGTTTCCTAGGAAGTTTCTATAGATTTAAAGTTTAACTTTTTTGCATAATTTTACAAAAAATAACTAAACTTAATACTTTCTGTTAGCTTTACCAACTCAAGATTGTTATACATTTCTAAAACAAAAATCACTATGTGTCAGATAAGATGAACTCTACTCAAGTCTTTTAAAGTTGCCAAACAGTTTCTCAAACAGTTTATTGCAACAAAGAAAATGTTTATTTAGCAATACCCTTTGTAAGCGTATCAAAAGCAATTAATATTTGCTGTGCTTGAAATGAAAGTAACCGAGGGTACATCGGACCCTTGACAAATCACCGTCATTTAGTTTTGACTTTGACTTTGCAACGATCACATCTAACAAATACATATACATATATGTATATAACCTGACTAATAGCAAGAAAGTAACACATATACAAAGTGGATTCAACGATATTGTTATTATGACTGTGGTGCGTCGTCGGATGCGACGTCAGTCGCTCAAGGATTTTCTGGGTGCAATCTATTCGCAGCGTCGCTTCTCATTGGAGAAGTTGCGGCACTTGCAACAGTTGCACAATCGACGGCAAGTGATGTGTAAGCGTATAACGAAATTAGCAAATAGCTGTAATTAACTAACATTAGCCATATAATCAATAATTGTACAAAATTGTGTGTTTAGTTCAATTTAATCGATACGCGTTGATTCTATAGTTGTTACATTTTTCATGCAGTTTTATAGTTTTTACAAATATAGAAGACAGGGCTCATTAAATTGCTTGAAGAATGCCAATCGATTGATGCAGCTGCTGCTGCTGCTGCTTCTCTACATAAAACAAAAAGAAGCTGTTGAAAGGAAAAACCCCTTGTCTAAAACTGGTTACATAAAAGCAGGATTTGAAGATACAGAAGAAAAAAAACGAAGACAACGCAGGGAACAAGTTCAATGTCATTGTGTGATTACCACAAAAGCACGAGACAAAAGGCAACAAGAATACCAAAAAACAAGGTCGCAACGAAGTTGATATGCGCTATGCGGTTGAAAAATCTTAAAGCTCAAGATCAAGATCGGTTCGGCTCCGTCCGCTAAAATTGTGAATCATCATCGAACTCGAAGTTTCTAAAAAAAAAAAATAACCGTTTTGATCTTGTTGATAGATAAGTTAGTCGGGTGTGAATAGATAAGTGTTATTGGGCATTAAAGGTCAGTTAATCCAATATTGACTATGGCTAATAAATCTTAAATAAAACAAAATCAAAATTAATGTGATCAAGATACTGTTAAAGTTTAGTAAAGATTAGTGATTGTTCATTTTCTTTTTATCACAATTAGAAAAATCAAGCATTGTTTAGATGATGCAATTCTTGCGTGAAATAAACTTGTGTTTGATATCTTTTTTGAAAATATTAACACTTAATGCAAATCTTGCTTGATTTCATGCAACAAATACAAACGATTCTATTTCTATGCAAGATGCACAAAAGGAACTTGTTTAAACGATGCAAAATGAAATTGCATAATAAAGCGATCGAAAATTGTATCGTCTAAACAATGCCTTACTGTTCACATCTCTTCCCATAAGCCATATGCCCCATCAAACAACTTCGACTGTACAGTAGTACTGGAATAGTAGAAACATTAAGAGCCAAACAAGTCATGGCACCTTGCTGCTATTCCTTTTCAGATGCTAAAGCATCTTAGGCTATCCGTAGAAAAGCAAAAGTTTATTTTTGCACACAAACACACACACACACACATATAAGACGATTCAACATAGTCATATATTTGAATGTTGATCGCTCCCATGTTAATTATAATTAAGTTGAAACTTGTTTTTCTGTGAAGATGGTAACCAAAACACCTGATACTTTTTAATGCACGTGTCTTTGACACGCAGAATTTTGAATGTTTTGCATATAGTTATGTATTTACATATATTTAGCTGAGAGTAACAAAAGGCAAGTTCTTGACCAATGCAATTTGAACAAAGACAACGGAAAAAAACGTTGCAGTCAAATGCACCTGACTGCGATATACTCTTTTTTTAGCCTCTTTGCGGAGTCAGAAGTGAGCGCGGCAATAGAGTTCAACCTGCAATATGTGGTGGTTCTAGGTAAAGGGGTGTGGCAGATTTCAATACAGGTTTTTGTCGTTCGAGGGGAAAGGGGTGGGGGTGGGCAAGACATCTATGGTACACATCAACATGCATACCAAGTTGGGTTGCTCTACCTTCAAAACTGTGTCAAAAAACTGCGTTCATACAGACGGACAGACAGGCGGACAGACAGACAGACAGACAGACGGACGGACATTTCTCAAACCGAATATACTCTTTTTTCATATTGTTTTTCAAAAAATTATTAAAAGAGTATAAAAACAAGTTAACAAGTCGCTGACCACGGTGCGAAACATTCACATAATTGATTACCTACGTGGACACTGAGTGGATAATGAAGATATTTATATGCACGCATATATATATATATATATATATATATATATATATATGTATGTATTTATACATATATGTATATATGGGTGGTGGCAATATGTGCCAGTTCCGTGACGATATATGCCATCAAATTTGCGAATCAATTAAGCTACCTAGAATTATTATAGTGCAGTGTTCAATCAAATGGGGGCTCACTGTGTACTTGTAATGCTCGCTTTACTCACGAGGAAATCGGCTGAGAGATCTCACAAGTGTTTAACGACTTGATTGGAACTGTCTGTAGTTGTCTGAGCTCTGTCGCAATACTGTCGTGTTGAGACATAATGCATTGCATGCCGATTAACATAATTTACACGTCAGGGGCGGTTTGTAAGAATGTCTAGAGTATATCGGTATTCAACTACGATAATGTATAGTATTTCAGGGTCAATTTTACAACTAAATAGTATGCAAAATCAATAAGCATAATAACTGGTTATAACTGTTGTGCGATGTTGTACTTGTTTGAATACTATCATTTCCGTTACAGCCCAAATAGTTATGCTATTATTATTATTATTATTATTATTATTATTATTATTATTATTATTATTATTATTATTATTATTATTATTATTATTATTATTATTATTATTATTATTATTATTATTATTATTATTATTATTATTATTATTATTATTATTATTATTATTATTATTATTATTATTATTATTATTATTATTATTATTATTATTATTATTATTATTATTATTATTATTATGAAGTTAATTCAAAATTGTTCCACGTGTAATCCAGTTCACACTTTGTCAGCTGGCTCTTTACAAGCCACGTGACAATGTTCTTAATTCCAAATAAGTTCGAACAACACGCGTAAACCAAAATTAAAAAAGTTCTAAGGTCCGCAAGACCAAAAATCTAGCATGCTCGTGTGTCATAATTTATTATTATTTTTCACATGCAAATTTATGTAATTTTTTGTATTTGTATTTTTGATTGTACAATTTTCGCTTGTCGCACACGCTGATATATATTTATGCATAATTAATCGTATCTTAATTAACTTAATGAGGATATTTATATGTACTCGACGAATTATCAACTTATATTTCTATTGTTTTTTTCATCTTCTGCTTCTTCTTCTTTTTATATTGCAGGCGCTTTTTTGTTGCTAGCAATTGGATTTTTGGCTATAACAACGGCGGTGCTGGTTAAAGTATTTCAACCCTATGATTTGATATTCAAATGGGTAAGTCCAATAAACAGAAACTAAAGCTTTTTAACTGCCGTCCTTAGCCTTTGCCAAATGGTCGACAATTATGCGTTCACGCTGCAAAAGGGGGCTAAGGGGGGCAGGGCCTTCGATATTGACACGTAGTTTTCGACTACAATTCATAAATGCAACCCGTTTAGGTGCTTGCAATTTGGCTTGCCATTGAACGCACCATATAAATAATATCAATGTTTTTCTTTCTGTTTATATGTATATTCTTGCAGAAATTGATAATGGCTGACAATGGTGAAATTTTCAATCTTTGGGCTCAGCCACCAGTCGATTTGTATATCAAAATATATTTATTTAATGTTACAAACGCTGAAGCCTTTTTGGAGGGTCGCGAAAAACTGAAAGTGGAACAAGTTGGTCCCTATGTGTACAAGTAAGTTTTGCAAACTCTCTTAAATCGGGTGAGTTTTTTATTTATATAATTTTATGCATCTTTGCAGAGAGCTCATGACACATGAGAATATTACATTTAATGACAACAATACAATGTCCACAACACCCAGTCATCCGTTGGTCTGGCAGGAGCACCTATCCGAAGGTCATCATGAGGACGATGAAGTCGTTATGCTGAACATAGCTATGCTGGTAAGTTAAAGGACCGTTTATAGCATAAATTGATAGAATATTATTGTATTAAGTGCTGTTTTAAAAACTGAAAATAGTTACAGAGAATTGTGCACTCAAAATGGAATAAGGAAAATTACAAAAAAATATTTGAATTGAAATAAATTTTGTGAAAACTTTGGCAAAAAAAATTGTAGATAAAATAGTGACAAAATATGTTTCCGATTCTGATTAAAACATCTGATTCCGAACTAGAATTATTAGCTTTTCTGTATTGCAAAAATCGATAGAAAATTTGGTTTCAACAGTTTTGGTTTTGAGATAGCGAATTGAAAAGTTTTTCGAGCTTATCTTTAAAAAGGAAGAAAGATGGCAAAATCGTTCGAAAATAGGAGCACAAAATCCAAAGCGATGCAAAACAAAAACTTGTCAAAATTGGGAAAAAAAACCTGAAAACAAAATTGAAAACTTAAAAAAAAAACACATTTTAAAAAATATTTCTTGCGACAAAATTTCAATTTAGACGATGACGTTTATCTCATGACGTTTTTCCTACAAGCGAGAACTTGACAACAAAAAAAAATTCATGACGTTAAATCATCGTCTAAATGCTAACTAATATATAGCCAACCAATTTTCTTCAATTACTTAATACAAAACGAACTTTTTCAATTGCAATTAGCTGTTTTTTTTTTATGAGCTTTTATTGAAATACTGACAGATTATTGGCTTATCTTGATAGTGTATAATCAATGTCTATTTAGCTATTTAGCCATAGCTGCACAACGCGACGTTTCATGCAAATTTTTTTGTGAAAAATAATAACTGCATATTATTTCCGCTATAAGCCAACTACAACAATAACTATAAAAATCGCGTGCCATGCACATGACGAAAAAGAAAAAAAAAAAGAAAAAAAAAAAAAAAATCATTTAAAATAAATCACTTGAGCTGTGAAATGCAAACAACAGCAAAAACAACAGCAAAAGTTTAGGTCAATAAACGTTACATATTAACAGCAACAACAAAAACAAAAACAACGGCAACAACAACAATAACCAACAAAGTGGCGTCAAAAATTGTCAACATGTTTAACTAAATGCTGGATAATTAATTTATTACAAACAATGTAGATGGCGGTGTGGGAGAGCGTGGGAGCGTGTGAAAGGGATAGCGAAAGTGCAAGTGCAAGTGCAAGTGCAAGTGCAAGTGAGTGAGCAGCAGTTGACGCGTCATGCAAACTGCTACCGTTATTTATGACACATCTAACTGCCTCGCTTGCACACATTGTTATTACGTATACGCAAGTTTTGCCTTGTCATTGTCGTTGTTGCTGTTATTGTTATTGTTGTTATTGGTATTGTCGGATTGTTACAACTATAATTGCCGATATCTGTGGGCGTGTTTGGCTATGATCGGTAATTCTCACTGATTAATGACATTATCGCATTTGAAATCGTAAACAAATCAAATGTATATTTACTTTAAAATGATATTGTATACCTTATGATGTTTAAATGAAATGTGTGCTTAACATAAAGTTAGTTAGTTTATGCATAACAAACATTGCACAATTACCAATTTCTAGGTTAGTTTAGGTTTGCTTGCATTAAAGAAGAAGCAGAAAAGCCGCTTTCAAGTAGCCAATTCGCATCCGGGTACAACGTAGGCTCAAATCAAATGAATAATGCATTTCGATCTGGTCTGTCAATGGTTTGTCAGTGTATATCACTTAAAACAAACAACTAGCAGCAGCTATTTAGCGCTTATTGCAGCAGCTATTTAGCGCTTATTGCTGCACAGGAAGTACGTAATTAGCGGTTATTAAATGTTCTATTTATTAACTGCAATGACGTTAAAAGCGAGCAGTTCAGACTGACATTATTATAGCATGAGTTAGCTAGACATTATCAGCTAGTAAACATATCCTGAAGGTTTTAAATTAAGCTGGGTTTTCAACAATACAAATAATTTATCAGTTCTACAAAATTACAATTGATGGGGCTTTAATCGTTTTGGATAAATCGATTAGTCAATGTGTCGAAAACACATTACAAAACGATCAATTAAATTTACAAAAACCTTGTTTTCCAATTAGTTTCTTTGTCTACAATTCAAAATATTTACAAATATTACAAAATATTCTCAAATTTTCAAATTTAATTTTGAACTGTTTCCTTTTCAGGCCATTTCTCATTTGACAGCCAATCGTAACTTTTTCGTTCGCTTGCCGCTGCAAGGACTCTTTACAAGCACCAAATCGGAACCGATTGTTCGCATGACTGCCAAGGAGTTTATGTTTGGTTATCCTTCAGCATTGGCTACACTGGGCAATACATTTTTGCCAAACTGGATAAGCTTTGAAAAGGTTGGACTTATTGATCGCATGTATGACTTCTCAACGGATTTTGAGACGTTCCATACAGGCGTACCAAATCCGGCCTATTCGGGACTATATGATACCTATCGTGGAGAGAAAACATTGCCACAATGGGATGGTGAACATTGCAGCAATATTGAGTATGCGTCCGATGGTACAAAGTTTAAGAGCTTTATAGAGCCTAACGATACTGTCAAGTTCTTTAGAAAGAGCATGTGCAGGCCCATCAATTTGGTAAGTAATATTGGTTAAAAGCTAACTACAAATAAATATAATTTATATATATGTATATGTTTGTTTATTTGATTTTAAAGTATCGCGTTGGTGAGGAGCGCACTTTTGGCAGCCTGAAGGGTTATAACTATGTTTTTGAGGACAATGCTTTTGACAATGGCGCCATCAATGAGGCCAACAAGTGTTTCTGCCGCAGAGGTAAGTTATAAAATTGCAAATTTAATTAATAGCTAGAAACTTTAAATACCAATCAACAAATTATATATGTTAATATCAAGCTCGTTCAACTTTTAATTAACTTTGAACAATTAATAACTTTGTGGAAATTTTGTTGCTTTTACCAGACTGCAACAAACTTTATAGTCAACTATGGCCTGTCAAGAACTACAACAAGTGACCTAAGTCTTATACTTTATGATCAAGCTTTAGTTTATTTAATTGCCCAGTACAAAGCACATTAAAGTCTTGTTTTTTTCTTTTTTTTTTAAGTGTTGCCGGTTAACAAGCTAATTGATATTCCCCTCCTCTGCCGGCTTTTATTTCAGTTTATCAGTTTAAACATGGAATGTTTTTTTTTTTTTTGTTCAAGTTTACGGTTGATTTGTAAGCGCGGTTTTATGTTGTGTGTTCATTGGTAGTATCCAAAATATTCCATTATATTAAAGCTGTGACGCAAATGTCTCGACAAAAAAGCGTTTCGCACGATACAAAAACATTTATTTTGCTAGTTTTTTATTTATTTTGGTTTTTTTTGTTTTTTTTTTTTGTAATGAAAGTTTTTTAGGAAAAACAACGCGTCAGATTCTGAGACACGCAATTTGATTGCCTTAAAAGGGGGCGTACAATGACATGTTATTTAGTTGCTATCGATCAACCGATTCTAACATTTTTTTTCTGCCGTTAGTAAATAAACAAATATTATTGTTTCTTATTCATCCTCTCCTCATAGGCGATTGTCAGCCAAGCGGTTTGATTGACGTCACAGATTGTTATTATGGTTTCCCCATCTCTCTAAGCTATCCACATTTTATGAATGGTGATATTGGCCTGGTGGAGAATATAACGGGCATGCAGCCTGATCCTGAAAAGCATTCAACAGCATTTGTCATACAACCGGTAAGTAACCTTCAATATACATATATATATATATATATATATATATATATATATATTTTTTTACAAAATGTTGCCTTGCATTTGTTGTTGTTATTGTTGTTTATCGCATTATAACTGCGGCAACTTTCAAGCGTCAATCATCACTTGTTGCAACAAACAAGCAGCTGATAAAAAACAATTTACTAAACGCACGAAATTATAGCCAATATTTAATTAAAATATTCATATTAAGTGTTACAATTAAATTTTACAAAATGTTGTTATTGTTGTTCTTGCTGCCGACAATAGCTGTCACCTGTTGAAAAGTTTTGCTTACCTTAAACTTGATTGAGATCGCGTGGAAAGTTAATTGTGCATTATTTTTAGTATTTAATATTGATTTAAGTTTTGAATATTTACATTTCCGGCTAATTAAGTTAACCGTAAATACAGCTAGTCACGATTAAGCTCATAGTATTCCCAAAGGCTAACTAACTAAATCTATATGTACATGTGTATAACAGGAAATCGATATGATTTTAAGTGCTCGCCAGATTAGCTAACGGCATTTTATTGGCATTCATAAAACACAGCCAGCATCTAACTATGCTGAGTACTTATTAGTTACTTATTAGTTTAATTGCACCTGTGCTTATAAAGAAATTAAGTTGATGTTATTAATTTCATAGAATATTCTAATAATTACAAGTTTTCTAGCTAAACTTATAGTTGCATTATTTGGTAATTCACACTTTTGACAACAGACAACAGATGCTTTTTGTGTTGCTACGATTATCAATCATTGATATTTTTTACAATAGAACGCGCCAAAAAACTCCTTAACGAACTTTAGTTAATAGCTTAATTGAACATTTTTGAATACTTTGCGTATTTTAATAATTTATGAATTTTGGTCAAGGAAACACTAAGGCCCATTCGGAGTCGGATTTATTAAAACCACATTTTTTAAATGTTTTTTATAAATATGAAGAAAAACTGTTTTTCTCATGTTTTCGACAATGAGATTAATCGATTAATTCTATTTGATCAATCGAAACACCTTCGATTGTTATTTTGCAAAATCTATATTGAAACTATTCGTTTTTTATATGATTATTGCATTTACTACTTGCAATTAAGATTGCTCATCAAATCACACCAAATCACATAAAAAAGCAGCTTGGAATAGCTTAATTATCGATCGCACATTAAATCAATCATTAAATCAATATCAAACGTAACAATTTCGACTCAAGTAATACAAGTTTTTAATGAAATTGCAATGCATAAGCGACAAAGGAATGCGTAAAGTGCGAAATACTTTTGAAAAATTGGTTTAAGGACAACTGGCAAGAGCAGGCCTATATTTAAGCTGTAACAATTAAATGAAATTAGGCCAAGTGCAGCCGAAATGGTGTTGCACTTGGGGCGCTTTGCAACAAAAACAACAACAACAACAACAATGAGACCTCACTACCGCATAGTTCATAAATGAATTGCATATTTTTGGTTGCATTTTAGGAATCTGGACTGCCGCTCTCGCTATCCGTAAAAGTACAAATCAACATGCATTTCAAGGATCTGAAAAACTATCCACAAGTTGCACGCTTTAGTCATTTGACAGCGCCCATGCTTTGGTTTGAGATTGTAAGTAAACTTTTTAATTAGTCATAAAAAACAGATTTTATAACAAAGTTTTTACCTCAGATGATGCCCAAACTCTCAGATGATTTGGACACACGCTTCAATTTCTATTTGAATATATTGCCGCTGGTCAATCCTTTGGGCTTCTGGGGTGGTCTAATCTTGGGCTTGGCCTTGCTGGTATATGCCATAACTCGTGCCACACTACACATGTCCAGCTTTCCCAGTCAGACAACTAATATTTCCGATGGCAAATATGCACGTGCCAATCTGCTGCAGAATCTCAAGAGCAACGGCAATCAGGTGTACAATCCCTGTGAGCTCAAGCTGCTGGATGACGAGCCGGCGAAAAAACATGTCATCATACGCGATAGTAGCGTTGATGATGATGCCTATCAGGAGAGACGTCAGTCTTCCTATGCCTTGGAACTGGAGCCAGCTATGTCGGATGGGGAAAGCGATGAGGGCAATGATAGTGATACTGTTACACTCAGTCGCAACTCCAATACATCCAGTTCATGCATAGAAGTTGAGCCTTGCGATGATGATGATATATGCATAAATTGCTTCAATGATAATGTTTTAGATGTGGATGGAATGAGTCAAAGCAATACAAGCTCCAATCAACAGGTAAGCAATCGTACAGTTATGTCATCTATTTTGGGGGCGACTGATCTGAGAGACTGTAAGGAAATCGACGCCAAGCTGTCTAACGTGTCTGGCGAACAGTTATATTACGTCGTGTTTGCTATTTATGCTTAAAATTTACTGTCGCGTTAAATAAAATTCATTAGTTTTGTGCGAGTCAGTCGGCAACAAACTCGTTTTTTGGGGGCAAACACCATGTTTAAAGCTCACGCGTGCAGATTCTTTTTTTCGAATAGATTTGCATAGTATTGATACGTTAATTAATCAAATTTCTTTATTTTCTTCTATCTTTTATAGCTGGGCGTTAGCGTGGTTAGCAGCGGTTTTGCTTCGTCACCAGGCTCCACCAATAGCTCCAGCTTGCATGTAAACATGGACAGTGAAAAGAGCAGCAGCAGCAGCAGCAGCAGCAAAAGTTGGACGCCCTATGCACATCCTGAGAAGATTAGCGGAACGAAGCATGTATAGTGTTATAACTCACCAGTTTAGCAGTTGATTTAGGTTGTCGGTTTACATATTATGATGTATGATGTATGGATGTATGTGCATATATGCATCATAGTGCATTTTAGTGTGCTTAGTTCGGTTGGGCATCGGCATCGGCCGTTATGGTTTTATATAGCATTTTATTTAGTGTAAATAATATGAAAGCCAAAATTTTGGTTTTATTACTGTGATAGCTTTAAAACATAAAATGAAATCCAACAACAACAGCAACAACATATAAGTTTGTAGTTGTCACCCCCCTCCCCACCCAATCAAAGAACACCAACGTCTATCCTCTGTATATATAGCAAAAGAGTACAATTAATGCTGATTTAATTTTTTTTTTTTTTGGTTTACAAAAACTAACATTTGTATGGCGTTATTTATATCGAGTTTAAGCAGTTTGTAAGTTTTGTTCGCTTTATATAGTTAAACAAAGTCACCTCCATGAGGTGCCCATAAATAATTTGAATTTAATTTTGAACATGAAAGCAAATTATTATGGAAAAACAAAAAACTTTATAAGAAATTTTCACAACATTTGTAGTTTGAGTTTGAAAACTATGCTAAGATTGCTGTGATTTTTGTATTGAAGCAGAATTTATGAGCAAACGTGATGAAAAGCAAAGCGATTGCACAACAAATTAAATATCTTAGCCCTTAGACTATGAAACTTTTTTTTCTTAGCTTTAAAATAAAATAAAAAAATGTAATTTAAATAAAAAACTTTAAACAATATAATTTATTACTTTTTCTCTATTATTATTTGATTGGGAACTTTTTAATGAGTACACGTTGGTATAACGATCGAGTTGAAATCGCATTTAGTAATGTGTTTGTGCTGTGGAGCTGAATTTCAAACACACATAATAATAAATAATATAAAACACACCGGGATTATGATGCTATAGACTTCATTCGACAAACTTTCCTGTATCAACTTGTCAAAATAATTCAATTTCAAAAACTGCGGGCTCTGAACAGATGAATTTAGAGCATGTTAAAGTGCTGTTAAATAGAAAAAAATCAAAGTACAGCAACTTTTTCAGCTCTTTCGAGCTTGATTATTCAAGACAATAGCTAAAACCAGAATTTTTGTTCTTTTCTTAACCATTCTGCATCTTTATTGTTCTAAAATCTTCAAATTTCATTACAAAAAAATTCAAAATAAAAATGGTTGACTGGTATATGAATCGTTGCTAAATTGCCTTAACATATTTTACTCCTCACTTAAGAGAATTTGCTCCACATTTAGTGGAAAATACCGCTCATCTTCAAAGGCAACTGTTGACTGAAAATAAATACTATCGATAACATGTTTAAAGGCGGAATTTCAAAATTATCAAGCACAAAACCATTGAAAATTATGCATATTTATTGTATTACTATAATATATATTAAAATAGTTATGTTTTATAGAGCTGCCAAAAGGCAGGTCCAAATCTTTAATTACTCGGTTTCTAAGGAAATAAAAAAAAAAAAAAATTCACACATATAAAATCAAATATTAAATTTAATGCTTATGGGAACATGTTACAACTTTCGATACTATCGAACAAATACCATCTCTATTGCGGATAATTGTAATATCTATATATAACAAACAGGTTGGCACATTATGTGAAAAATTTTTAATTTGTAGTTATGTCAGGAACGTCAAATTTTTTTTAGGCCCAATAACATCTAAAGGGAATTCAGCTGCTATAAAAGAGCTTCTGGAAAAAAGCGCCACAGGGTAAGCAATGATATCCACAGACTTTGGACTCGATAACAAAACAGAGAGCAACAGTTCGCTCAGCAGCGTAATTTTCGCTCTCACTTTCGATGCTGAAGCCGGCGTTGGCAGCGATAACAACGGCAGCTAAATGTATGCAGCAGCGCAGCGACAGCGCAGTTTGAAAGTCGGTTAAAACGAAACCGGTCGAGTTTTTTGCGTTATTGTGATATGAATTGGGAACTGCATGGAAACTCTTTGTCTACGTGGACCAACTGATCATTTGTGTGTGTTCAAATATTGTTAATTAAAAAGCAACTTTTAAGTTCATTTATTTTGTTGCTGCCTGCGCCGTCGCCAGCGTTGTCGTTCGCGTTAATCTCAACGCACTGCTTATCACAATCCCTAACGATTATGCACACATTTCAAAGGTGAACAATACACAAGAGTAAAGAGCACATACGAATATATATGTATATAAATGTTTATGTATATAACCTTTGGATTACTAAGTATTATTACATTATTTCAACTTGCAGCGCCCCAGTTGAGAGTAAAGTAGTATCGCCCGCCGCCGAAATGAGATTTCTGAGCAATGGTAGAGTGTTTTGGAATATGGTAAGTGTTGGCCAGATTTTAGAGATGGCAACGGGACGGGAATCCTACGGGTCTTGCAAAAAGTTGTGGGGCGGAAAAGGATTTTGACAATTGCAGGACGGTGTTTCGAAATTGCTTGGGGATCGCAAATGACATTTTACTTCCTGTTCCCATTAAAAATGGGAAAAAGGGAGCTATAAAGTACTGCAAATGTATGTAACAGAAGGAGACATTTCCGAACATAAAAACTATATATATAATTGATCAGCATTAACAGCCGAGTCGATATAGCTATGTCCGTCTGTCTGTCTGTCCGTATGAACGCGTCGATCTCGGAGACTATAAAAGCTAGATATACCAAACTTGGCATATAGCTTCCTGTATACCATACGCAGATCAAGTTTATTTCAAATTTTGGGTACACAACCCGACACCCCCGCAAATTGAATATAATACTACAATACGCACTCCCAAAGCCACCATTTTGAAGATGCAGCTTTGATTTTTGGTACACATAAATAAAATAAATAAATTTCATTAAGATCGGTCACACTCGACTAGAGCATTCTTACTTGTTTATTTAAATTCGTATGTTACCCGGTTTGTTCGCATTAGCAATGGAACCCGAAAAATGTTGAGGGACGGGATAGATTTTAAAAACTACAGAACGTGCAGGATTTTCGGATGATTCCGAAATTCCCGCGAGATCCGAAATTGCTTGCGTCTCCGATAAAATCGATGTTATCATATTTTTATAAACAAAATAAAAGCTGAAAAAATATGAATGAATGAAATGAATTCAATTGGTAAAAGCTGACAAATTTTGCTGCTTTGTTTGGAGCTTACAATTTCGGACGGAATAGGGACGGGCTAGATCAATTTTAAAATCTCCGGGACAAACAATTGTTGATTCGGGATGGATCGAATTTCCTTTCCTGTTTCCATTGTATTTTGGCAGCATATAATATTCACGGCTGTGAAAATTGGTTAGTCGTTAAAAGAACAGGTTAATGGACGAAACTTGTCAGTAATAAGAAAAATTAAAAACCAATAATGACTTAACTTTCTTATGACATTAGCAAATCGGGATGCGGATGCGGGATCCATGGGATTAACGCCAAAATCAGCAAGACGGGCGGGACGGTACAATAAATTTATCTTTGGGACGGTACAAAAAAATATATGTTTCAGGACGGTACAATAAATATGTGTTTCCGGACTGGCTCGAATTTCCTTTCCCGTTACCAACTCTACCAGATTTCCAATTGTTCTAATAGCTAATTCTCATGTTTATAGACCAAACTCTCCGTCAATAACCAAACACCGAATGTTGTAACTAAGCTGCTGCCCGTCAACTACAGCAGCAAAAATTCGGAGGAGACCAAGTCTGACGAAACTAAGACGCAGAATGAGACTGGAAAGCAAAAATTATTGCATTATCCAGTGCTGCCGCTGCATGAAACTCTAGAACGTTTTATGCTCACTGTTGAACCGCTGCTGACGCCCGAAGAATTTGAGAAGCAAAAGGAGATAACTGAGAAGTTTGAAGAGACGGAGGGTAATAAGCTGCAGGGTCTGCTCGTTGAGGTTGGCAAGCATGAAAATAACTGGCTAGCACCACGCTGGCTAACGACAGCATATCTGAAATATCGTGATCCCGTAACTGTCTTTATCAGTCCCGGCATGACATTCCCCCACCAGAAATTTAAAGATCTACGCGCCTTTGTCGACTATACGGCGAAAGTGATTTTTGGTCTGGGTGAATTCAAAGGCATTGTAGATGCCGGCAAGATACCAATTGTCAAAATGGGTAAAAATGAGCTGGATAATAGTCAGTTTGGAAAGGTATTTGGCACTTGTCGCATACCTCTCCGCCTAAAGGATGAAATTTCGTACAATCCTGACTCCAATTATATTGTTGTAATCTATAAAAATCATGTAAGTCTGCTTTATAAAAATTTAAATACCAATTAATTATTACTCATCGTTCTTTACAGTTTTACAAAATGTGCTTGTTTGACAAAGAAAAACAACTGTTGTCTGCTTTTGCAATTGCCAGGCAACTCGATTGTATTATTGAGTCGGAAAAAGATTTTGGTATACCCTATGGCCTTTTTACAACCGACACCCGTGACAATTGGGCCGAAGCCTATGAGCAAATGATGAAGTTACCTGAAAACTGTCAAGCTCTTGAGACAATTAAGGCTGCACTATTTACTGTTTCATTGGACGAATGCGTTCCATACAAGCCCGACGAGCAGGCCAATCAGCTTATCCTTGGTCTAATTCATGGCAATGGCAGCACTGTGAACAGCGGCAATCGTTGGATGGACAAAACCATTCAATTAGTGGTTAATCCAAATGGCAATGTTGGCTTCACCTATGAGCATTCACCAGCGGAAGGCCAACCGATTGCCATGATGATGGACTATGTGGTTAAAAAAATGTGAGCCATTATTTATTATGCAATGATTTAGTTGTTAATTCTATATATAGAGGGTATTAATGCATAGATGGAGACGTTTCTGACCCCATAAAGTGTATATATTCTGGATTAGCATAATCTGTCGGTTCTGCAAGGATATACTATGTCTTCGGCACGCCGAAGATAACTTTTCCTTTCTTGTTTTTATTTCATTTCTATAACATTCCAGGGGCGAGGACGAAAATTTTGGCAAATGTGGTGCGGAGGGTGATCGAAATCCCCAAAAGATAATCTTCTCTCCCATGAATGAATGCATTGAACAATGGCTACATTATGCAAAGCGTAATATTGACCGGCTCGTCTGCGATCTGCAAATGAAGGTGCTGAAATTTGATTGTTATGGCAAAGATTTTATCAAGAAGAAGCGTCTTGGACCTGATAGCTTTGTACAAATGGCGCTACAGTTGGCTTTCTACAAGTATTTTACTCGTTTTTTTAAACGCACAATTTCTATCTTGTTTCTATCTAATGTTTTTATATTTTTACAGAATGCACAAGGTGCCCGCTCCTCAGTACGAATCAGCACATTTGCGTATATTCGAGGACGGACGCACGGAAACCATACGCTCCTGCTCAAATGAATCGCTAGCCTTTTGCCGTGCGATGACCAATGACAAGGTGTCCATAGAGGAGCGTGCGAAAGCGCTGCGCGCGGCTGTTGCAAGTCATCAGTCATATACGAGGCTTGCGTTACAAGGAAAGGGCGTGGATCGTCATCTGTTAGGTCTAAAGCTGATGGCACAGGAGAATAACTTGCCTATACCATCGTTCTATTCCTCACCGGGCTATACAAAGTCGCAACACTTCCGTATGTCAACATCACAGGTGGCCACGTTATATGAGGCCTTCATGGGCTACGGCCCGGCCACTGACGATGGCTATGCTTGTTGTTATAATCCACGTGAACATGACATTATATTGGCTATCTCTGCGTGGAAATTTAATATGGATACAAATCCTGACAAATTTGCCATAACGTTGAAAAATACCTTTATGGAAATGCATGAAGTTCTGGAAAAGGAGCCGCAAAAGTCCAAGCTGTAGTAACTGAATATATTTTAAACATACAATAATTGTTACTAAATTTGCAATTAAGATTAAAGACCGGTGCACACTTTTACAACTTTACAACATAATAATAATGTGTATATATATATTGCTCAGAAGCAGATCTAGTTATCGGTATATAGTTTGTCCCTAAATTAATTCGTTTGCTTTCGATTCTTTTCTAAATTGCGTCATGCGTGCTGTATTAATGGGTGAACGACTCCTAAGCAAAGTAAGTTAGCTTCGGCTTGGCAGATCCTTATGCATGAATCTCATATACAATTTTAACCAAAACAGTGCAATAACAATGCACGTAGCTTTAGCAAAAACAATTCCAATAATCCAACAAATGAGACAACAACATTAAATCAAACCTTGCCGCCAGCAAGAAAAAAACGTTTAATCGAGCGACTTGGCAATTATATTAAATCATGGGGTGGTCAATTCAAACCAGATCAACCCATAACCGATGGCGAATTCTATAACGAACTGCAGCAAAAACAAAGGGTGCCCAAAATAACAACTATAACAAATATGCGAAGCCATTCAACTAAAACGGATACTAAATCGCTAAACACAGATATGCCAAAGGCGTCCTTCGCAGGATTCGCTACGCCAAAACTGAAAACCATCAGCTCGGAGGGAATACCAGCTGAAATTATGAAAAGTAGAAAAGACTTGCTCTCTGTGCAGTTACCAAAAGTTACTCAAAAGCCAGAGAAAGTTATTAAATTAAATAAAGCCAAGAATGGCCAAACCAAGACCTCAACTGCAGCTGAACCGCAAGTGCCTAAGAATTTGCTAACATATCCTGTTTTACCGCTTGAAGAGACCCTCAATCGCTATTTGATAAGTATACAGCCGTTTTTTGGCAAGAAGGCATTTCTGAGGGAGCAAAAGGAAACACTTGACTTTCTGCGTAATCAGGGCGCTGAACTACAAAATCTTTTGGAGGATGCTGGCAAGCATGAAGTGAATTGGTTAACGGATCGATGGACTCATGCCACCTATTTACGTCATCGTGCACCCGTAACAGTATTCTCCAGTCCTTGCATTGCGTTCCCCACGAAACATTTTCGTGATTCTTTCGATTTTCTGGACTTTACGGCTAAGGCCATTTATGGCATATGCGATTTTAAGAAATTGGTGGAAACTGATCAAATCCCAGTGTACTCGATGGATGGATACGCACTGGATAATAGTCAGTTTCATAATGTTTTTGGCACCGTCCGCATACCACAACGTTGCTGCGATGTTTTGCAACAATGCTGCTCCAACTATGTCATCGTCATACACAAGAACAATGTAAGCTTTTCAAATCTCCCTCTTAATCTTTCTAATAGACTTCCTTTTCAGTTCTTTAAGCTAACTGTTTACACTGAAGAGGGTTGCTTGCTTAATGTTGAAAAGCTTCGAAATCACTTATCAAAAATTGTTGAAAGTGAGTGTTGTAAAGGTCCGGACATTGGTCTTCTAACCCACGATACACGTGACAATTGGGCTGAGGCACATGAAATCCTTTGCCTCAAGGATATTAATAGTGATTCCATTCAGTGCATTCAACAAGCACTTTTCACCGTCTCCCTGGATGAATCCGTTGAGGTGCCCAAAGGCCAGGAGTACTCCACAATGGCATTACAGCTTCTACATGGTGGTGGCTTACATGTGAACAGTGCTAATCGTTGGATGGACAAGACTCTTCAACTGATTGTCAATCCCAATGGCATGGCTGGCTTTTGCTGTGAGCATGCTCCAGCCGATCTTCAGCCGGCTGCTATGATTATGGACTACGTACAAAAGAATATGTATGTATGTAAAATAGACATTTACTTTTCTTCTGACTGTAGATTGAGCAGAAATCTTAATTTGGGGTGTAATCCTCAGTTTATGTTAAAGCTGGGCAAGAATATTTTTTGTCAATCTTCTATTAAGTTGTCCAATGGAAACAGGGACCCAGGGGGATATAATAGATCTGTATATATATAATTCATAATGCAATAATATAAAATTCACGACAAACCGTTGCATGAAACTTTACGAAAAAGCTAGCGACACATTTTTCGGAAAATTCATCCCCCTGCATAAATGGAAAATGAAGGGCGAGGTTCATATGGAGGAAATCATAATTTTAGTCAGGCTCAAACTTATTTTTCAAGTTCGTTATAGAAAATAAATCGATACACGAAAATTTAAACACCATGGTCGGAAAAAATTTTGACAGATAACCGTGCAATTTATTTCAATCTGGGTTTCAAAACTTAATAAAACAATTATGTGGTGGGTCTTCCAATTACTTAAATCTAACCCTACTGCTAGAATTTCGAAAAATGTACAACCAATGTGTTTGGTTGGTTTTTCGTGCGATTGATTTGAAATATTATGCGAAACATATATCACTGATTTCGGAAAATTCACCATTTATGTGAAAAAAAAAAGTGTTTGTTTCGTTTTTCGTGCGATTTTTTAAATATTTAAGCCTTAATACAACAAATTATCAAACTTGTGAAAAACTGTGCCATGGAACTTTTTTGTTAGTTTTCGATTCAAGTTCAGTTATAAAGTTGTATCTCAAAAAAATCGTTCAGCTTGTGGGTCAGTCTTAAGAAAATCTTCGCCTAAGGGTAGAAAATAAAAATCAATTTTAAATACTTATTCAATTTATAATGCATTAAACTTTCAATACCTAAAGGTTTCTTATTATTATTATATATTTTTTTGTTTTAACTAGCTCCAATCCGGATTACGGCAGTGATTGCTGCTCCACAGAGATATGTAAGCCACCTGAGAAGTTGAAACCGCTGAAATTTGCAGAAATCAATGATTGCGTTGATCTTTGGTTAGCTGCTGCAAAGCGTAATATAGATAAAATCTGTAGACGATTGGAGATGCATGCCTTTAAGTTTCCCTGCTATGGCAAGTGTCTGATCAAGTCGCAGGGCCTAACACCAGATAGCTATATACAGATGGCATTGCAGTTGGCCTTCTATCGACTGCACAAGCAGCTCCCTGCACAGTATGAGTCGGCACATTTGCGCATCTTTAAATGTGGACGCACGGAGGTCATACGCTCCACATCAAATACATCAAGGGCATTTGTGAGAAGCATGGTAACGAATATATCCACACCAAAACGTAGATTGTTGGCTTTGCGTGCCGCTGTGGATTATCATCTGGAGCAGACGAAGACGGTATTGCAGGGACGTGGTGTGGATCGTCATCTGTTTGGTTTGAGGCAGATAGCGCAGGAATATGCCAAACCATTGCCGGACTTCTTCTACTCGCAAGGCTATCTTAGATCCACAAATTTTCAGGTGGTCAGCTCACAGGTGTCCACGCCACACGATGCATTCATGGCCTATGGACCACCCACATCGGAGGGTTATGGCTGCTGCTATAATCCACGCGAGAATGATATTATCTTTACCATCTCATCGTGGAAGCTAAAACCCAAAATCAATGCTAGTCGCTATGCCAAGGCAATTGAATTGGCACTGGCGGATATGGGACAACTGTTGCTGGAAACTGGCGGCCCGGATACGGCCAAAGACGCTTGTGATTGCATGCAAGACAAGGACTAGTCTTCAAATTTTTTTTATATTTATTGTACCTAGCGAAAGTCAAAATTAAAGTAGCTCAGGCATATGAATAAAATATATGTATGTGTGTGTTTTTGTATTTGAATTTCAAATGTTTTGCCTCTAATCCTTTTTGCAGTGATAACAGCTGCAGGATACGGCGCTCCTTAGTGTTACATTACGCATACCATCGATGCAAAGTACACGACGCTGTATCTATAAGGAAAATGGATTCAATATATCAATTTTTTTGTTACAAATTTGCTCCATTCAACTTGCCTCCTCCGATTTCATCATGTTGCAACACTGACCCACTGAAACCACGGGCTTTGGCGGCCTAAATAGTCCCGTCAATGCCGATGGTATGGATGGCACCGCATATGATTCACAGAACCCGCGACAGGCATTCGTCGTTATCTTAAATTCTACACAATCGGGTATGGAGATTTTTCGCGTATTGCCCACCTTATGGCAGCCAGGACGCAACCAAGTTTCTTTGCCCGCCAAACCGCTCTCGGCGGTTACCGAACAACAGCAGAGCAGCCCCAACACCAATCCCAATGAAGATAGCGACCTCATCTTGTCAAGGCGTCGTTGTCAACTGTTGGTCAGCTCCCAGTAAGCACTCCGTTTTATTCCAATTTGAGGAATTCGACGACTGCGCAAAGTGTAGCAGGATATGCGTTGATGTGGGTAATGGGCTGCACTTAATAGGGGTAGGATGAGGGGCAAAAAATCCTTGCTTAAATATTCATGTATATAAACCACTTTAGCATTTTCTGTTTTTAGCATGGCCAAGAAATGGGTTATAAGGCAAAGAAAAACGAAAACTATTAAAATATTATCCAAATGGTGTATTCTAAATATAGAAAAGCTTACAGGGTTATATTTTAGATTTGCATTACAAATACTGTGTAATTATAGAAACAATGTATAAGAAGTTGCTGGGACATGACAGATAATAATGATAATGCTCCAAGTTTTACTTATTAAATTTTAAAGTAATACAGAATGGAATGAAAATGAGAAATTGAAACTCATGTCCAAAAAACGAGATACAAAGAAATTGAACACAACAACTTATAATGTTATCCGAATGGTGCATTCCCAATATAGAAAAGCTTAAACTGCTGTACTTAAGATTTATTTTAGAGATAAGATTAAGAAGTTGATGGAACATGACAAAGAATAATGATAATGGGCCCAGTTCTAAAATTAAAAAGAGAAAATCTTTGGAATGGAGCTGGGAACGGGATGGCAACAACAAGAAAAATCAAAGCTATATCTTTAAAATTGTGGCTGTGGGAGTTTTTTTTCGAAATTTGAAATAAAATCTGCATATGGTATACAGGAACCTATATGCCAAGTTTGGTGTCTCTGGCTCTTATAGTCTCCGATAACTGTGTGTTCATATGGACAGACAGACAGACAGATAGACGGTCATGGCTAAATCGACTCGGTTGTTGATGATGATCAAGAACATATATACTTAATGAAATGCCTCCTCCTGCCTGTTACATACATTTGCAGTACTTCATAACTCCGTTTTTCCCATTTTTGATTTGAACAGGGAGTGAAAGCTGACAAAAACGAATAAACTAAGTTATTAAAAGATGTAAAATAAATGCTATTTTGGAGTTAAAAATTTCGTGGTGGATTGAACAACAAATGTTTGATTCGGAAAGGGCGGACGGGAGCGAATTTCCATTCCCGTTCCCATGTCTAATTGGGAATATCAATATGCTTTGCCCCTTCTGTCTAAAAACAGCTCGTGTTCAGTTTTTAAAGCCATAAAGGCATTCTGAACATATTAATAACACTGTGTACACCTTAGTTCCTGTTCTATGGTACTCTTATACCAAGCAACAAAATTTTTGTAAAAATAACCAACTTTTGGTTAAAAAGCCAATGCTAGTGCCATAGGTAAGTTTTTGAAATAAGTGTAGAATTTGTAGATAATGTAGGTGCTTAGAGTGCGTTCAGTTTTGAGTTCTCACTTAGTAGTCCTATTTGTGCGTTACGAGAACTGTCTCGTTGTTGTTGATTAATTATCGAACATTATTTCTGTTCCTATTGTTAAATACGGAGAGATCTCTCCCTAAAAACAGCTCGCTAAAAATACAAAATATATACAAAACGCGTTTCGCTTGGTAGGATTACCATACACACATACCATGTAATTAGTTTTGTAACCAATTTTTTTTTTTTTTTTTTTTTTTTTTTTTTTTTTTTTTTTTAGACAAGGACCAGGATTTCAAGTCCAACCGAGATATAATCGCTGGATCGCTTTCGCAATGAATCGACAAAACGGTAATCACTTGCATGGCATGATTGAGGGCCAACTTGAGCTGGCACCAGTGGAGAACGTGGACGAGGAGCTAGATGGCAGCTATCAAGGCGATGAGCTCGATAATAATCCCACACAGAAAACATCCTCGAAATCCCTATCACCTATCGTTAGCGATCATGCGCTCAATGTGTTGAATGAGCTGCGCGAAGCGAATCTTCTATGCGATGCACAGATCTCGGTGGGAACGCAATCCTTCAATGTGCATCGTGCCATTATGTGTTGCTGCAGCTCGTATTTTCGGTAAAGTATATATATCAATCCATGAAACATATATATATATATATTCAATTCCCCCCCCTTACACAGCGCACAATTTACGGGTTTCAATAGCCGCGCCGGAGTTGGTGCTGGCGCAGCAGAGAGCGCAGCTGCGGGCAACGATGAAAGCCGTATCGTTCATATACCAGGCATTAGTGCGAACATCATGAACTGTGTCATCCAATATGCCTACCTACGCATGACCCACATCAGCGACGAGAACGTCCACGAGCTGCTCATCTGTGCCGACTATGTGGGTATGGTGGGTCTGGTTAAACAATGCAAGGAGTATCTCAGCTGCACGCTCAACGCAGAGAACTGCGTCAGCATAATGGGCTTTGCACGGTAAGAGTATTATTTAACTCCCCAATAGTAGGAGCAAACAGTGGCAGTTCTAGGCATCAACTTTGAGGGGGGTCTTACAGTTTCTAAAAAAATCTTTAAACTTTTTTCATTAGATCATTGATAACACTGAAAATGGAGTAAAGCTAAAAACACTTTTTTTTTTTTAGTGAGTTCAAATATTTCATTATAATTTTCGTATAGCATTACCAATTTTTAAAAACGATTTTCCAAGTGAAAGGCAATATAAAGTACTACCAAAAAATCGCTCACATTTCATACATTTATGAATTTTTAGGCTACATTCCAAAGTTGTTTGCAAGTCCAGTCTTTAGAAACATTGTGTTTACTGCAAATATATTACCCCTATAGACCCTACCTGGACACGCCACTGGCCGCAGCAGCATCCTTAAACTCTGCTAATTGACAATTGAGATGTAATCCCTTTTTAATTGATATGTATTTCTACTTTCAGCTTTCGGTTTCTCGAGGATTTGTATCAAAAGGCGCGCAATTATACGCTTAGATACTTTACAGATGTGGCCGCACGGAACACGGACATACTTGACATCAATCTAAAGGATTTCTTTAGCATTATTAGCGATGATGAGCTCAATACACGGGAGGAGGATTACGTATGGAAGCTGTGCGTCAAATGGATAGACCGTGATCCAGAAAATCGTAAGGAGCATGTGGCGCATCTGATGACGGGCGTGCGGCTTGGGCTGATGACCCCAAAGGTAGACTAGATTTTAAACTTGTTAAAAAATGAATTCTAAACAATACAAAATTTAGTGCTTCATGGAGGAGGTCAAGGAACATCCGTATGTTATACAATGCGAGGCAGCCAAGCCGCTTATTGTTGACACCTTTAAATTCATGTATGATCTGGACTTTCTTAACCCACAAGCCGAAGAGGTAATAACTAACAAACCTATTATCTGCAGCACCAATTTTTATGTGCCCTTTGACATGCCCTTTCAATCCAAGCTTACCACACCGCCGCTGGCAATGCCCCGCCTGCCGCATGAAGTCATCTTTGCTATTGGTGGCTGGAGTGGTGGCACATCTAAAGGGTGCATTGAAACTTATGATACGCGTGCCGATCGTTGGGTTAACATCAATGCCGAGGATCCGGCTGGACCGCGTGCGTATCATGGCACCGCTGTGCTGGGCTTTAAAATCTATTCCATAGGTGGCTACGATGGCGTCGAATACTTCAACACCTGTCGCGTCTTCGATGCCGTCAAGAAGAAGTGGAATGAGATTGCGCCCATGCATTGTCGTCGTTGCTATGTCAGCGTTGCTGAGCTAAGTGGCATGATCTATGCCATTGGTGGCTACGATGGACACAATCGTTTAAATACTGTGGAACGCTATAATCCCAAAACGAATCAGTGGTCCATTATACCACCCATGAATATGCAGCGTTCGGATGCGAGCGCTTGTACGCTGCATGGACGCATCTATGCAACGGGTGGCTTCAATGGTCAGGAATGTCTGGATAGCGCCGAGTTTTATGATCCAGCGACAAATGTCTGGACGCGCATACCGAATATGAATCACCGACGCTCGGGCGTTAGCTGTGTAGCCTTTAGAGATCAGCTTTATGTCATTGGTGGCTTCAATGGCACATCCAGATTGTCCACTGGCGAGAGATTTGATCCGGATACACAATCGTGGCATTTTATACGCCAAATGAATCATTCGCGCAGCAACTTTGGCTTAGAGATTATTGATGACATGATCTTTGCCATTGGCGGCTTCAATGGTGTCTCCACCATCTCTCACACCGAATGCTATGTGGCCGAGACAGATGAATGGATGGAAGCCACGGACATGAATATTGTAAGATCAGCGCTATCGGCAAACAATGTAGCTGGTTTACCCAACAAACGTGACTATATACACAAGGAGCGAGATCGTCTTATGGAGGAGCGACGTCAGCGTTTGATGGCCACAGCAATAGCACGCGAAGATGTGGGCAGCACAAATCGCTCCCAATCGCTGGTCGACAACAATGATCAAGCGCTGGATGAGCTCGATGAGGAAAGCGGCAATGAGGATGCCGAGGGTGAGGAGCTTCAGTTGGGACAACAGGTGGCACTGCCGCTGCCAGCGCCTGGACTTGTGCCGGCTGCTGCTGCGGCTGCTATTGATGCAGCTGCTCTGCCGGCTGTGCATATCAATCGCCAGTTGGAAGATCGTGGACCGGACAATAATCGGCGCTTTCGGGTGCAGCTGCGTAATCAGCGCTATGGTTCGCATCATGAGATCCGTCGTCGCTCGTAAGCGACGCCGATCTTTAACCCGTTAACCCCAAACCGGCAATGACTATTCTCACCACCCCCCCCCCCCCCCCCCCCCTTTCCCGCCACTCACCTGCCACCTCTAAAGATTCCTAACACCATACAGAGGAAGCGTTAGCGTGGGCAAAAGTGTATTCTGGTGCTGACATTTGCAGCTTGGCCCACGTCCATAGAAACCGTTTTTTAATAATCTCCTTTCGATAACGCACATCAAAATTTTCGGCCCAACAATCAAAATTATTGCATAGCCTAAAGCGCAAAAAGTGTTTGTAGCCATATCATCTAATTATTTTCGGCATAATATTAAATATTACGAAATTCCGTTGACAAAATTTGTAATGGTTTAACAAAATTCTTTGCATCATACACAATAAAATGCAGAATATTAATGGATTTAAATGTTGTTTCTATTTCAAAGCCAAATGCAGAATATTAATGCAACTAAATGTTGCTTCTATTTTTGATCAAAATGCAGAAATATTAATGAAACTAAATGATGTTTGTGTTATTGTCTTTTTGAGCTTCTTTTTATTTTTACATTTAATTTGAATTCAAACTGTTAATGCATTCAATATGCAAAGCTCGAAAACAATTATCAAGTTTATTTTTAGACAAACATTTCAAATCAAAGTAAGTGAGCATGCTTTCGACAACGATATACCCTTTACTTTGCTCTTATAGAAATGGTCATGTCCTATGCGTAATTTTCGTTGTTGAAACTTTTGAGCATGGAGATTGGAACGAGAAAGATAACTCAATCCGGTCCCGCTCGTCCCGATCTTAACACTTTGTCTGCCTATGGTATACATATATGAACATGTATACCAAGTTTGGTTGCCCTAGCTTCAAAACTGTGGAAAAAAACTGCATTCATACGGACGGACAGACGGACATTTCCTAAAACCCATTTCCTAAAAAACATTTCCCGATCCCGTCCGAAATTTTTGACTCCAAAACAGCATACTCTTTTCAGCTTTTACCAATTTTATCAATTTCATTCACTAATTTTTTTTTTGAACTTTTAACAATTTAATTTATTTATTTTAACAAACATTTTTGCTTATAAAAATAATAATTATTATTAATAATTATTATCGGGACCGGCAATTAATTTAGAAAGCCACGGGCATTGCGGTATTATTTAAAAATCCCCTCCTCTCCGCAATTTGAAAAATCTTGTCCGGAATTCCCGTCCCGTTCACAACTCTATTATAAATGCATTAAAGATTGTTCGTTGTATAAATTGTCTTGTCGTACACGTAATTTTTCGGTTGAAAATGTGAATCCTCATCACGCTTGTTAAAACTTAAAAATTAATAATTTTCTTATTACAAAAACTACCCCTTTAAAGTACTGCTTTATGTTTTCGAAAATTTGAATGCTGTATTTTGTATTCTAATGCTTGAAATATGGAAAACTAATAACTAGGTCATGGATTCCATCTTTTGACTTTACTTTATTGGGTAGGGGGTATAAAATGGAGCAAGTGATGCGCAAACGCCACGACAAAAACGAGTAGATGTACTTGAACCAGTAAACTGACTATAAATATGAAGTAATAATCAAAGATTTGAGCAGAACGCAGAGAACTGCGCTGCGAACAGGACGCAATCAAAAGCAACAAATCTAAAATGTTTGCCGTGGTGTAAGTGTTAAATATAATTTAAAACTTTGTTAAAAAGTTAATATTGAACACAATTTTTTGTATATTTTTTTTTGATGTGCAGTTTGCATTTAATGGTTTTGGCATTGACACTGCTGTGTGTGTCAAGCGCAGAATTGGTGGAACTGCAGCAAGTTTACAGTGGACCAACGGTTGCGCCACTTGGTTGCCATCGTCGCCTCTATACGTACAGAGTGACACAAAAGGATTTGCATGGACACGAATGCTGGGATAATGTGAGCGTTTGGAGCTGCTGGGGTCGTTGCGATTCCAGCGAGATATCCGACTATAAGTTTCCATATAAACGCTCGTTTCATCCGGTTTGTGTGCATGCACAGCGTCAACCATCTGTGGCCATACTAAGAAACTGTCATCCGGAGGCTAATGAGAGCATACGCAAATATAGATATATGGAGGCTATCAATTGTCATTGTCAGACATGCTCCACGGATGATACCAGTTGTGAGGCGCCGGCCAACAATGGCCTGGATGAAGGCAAGGGCGTTAAGGTGTTGGCATTAACTGGCGACGATTCCGAGGCTTTGGACTATTGATCTTGACTATGGAAAATATGGTGTTGGTGTAGTGCATTGATTACAATAAAGTTTATAATTTCATTTGCAAGTTGCATTTAAAGCATACAACTTTATTTTGCTTGTTGTTTTGGTTTGGTTTGGTTGCCTGATTGATGCTATTGAACAGTTGAGTGTAAGACAAAAGCACAGTTCAGATGGTGTCCAGATAAATCTAAATATAATGTATTTATAAGATAAAACAAAACTATATATTTGACGGTTAAGCGTATTGAATCGACAACTACACACATCATGTGTACGTCTGCCAATTGACAACGAATGGTTGGCAGCTACAGCGGTTCAGATGGCTTTTCGAGAGCTAACCCGTCTTTCACCTACAGGAATTTTGGACTTGGGTTTGTATTGTTGCTCTCTTGTGCTAGCAGGTATAAGCAATAGAGCGACGAAATGCCCAAACCAATAGCGCCACCCAGGGCACACTTTCGCAGACCAGCTACAAAACAAAATTTAAAAACTTTAATATTATAAATTTCAGAAATAAATATAGCTAAATACCTGTTGATTTGTATAGAAGTCCAGTCGCAGAGCCAGCTATTATAGTATTTATATTATCATCCTGATCACGAGCATACTGCAACAACACTCCACACGCCGAGTATAAAACAGCCAACGTACCTAAGGTGTTCGCCGTACCGGAACCCTGTTTCATGATGTGATTGATAAGCCTGCAATAAAAGAGGCAACATATTTTTTAGAACTCATTTTTAAGATATATTTCATATAGAGAAGAGAAGCAGTGCAGAATGTAATTATTTTTATATTATGTTTTGCGTTTAAGCTAGTTTTCAAAACAGGTCACATCATCGGCCAATCACAAAGAAGCAAGCTATCTCGCTCACTCAATTTGAAAATAGAAACAAAACAGAAGAGAGCGCATAGTGCAGAAAGCTCAATACTTGCACAGAAGTAACACTGTGCAAATTCATGCGTGCATTGCCCAACACTGCCTAGCTTCTTTAAAACAAAAAGATCTTGACACTTTGTCTTACTATGGTATTTACCAACATGTATACCAAGTTTGGTTGCTCTAGCTTCAAAACTGTGGAAAAAACCTGCGTTCATACAGACGGACAGACGGACAGACAGACGGACATTTCACAAACCCAATATACTCTTTTTTTCCATTTTGGAAAACAGAGTATAAAAACAATTCACTGGAGTGCTTAAATTTTAACCAAAGGACGAACCCTAGTAAGGACAAAAATATGTTTCGATTCGGGTTCAGGTTCGTTCTGAACTACGGTTCAGAGCATAGAACTGCTCGGAGTCTCGGGTTCGAACTGGTTCGGTTGAAAACCAGCTTGCATAGTTGTTGTATACAAGTTTAAACAAAATTTGAAAATCTATGTTTACTATCAATGCAGATTTTATAATTTTTCTGCGCTGCCTGCAAAACGTTTGCGAGCATTTTCGCAATGTGCATTTTAACTTTAATATTCGGGCGTCACATTTCCGAATTCACAAAATTCAGTTGAGTTAAGTAATTCAAATCAATAATTCGATTTCAATTAATTACATTTTTCCGCATTCGGAAATGGGAGCATGCCTGATTATACTAGATTAGTTATACAGTCATGTACTTATAAAGTATATGTGAAACTAGATGATTTTCTTGGGAATCGGAGAATCTATATAGTATTTAAGTACTATTTTTAACTACTTACTGGGTACGACGCAGCTTCCCCGTTTGATTGAGCGCATTAGTAACTTTAAAGCCATTGTAAACACCAGCCAGACCGCCCACGCCGCCGCCAATCATGACGGACGTGCCAATCTGCGAGAATGCCAATTCAAAACGTCCACGCTGCTTGTTGGCGCCCTCGGGAAATATGAACTCTGGCTGCGCTTGTTGCAGGAAACGTGTATCATAGTTGAGATATGGCGAGACTGGAGCGCTGTTAAATGTGCCTGTTGCCGGTGTGTAGTTTGTTGTTGCTGTCGGCTGTGGTTCATCGACTAATAAAAACAATGCATTTTAATATCAATACAAAAAACATGTACATGTAACAATCAAGGCACATTGCGTAATGAATCGTATGGAGAGAGGCGAGGGGTGTTGCTTACCGGCTGGTGCGGGTGCCAATGAAAATGGTTTTCTTAAGTAGTCATCACTCATTTTGGAATTTATTCGCGTGTCTTGTCAGGTAAAAGTTACTAATTTACGTTCAATCAGCTGCCAAATGAATTGAAAATTGGGGAAACGAATGCGTTTCCCGTGCCTTGCTTAAGTTTCTTAATTTTTTTTCAATTTGTACTCTAGTCAGCGTGACATTTGTTGCCCACGTGTGTTGTTAAACTCACAACAAAATGTATTTTACAGCACACGCACGGAATTATTAAAGGCATTCCTGAAAGCGATTCGAATTTCAATTTTGATTTAATTTAGTTTGCGTAGCCAGCTATTTAGCTTAAAAATTAACGTAAAAAGTCGTTTGTGATTTAAATTTTTGCTGCAAAGCCTGAAAAGCCAACGAGTTGATTTGGTTTGTGTTGAAAACATTAATAAAAATTAAATAAAATATGCTACCATTAGAATTGGATCTAGTAGTTCCTTTATCCGGAGAGGAACTCAATGAACCAAAAGAACGATTAGTTATTTTACCAGGAAAGTAAATACTGAACCATATCCGCAAAAGTAACTGGAATCCCCAACTCTAGTGACCATACTAATATTTTCTGATGCATGTTGTACATATGCTTATGTATTTAACATATATTATTCATAAAATAATGTATAAATTACGAATAATAGTCACGAATTTAAGATGCATTTCTGTATGTAATAACCATAGCCATAACAAATTTTCAAAGTGACCAACTGATTTTATAAAATGTTTGAGCTCACACTGCAAATCATATTGAAATTAAATCATAAATTGACCTCGAAACAGAGTTTTTCGATAGCCTTTTGAAAGTGGGCAGCCTTTTTGTATGTTTACCAACACTAGTTAACAAATGAAAATTAAATCAGTATCAGTTTCAGGAACGCCTTTATTACTTTGTTGGGCCAGTGCCAATGGGCAAGCAAACAGCTGCTTTGCAATCAGCTGTTGCTGTTTGGCGCTTTCACAACACTAATATCCCCCCCAAAAAAATATTAATCGTTATCGAACTGTGGGCGCACTATGCAGCACTACGGCTGTGGTTTTCGTTGCGTGCGGTTGTGTTTTGATTGGTTGGTTTTTATCGTTGCCTGTCCCCATATATATATATAAATATATATATATATATATATATATTCCTAATTAAAATAGAGTAATAATATAAAATAAGTAAGTTGTGCGGCCAGCTGGAAAAAGGAAACGAGAACAGCCCCCCCAAAAAAAAAGTAATCACAACAGCGTCCATTGCTGTACGTTATCGTTTTTTTTGTTTGTTGGTGTGGGAGTAGGAGTCGAAAAGTGGCGAGTGGAGTGGGAGCAAAGGTAGCCGGCGTTTAAAGTTTATTTGTATTTACTTTGGCTTTGGCTTTGGCTCTCTTCGTATCCCCATCATCATCATTAATAATGTCGTCCACCGAGGTGAAACTGTCGCGTCTGTTAGGCCTAGCGCAAAAGTTTAATAATTTCTATTTGACAGGTGAGTAAAATATGCTAAGCAGAGTCTTTTCTTTTTTAATTGTGTGTGCTTTTTTGCTTTTTGGGCTGGCCATGAAAATGGGTTTGGCCGATGCCTGAGTGACCCTCGGTATGTACACTGTACACACACACACACACACATACACTTTCAAACTATGTGTACATTTTGTGGGCGTCCTGGGCGCCAATGTTATTTGGGTGCAGTCAGCAGCAGCAGCAGCATACAGAAGTTTACTGCAATTGCTGCAGAAAAGAGCGAGAGCAAAAGAGAGTGCGAAATTATCGATTAGTTGGTGTTTACTTGTACGCGTATGTGTGTGCAGCTGCTGCTGCTGACGTCGTTTACCAACTGTCTCATTGCCATTTCGTTTCACAGCATCCAATTGGATTTGGCACTGCATTGACATTGAAATTTCTTTTCGTGCTATTTTTATGTACCAGAAATTGTCGCATCTTATTGGATTTTTTTGCTCTGCATTGTGTGTGCGTTATCGATCTATTGGCCGTTTCATCTCCTAATCGATAAAGTGCACCTGTTGCGCTCGTAATCTGATGCTTTATTATTATTTTATTTTATGCTTGTCGCTACTTTTCGCTAGAATCAAAATGCTTACTCATCCAAATGGAACAGCTGTCGACTGTCGCCTATCGCATTTCAATACACCATACTTTGTATTTTTTTTTTTTTAAATTTTTGCTGCAAATAAACAAAGATCAAAACAACTGCAAAAATTAATAAGCAACTGTCTTATGCAAGATCATATTTTTATTTATATCTATATTGTACATATATCATGTACAACATATTTGCAAGGTAAGGCAAATTCAATGCATACATACATATATACATATTTATATTTTTGAAATCATAAAATCTTATCCACTAACAAAAAGTCGCTTTAAGAACTCTGAAATTCATCTTTTATACATTTTATAAAAAAAATCTTGATGATTTGGTGTTCATAATTAATAAAGACAGCATTTACAAAATATATGTTCGTCACTTGTTTGTTTGTTTGTTTTTGCTGTTACAAGATTTTTATCGCATCACCTTGAGTTCAACTTTTGGCATTTTCAGCGACAACATCAAATAACAACAACAACAACAGAACATGCAGCAACAGCTGAAACATCTCACAAATACATACACACAAAATATAGCATTAATCATTTATATATGCATTAATTTTAGAGACGAAATGTTTATGGCTTAATTAGTTGCATAAAAAGATGCATATCACATTTAATTAAAAAACAATCATTCTTTCTCTTTTTTCCCTTTGCGCTCCCTTTAGCTCCCACCCTCATTCTGTCTCTCACTCTCACTAGCTGTCTCTGTCTTTCTATCTCTATTAACCACTCTTTTGCTCTCTATTTCTGCTGATAAGCGGCATGCGCGCTTTCTGCTCTTTTGCATGCTTTTGTTTTTGTTGCTTTTTTTTTTGTTTTGTTTTCAACTATTTCAACTTGTTTTGCTTCAAATCTAGATGCGAATTTGAATTTCAAGTTTATTTCTGTTTCTGTTTCTTTGTTTTTAATACCCTTTAGAAACTAAGCGCAGTATAAACATGTTTCGCATAATAAATAAAAAAGCTTAATTATATTAAAAAATAACGAGTCTTACCTTTCCGACCTTTTAAATTCAATTCTTACCCAAATTTAAGTGATTTCAATCCGCAAAATTGTTTCACTTGCTGCGCAACTTGGACATATTTCATAATATTTTTAATTTTGGCCTTCAAGTAAATCACATTAAGTCAGAACTATAACATATTCAGGGCTGTTCCCATTTCCGATTTCGCTCAAAACATTCAGAATCGGAATTATTAGCTGTTCTGAATTCTGAAATATCGATGCATAATTCAGTTTAAAAAGTTGTATCGAGAACAATTCAAATTTTTCATTGAAAAGAAAAAAAGTATTGATATTTTATTAAAAAAGGGAGAAATACAAAATCGAAAACGAATCGGAATGAGAAGCTCTCGGAAATGGGAATAGGCCTGATTGTCATTAAACATATAATTGTAAACATCAGAGCAGCTCTGGTTTCCACTTTCGTCAAAACACTGCAGTTTTCAAATTTCGATAAGTTTTATTGATTTGATGAGGCTATTGAATTGAATCCTACCTCAACAGCAAGTTTGATTGAAATTGAGAACATTTAAAAGAAATTCACTTTTGCAGTACCCACAGAAAGTGGAAAACAGAACACGCCTGATAGTTCTTGCATACTTTAAGTGCTCCAAGAATTGTAGAGTATCATGTGGTAAATCACAACGACAATCATACAAAATATATTCTCTTATTTATTTCCTTTTTGCGTTACGCTACTTTGTTCAATTTGTTTAGCTTTGAGTTGGAATTTCGTGTTTATATTTTGTTTGCTCTTCTTGTATTTCTATTCACATTCGCTTTTCAAGTGATGCAATAATTAAGTTTTGACAAAATTAGCAACGATCCCACCAGCCGGCACGAATCACACATAACACATCGATTTAATTATAATTATCAACTATATAGCGTACACTTGCTTATAAACATACTGTGAGTAAAGATTCGGTTGAATTATTGACTTGCAGAACCTATCAGCAATGAAAATAAAGCAAAAGAAAAAAATAATAAACGTCTAATACGAGGCTGTCACGGAAATCTCTAGAGATTTTGGCTTCGGTTCGTTAGTTAACGTTTCACGGAAGTTCGAGAGAATTCATTTTTACGAACTTCTCTCTTTGAAATCAACTTCAAAGTAATTTTGATACAATTTGTTTACTTTATTTTATTATTAGTTAAGAAAATTGAAATTTTATAAAATTTTATAAATGTATGTGTACATTAATAAAGGAAAAACAATAATATTAGCTGTTTTCAAAGACTGAAAACATTAATGACAGGTGTTATTCAAGAAACCCTTTCTTGATATGAGCTAAATTTTAGTAGTCAATTATTATGGCTGTATATAAAAACCAACTACTCAAAATCTAAAAAAATTGCTTTGTTTGACAATCTCAAAGGTAAACGAAAAACAAACACAAAACAAAATATGTACAATTATAAAGCCGATTGAATACAATTCAAGCAAAAGTACTTAAGACAGTTAATTATTATTCTTATTAGGCATTTGGGCATATCTAATCAGAATGAGTTGTGCGCGTGTATGTGTTTCCAATTGAGCTACGATTGAACTTTAATATTTTGACAGTGTCAAATTGATTAGCTGCAGCTTTTTGCTTGATCATAAAGAATTTCAAAACTATAAAGAAGAGTTTTTATTTATTTGGTAGCTCGGCAATTAGCATTTTTTTCAGTAATTCAAATTGACGTTTTCTGCTCATTAAGCGCTTTACAATTAGAATGAGAAATTCTAATTTGCGATTGTCTTTAATGTTTATTTGCTTTTTATTTACAATTTTTAATTCTTCTTTTTTTTTGTGATAATTAGAAATAAAACATAAACATTAATGTTCTACAAAGTTTTAAAGTAACTTCAAAACTAAAAAAAGTTTGCGTTCATACGGGCGGACAGACGGTCATTTTACAACCTTTATAAACAGACCTGTTCCCATTTCCATTGGATTCGGAATATTCTTCGAGTACCATATCCCATATTTTCCAATTAAATATGAACCATCATTTATAAAGATAAGTTGGAAATTTTCTCATTCCACTGTCTTAAAAACATAAACGTTTCAATCCGGAATTCAGAACAATCGGAAATGGAAACATTTAACATCCCAACTTGCATTTCAAGCAGTTCAGCGGCAACACAAGCAAACAGCGCACTTAACGTGTCCAGTGCATGTCAAACTGTTGTTTTTGCCTGCTGAGACGCTGGGTAATAGTTTCTTCCATAACTTTTGTGTTATTTATCTGATCGTAATGAAATTTACGCAACTGATCAACATTGATACAACATATATGTGAACCAAAAATCAAACCTATATCTTTAAAATTGTGGCTGTGGGAGTTTTTTTTCGATTTGCTGGGGTACGGGGGGTGCATCCGAAATTTGAAATAAACTTGATCTGCGTATGGTATACAGGAACCTGCATGCCAAGTTTGGTGTCTCTAGCTCTTAAAGTCTCCAAGATCTGTGTGTTCATACGAAGATACCGACAGACAGACAGTGGGACATGGATAAATCGGCTCGACTGTTGATGATCAAAGATATATATAAATTTTATATATTAAATTTATTATTAAAAAGCTTTATTAAAATTCCATTTTTCCCATTTTTAATGGGAACAGGGGGTAAAATTTTAAATTTAAAACGCTTGCAAATTTTTGCCAATTAGAACAGCTCTGAAATCGAAGCGTTTTAATTTGCAAGCGATCACTTTAATTGTATTTTTTTTATAAAATTAAGAATGGCCATAAGAAAGAAACGTAATAAAAGTCCAAATAACATTTCTTAAACATACAAAAAATCATAATTAACCTAAGGTTTTTCTTGTATGCACACAATTGAATTACGCTGCAAATCTGCTTTAGGGGGAGGCGGAGGGGAGGGGGCCAATAAATCAATTAAAAAATGCACTCACTGTTAATGAACATTAATTATGTCACAGGTTTTCACAAAGGTGACATACGTCCATTTCTGGTTGAGGGACAACAAGTTGGCCTCATTAAATCGGATGTCTTCAAGCAGCTGCTCAAGTATCCTGAGGTGTTTTGCATACGTGACTGTGAATACACAAAGCAGGTGAGAATTATGTCCACAGTATACATATCATTGTCATCCTATATACATATATATATACATATGTTTATATACATATGTATATATATATATGTATTACAAATTGTTGTTGGTCTTCGACAGGGTCTGGTGGAGCTGAATCCGGCATTCCGTGATTACAATGAGCGCACCGCACAATTGGAGAAAGTATTACGTGATTTGCGCAGTCATGAATTATTCTCAGCCTTGAAGGGCTGGCGGGATGAGTGCTTTGAAGTCAAGTCCGAGCACAAGGCCCTGCTTAAAATGGAGCGAGCGGCAACCCCATTGTTTGGTGTACGCAAATATGGCGTAGACATCAATGGTTATGTGCGGCATCCACAGCATGGTTTGTGCATTTGGCTGCAGCAGCGCTCCAATACCAAAGAGACATGGCCTGGCAAATGGGATAACATGGTGGGCGGTGGTCTATCTGTTGGCTATGGCATCATGGAGACGGCCATTAAGGAGGCCGCCGAGGAGGCATCCATTCCAAGTGATCTCGTCAAAAATTTGGTTTCAGCCGGCTGCGTTTCATTCTTTTTTGAGAGCGATCAGGGTCTATTTCCCAACACCGAATATGTGTTTGATTTGGAGCTACCGGTGGACTTTATACCACATAATGCTGATGGCGAAGTGCAGGCTTTTGAATTGTTGCCAGCTAATGAGTGTATGGAGCGCGTATTTACGCCAGACTTTAAGACGACATCGGCACCCGTAGTTATTGATTTCTTGATACGACATGGTTACATTACAGCTGAGAATGGTAGGTCTACAAAATTAGGGATCATTATATCAGAGCTGTTAAAAAATGATTTTTTTTTTTATTGTAATTCTCAAAGAATTTAAGATTGGTGAATCATTCTTTTAGTTATGTCAAAGAATTTAATTCAAATTTGATTTAATTATTGAAGAATTAAAGACAAGAGAATCATTCTTTCGACAATGTCAAAGAATTTAATTCAAATTTGATTTAATTCATTGCGAATTAGGAATTTCGGGAATCATTATTTTGAAAATGAATTTAATAAAATTGGAATTAATTCTTTCTTTCATATAAGCAAAAGAATGATTCACCAATTTTTTTGGGAGTTAAGCATAAGAATGTTTCAAATTCTTGTATATAATATGAATTCATTTAAATTTTATTTCAAGCCCTTTTTTTTTCAAACTGAATTAATTCAATTTTGCCAATTCATTGCCTACATGATCCGCATATTCATTCTCAAATCACAAATCATTCTTTACAGCTCTGATATATATCACAATTACTTGTTATATTACTTATTGTATTTAATTCCTTTGCAGAGCTAAGTTTTACACAAATTGTGGAGCTGTTGCATGTGCCGCTGCAATCGTTATACACGTACAAAACGCGCCTGGAGCAGAAGCTGCAGCAACATCAGGCGCCGACACTGCCCACTGACGATAGCAACTGTAATTGTGATAGTTTGCCCAAAAGACCGCTGGAAAACGGGCACAATAAGAAAGAGGCCGCTTAGACGAATACGACTATATATAAATGTATTAATATATAGAATATGGCACCGATAAATGGACAACGAATACGATTGAAACGTGTGTGTAGCATGACAAAAGTGCATTGAGAAGCTTTGGACTAGTTTGAGAGACTGCTTTTGTAGCGGGATTTGTGAAATCCAAAAAAAAAAAAAACCACAGCCAATATAATTATACCCACAATATATATGTAATACGATATAATAATCTGACAACTGGCAAAAAATAATAGAAAAGCTATATAAGAAGACAACCAACCAACAACAAAAAAAACAAGAAAAACCAACCAAACAAAACGAGACAAGTATAACATATAACCTATTAAACTAAATTATTAATTATAATATAATGGCAACACTTAATGTTAAATTTTATGTTTATATCGATGTGTGCAAGTCAAAGTGTATGTGCTGTTTATATATTGGTATACACATGCTTAAGTATATTGGTTACATATATATATCGTAAGAAATTATTTACAATATTTATTATTATATATACGTACCACATGCATAAGCGTAAGCTAATTATACATATTATATATACATACATATACATATATATACCATACAATATATATAACCTACTATGTATTTTTGACGATAATGCCGCGTATATAACTTACTTAATAGTTTTGTGCTTTGATATTCCAATCCATGTAATAATTGCAAACGAAGTGACGCCACATTCTTAGAATTTTTGTGAAGAAATTATATAACTATAACTATAGATACACGAAACGGACAAGTTATATAACCATATATGTCTATAAAAAAAAAAACAAAAAACATTTATATACGATAGTTAAAATATAATATTATGTGTAACGAGATATTTAAATGACATTTACTATTATGTGTGTGTGTACCAAAGTGCTCAAACTTAAGCAAAAATGTAATATTAATTAGTTTTCTGTTGAATTTGTAAAACCTTTTTTTTAACTCAATAAAATGAAATACTTAAACAGCGTTCAAATTCAATTATTGCTATTTTAACATAAATGTTAAAAAAAAAAATCAAGTTTTATGTCAATATTGGAATGTGCTTTTATTTGGATCCCATCTGCAGCTATCCTACACTCGAACAGATTAGACCATGTTCAAAAACAGTATTTAATATTTGCTGTTTGGCCTTTAAGACGTTTATCCACCGATGCCATTCCAAGAAAAAATTTTGTACAAAAACAGGTACAATTTTCGATAAAAAAAAGTACCTACACTTTCGGTGCTCAGTTTTTCGTTAAGTTGGTATTTGTGGTAAAGAGGTGTAGAAGGAAGAAGAGGTTCCAAAGAACTTAACGTGACACACGTCAAAATTCTTTCAGTTTTATATTTTGTGATTTTTTTTTTATTTTTTACAATTTTTATTAAATTAACACTAAAGAAAATTAACCATTTTGTAAGAGTCCTAATGTACCAATGTCTAAATAATGTACTAGTTTTGGTACATTTGTGCCAAGTGTGGCAAGCGTGCGTTTATCTCATGACGTTAAGTTCTTTGTTGGAAAGAGGTGTGAGGAGTTGCCTGCTCCGCTTCATCCCTTTTGTACAAGCGATAACTTTACGAGAAAACGTCATTAAATCATCGTCTAAGTGCGGACGAATTTTAGTTCGTAAATTTTCTTTGTTAAGTATATTTTTTTTTAGAGAAGATGTGTGGAGGTGTTGCCTGCTCCGGTGCACCTTTTTCCTGCAAGCACAAACTTAACTAAAAAACTTTATGATCAAACTACATCGTCTAAGTCCACTGAGTTTATTTTTATATTTACTCACGTCATAGTAAAAATTTCTTAATTATTATATTCTGTATTAGTAGATAAGTTTCATCAGACACAAAAAGCTGAAAGGGCTGGAAAAAAATATTTTGAATAAATACAGAGAAGCGCGCAGCTAATCGAAAAATCAACTCTGTGGCAGGGCTCCGCACATTGCCTTACACTGAATGCAACGCTGCGAACACGTCAAATCGCAATCAGTGTGGCAACGCCGAACGAGTAGCCATCTTTCTTTCTTACCCCAACTTCACGACCGCGTGGACGTCGCTACGTAAAAGGTTAGCGAATATTTTGTGCAAATTGCATTTAAAATCAATTAAATGCAGTTTAAACGCGCTTAGAAATGTGTTCGCGTGTGCCCTGCACATGTTCGTTATGTGAAATGTTACTAAAAGTGTTTTTTTTTTGCAGGGAACAACAACAAAATGACCAACTCAAAGGGTTATCGTCGCGGCACCAGAGACATGTTCTCTCGCCCCTTCCGCAAGCATGGTGTCATCCCACTGTCCACATATATGCGCGTCTTCAAGAACGGCGATATTGTTGACATCAAGGGACACGGTGCTGTCCAGAAGGGTATGCCCTACAAGGCCTATCACGGCAAGACTGGCCGCATCTTCAATGTCACACAGCATGCCGTTGGTGTCATTGTAAACAAACGTGTGCGCGGCAAGGTTCTAGCCAAGCGCATTAATGTACGCATCGAGCATGTGCATCACTCCAAGTGCCGTGAGGATTTCCTGCGTCGCGTCAAGGAGAACGAGCGTCTGCTTAAGGATGCCAAGGAGAAGGGCAAATGGGTCAGCCTCAAACGCCAGCCTGAGCAGCCAAAGAAGGCGCATTTCGTTAAGAAACTGGAGGAACCCATCGCTCTGGCGCCAATCCCATACGAATTCGTTGCCTAAATAACAAATAAAGCAAATGAAATACAACGTATGTGTGTCTTGTTTACAAATTTTGTAACTGTGTAGATTGGTTGATTCTAAAACTAAGTTTTTTTTAAAGTAAAGAAAAATAGAATTGATTTCTATATGATTTGCTGTAAACTATCAATTTGACTTTTTTTTTGGTTACTTATTTTCATAACGCGGGATTAGCGTAGTTAAAGGGAGAAATCAGGCAACGTAAGTTATACATTTCCGTTCAAAACATTGGGAGTCGGATTTGTTCCGTACATGATTGGAAAATTCGGTTTTAAAAGTTGTGCAATTGCTGTTTCTTTTAAAACATCACAAAATCGAAAACGATTCGGAATGAAACAGGCCTGAATAGTTATTTTATTTTAATGCAAAAAAGTTGTGTGTAACTATTCAAAAAAGAAGTACACCATTATTATGTTTTAAGCATGATATATGCAGAACTGTCATGGTTTTTGAATTTTAAAAGATTCAAAAATAAACAATTTTTATTTTTTTTTTACATTACGCTGCCTGTCAGAGTAGCAAGAAGAAGCACAAACAGCTGTGTGCGTCATGCTTCTTCTTGCCAGCTGTTTTTCTTAGTTTTGTTAAATAAATTTGCATTTCGAAATCAAAATGAAGGAAATAACGTTGATTCAGAATTCAAAGAAATGTGAAAAGTGCGGCAAGTGCTTTTCCAAGCCTGCGCTTCTGCGTCGCCATCTGGTTGTGCACGGCAAGGAAAAACCGTACTCCGTAAGTCTCCACTCCACTCTATCGTGTAGAATTCCAAACTCTACATAAATATGCATCTTTTTCCAGTGCATTAGCTGCTCAAGTCGCTTCTCGCAGCAGAGCACACTGCAGCGACACATGCGCATCAAGCACGTAGACAGCGACGACTCCGCCGAGGTGGCACAACAGGCGCTGGCTGCCTTGAAACAATTGCAAGCCAGCCACAACTTGGTGCTCAGCCAGGCACAGATTACGCTTGAGGAACAACCAGCTCCTTGCCAAATGGTACAGCTGAGAGATCAACTGCATCCAAATGGAGAGCTGCAGCTGCTCTCTACGCAGCGCATCAGGCGACAGCAGCAAAATAGTTGCTACTATGTATGTGAATATTGCGCTAAGGAGTTTAGCAAGAGCTACGATCTTATAAGGTACATACAGTTACACAGGAAAGACAATTTATATTCGGCATGCCGAACAAAAATCCCGCTTGCAGAAAAGTTTTTCATATAAAAACCTAATTTTCCACTGATTGATCCCATGACAGCTATATCCGATTTTGATCAAACTAAGTCAACATGTATGGAACAAAGTAAAATTGAGTATTAGCGAGTTTGCTACAATTATCTGTATAAAGAAAAAAGTTTTTCATACGAATATTCACTTTTCAACAGTTTGTTTCTATGGCAGCTAAAAGATATATTCAAAAGATTTTGATAAAATTGAATAAGTAAAAGAACAATATACTTAAACGCAGAAAGTGTAAATTTTCTTAAGATAAAATTTAATTTTTCATACAGACTTATTTTTCAACCGATTGTTCCTATTTCAGCTATAACATATAATAGTCCGATTTTGATGAAGTTTTGTCAGAATGTTTAAAACGTGCTTTATACATCAAGTTTTTTTAACCGATTGTTCCCATGGCAGCTATATGTTATAGTAGTTCGATTCGGCCGGTTTCGACATATATATACATATGTACTGCCTTCAGCAAAAAGAAACACTTGCGCTTAGTTTCATTGGATCAAGAATATACAGACCTGTTCTGGTTTAGACTTTTGAAAACATATTTGCAATTTCATTAAAGATACAAAATTTTCCTGTTGATCTTATTGATTGATCTTGATCAAATAGAAGTGAATTCAATCCGCAAAATAGAAAATATAAACATTTAAAGGAAAACTATTTCGTTATATCTTAACGAAAGTGGTAACCGAGGCAGGCCTGATTTATACTTTATGGAACCGGGAACGCCTACTTCAATGCGTTAGACATTTCCTGACAATTTTATAATATTTTCTGCAATGCTAAAGTTTATTGTACCACTTAACTTTTTTAACGTATATTAAAAAACAATTGCTATTCGACAGGCATCGTCGCATGCATACGAAAGAGACGCCCTATCCATGCAATTGTTGTCTCAAGTGGTTTGCCACACAGGCCAAGTTAACTGAGCATCAAAAACGCGTGCATGTCAAGCTGAAAAGACACGCTTGCAAAGTGTGCAACGCCAGCTACAGCCGCAAAAGCGAGCTGCACAAGCATCTGACGGATGAGCATCAGCTTTGTGAGGCACGAGAGCAGCTTAAAGCTGATCCGCATATAGAAAAACTCATGGAACTTCTACCGCAGCCGATCATATCACAGCGTAGCTACAAGTGTATTTACTGTGCGAAGCAGTTCAAACGCAAGTTCAACTGTCGTTGCCACATGGTGACGCACTTGCGACGTTTGCTGAGCATGCAACCAGCTGCGATAGATGCAACACGTCACAGCTGCCTGCAATGTAGCAAATACTTTCAAAAACCCAGCGATCTGGCACGTCATCTTCTAACACATTCCCAGCTCAGGCTGCACGTTTGCCAGCTATGCCCCAAACGCTTCTCATTGAAGTCTACATTGTCCAGGCACCAGCAGACACATCAGCATCAACAACGTAACGCCATCAATTGCCAGGTGTGCGGCAAGTCATTTGCCTCCAAAGCGTCGCTTCAATTACATCTGCGTCTGCACACGGGTGAACAACCTTTTAGCTGTGAGATTTGTGCTGCAACATTTCGCACCTCGGGACACCGGCTGGAGCATATGCGCGCCGAACGCCACAAAAGTGTCGCCTCCAATGCACTCATCATATGAACTATAGCTGTAAAAGAATGACTCTTTTTATATTTAAGTCACATCGAATTAACAAACTTTTAAATTCAATCTTTCAAATCATGTTTTAATTATAATTACGTTTTCATCAAATGAATGAATTCAAATTTTTGGCAATTCAATGCCTGAATGATTCGCAGATTCAATACAAAATGAATCACCCACCTACAGCTCTGATATGAACTATGCCTCTGTTCTGGATTTGGTTGCAGCTATCTAATGTTTACTACGCGCCGATTCTCAACGGACTATTGGCCACAGGTATAAATAATTTTCAACCAAGCACTTAAATGTACTCAATCTTTTTATTGCAGAAGTCAACTGCAGCTTTCCAAATGGATGCAGCATTCGATACACAATGCCTCCATTGTTGACAAAGCACATGTACTTAATAATATCGGCAGAGCCGACAGCAAGCAGCGAGTTGGAGCACTTCTGCATCCATATATAAACTGTTTCTCAGTTAAGTTAAGGTATTAACTTGTCCAGTCCTGTTCCTTGCAGCGTAAATTGTATCCTGCTTGGGCAAATAGATTGCCTCGCTTGCATCCATTTGGAGCGACTAAAGGTAGAAAGGGCCTGAGTATTCGACCAAGAAGCCTAAATTGTCACTGATTTGAAAAGGAAGGCATCTGGATATTTTGCAGACAAAGTTTAAGAATATACTTTAAAATACATCAAGTGAAGAACTTACCCAAAACTTCTCTCAATTGATTTATACTAGTGAAGCTCGATGTTTCCATGTGTGTCATTTTTAAGAGTTTCCTTTCCACAAGCTTTGCAATTGCAAGGTCCTGAGAATTGCATAATTTGGCACAAATATTTGATTGGAACTGAGCACGTTCACTGATCTCAGTTGGCCTGGATATATCGGTGAACTTATTATTATAAATAACAAAGAGTATCCTTGTTATGTATCGCCTAGCCTGTCAGTTCTTAGTACATGAATTAGAATGAGAAGCAAACAGGCAACAGTTTCGCTCTTCCCTGAGTGTTGCCCTTTAAAATAGCAATATTTTTGTTTATTAGTTGATTAAAAAAAGCAATACACACACAAAAATATATTTGGTTAGCTTCTAAACTTAATTATTTCTCAAAAGTTTTGAGTGAAAACGTTTATTTATAAATTACTTCAATTGAGAACAGAATTGATGATTATTTTTAACCTTTCTTACTTTATTTCAGATTTAATGACTTTTTACTGAAAAACTGAAATTAATTTTGAGTCCTCTATAAATCTTTGATTTATTAAGTTTAAAATAAAAAATTCTAAAGTGATTCCAAATTTGAAAACAAACACATATATGTTGGATTTATCCATTTGAAGTTTAATACGACGTACTACATTGCAACTGACTTTATAGCGATAATACTTCACATTATGTCTTAGCTTCGAGCTAAGAAATATATTATATTGTAATAAGTACATAAAATAAATATATACAAGTACCTATAAATTAAAAAGAAGTCAAGCTGTAAATGTAGGAATAGAAGCAATATTACTTATTATTGATCTACTTTTGTTTACTTGGAGTTGTTCTTTAGGATCAGCGGATACCACAAGCAACACTCTGTTCCCATAATACTGGTGTTTGTAAATGAAACATTAATTTTATAACTTCTCACGTTCCTCCGAAGTTGCTCACGCACAAAGCTCTAACTTTTATAAAGTTCTAATTTGAAATAAAAAACATAATTACATTTCTTATCAACGACTACAATAACTGTCTGATTCCAAATAAAAATAAAATTTTGATACATTTATTAAAAAAGAAAGGAAGCAATATAAGTCTATATTTCATATAAATATCAATACTATTACAACTATGTCCCTACGAAAAAAAACTTATTGATTAAAGCCCGGCGAGGTGCCGTAGTAAAACTGTTTGTCAAACTGTTGACTTTTGGACAATTCGTTTAGCTTCTGTCGCTTGTCCGCCAGTATGAAGTCATCCTCCTCAATCATTTCAGAATCGCCACGCTTGCGACGCAAAGTCTCTGTTGCCACACACTCCACCGACTCATCCAATTCGTGCACCTTATAGACTAGATAGTTGGATTCTATATACTTGTTTGAGCTGCAAAAATATACAAAATGAAGTATTAAATTATATATATATATATATATATATATATACAATTTTTGTTTTGTGTAATCTTACAGTGGTAGTATGTAAGGATCAAATGGAAAGAACGTTTCGAGCGTTTCCTCCGGCATCATCTTGTCATGGCCGTAAATGGTGGCCAGCTTACGACGCGCATTACGCTCCAGCACAGTGTGACAATAAGCCAACTGATAAGTTCGCGTGACGCCCGCAAAGGCGGTTGCCACCGGAGGCAAACAATAGCGCAACGGATTGAAATGACACATGGCCAGACGAGATAGTTGCAGTGTATTGAGCAGTGCCAAATCTAAAATTGATCAAATTAAAATATTAAACTTAGTAAATATTGTAACATTAATGCTTGCTTACTTTTTACATTGATGGTCAAGTCGCGCGCACGAAACGCAATTAAATAAAACATGGCTTGGCAGACGGAATAGAATACCATGTTTGCTTTGAGAGAACCATTTTTGCTGCTAAACTCATCCGAGTCATTTATATAGTTGTTTGCCCAGTTGCTCAACTCCTTGAGATAGTAGGTTATGGTGCTGCAAATAATAAAAACATTTGATATACTGCTTACTTGTTCGTCTTTTTGAACATACCTCAATGGAACAAACTTGGCGCGTGCCAGAAAGCTGGCCATATAGCTAACAGCTGCATGACGTATAATCGAGGATACATTCGGATTCTGCACCTTTTGCCAGAGCGAACTGAGAAATGCCTCCGCATAGGCTGGACGTATGCTGCACACATAAAAGACAACGTATTGAACGTGATGAGTATTGTGACTGGGCAGCAGCACCTCATTAAATATGTGCATGAGCGTCTTAAAAAAGCGGCTTTTGGCCATACGCTGCTCATCATTAGAATTGGGCTGCAGGCGACATTTATCATCTAGGAACTTGAATAGCTTCAAAAGGCAAATGTCCAGCATTTGGCCAATGGGATGCTCAAGCGCTGGTGGCGGTTTTGGCTGAGTGCTCACATCATCCATATGAAACATGGTATCTTCTTCCATTTTAACCACTTCATCATCGCTTTCCTCTTTAAGCGCTTCAATCTCATCACGTGGAGCATTCACATCCAATATGAGCAGTCTGTCAAGAACATATTAAATAAGTTAAAATACTAATGTAATGTATATCAAAAAGATAACTTACTTCTGCAGTACCAGCTGCAATAAGAGCTCTTCAAGTACGGGCTTAGATTCCATTAGCCAGATCACATTATGTATATAACCGGCTGTAACATGAGCCGGCTTCTTAAAGTACGGAAATTTCGAGGCAATCGTATCGATGACCACATCAAAAGCCATTGGCACAGCAGTTAGTATGCGATTGAGTAAGCCATGCACAATAACGAGATCAGCGCGCACAAGCTCTGTGGGGCAACCATTGGGCCAATCAGCCGACTCCTGATCATTGGGTAGCCAGTTTAAAATGATCCTATTAATGCCAATGTGTATGTAGGCATTATGAGCAACCATAACATCGGCACTGAATTCAATGTATGCTTGAATGGCTGCCGTGCTGCGTTTCTTCCAGTTGACCGATAATAAAGCCTCGACAAGATTGGCAAAGTCTGGTGTCAAGCTGTGAACGATGCGACGTGCATCCTTCATGATTTGCACGACTTCCTCGTCCTGTTAGAATTGGTAGAATTTTGTATTTAAAAAAGATTTCGTTTAATGTTTGATTATAAAACTTACACTTAGATCTGCCTCGCGCAAAAAGAAGGTAAACTCCTGTATTAAATGGAAATTCTTTTCCTCCAACGCAACGCGCACCGACTCAACAATTCCCTTCTCCTTGGGCGTAGCAAAGCGCACTTTGTTTAGTGCCGCCGTCTTAACACGCTCACGATCCGCATTGGAGTAGGATTTTAATATGGACGTAACGCCCGTTTTGCTGCTATACACAGACATTATAGCGTATATAAAAATCTAAATCTTAATCTATTTCCTAATAACACGCAATTCGGCCTTCGACAGCAGCCAAAACTTAAGTGGAATAGCGTTTTTAACTGCCGTTCAGTTGTGAATATCTACGTTTTATATATGAAATAGCAGCAAAAGTACTCCAAGAGTTGTTTACTATACAAAAAGTGCATTATTTTTTATCAAAAATTCAGTTGTAATTCGCAAAATATTTTTGCTAACGTACGCTTCCAGCTGAAATCAAACACGTGTGGCACAGGCCGTCAATGTGACCAAATATTTAAATTTTGTATTGCCATATAGTTGCCAAATGCGCTACAAAATGTACCAAAATTGTTAAATTATTTATTCTACGGAAAACTAGACATTTTTTATGCATTATAACTATATTTTGATAGCTGTTAATTAAAAAAATTTAGCAAAAATTTCAAAATTACGATATGATGTATGTTTGTGTTTTGCTTGTCTCAACAAAATGTACCAAAACTGTTGCATTATTTATTCTTCGGGACACTTGACCATTTATTCATGTAATATTTTTAAATATTGATACCTGTTGTTTATTTATAGTATTTGTTGAATGCTTAGGATATTATTATAGTTCGTAATTAACAAAATGTAACAAAAATTATAATCAGCCACGAACCGCTTATCGGAATTAAAAATAATTTTGCGATTTGCAATTCGGTCATGTTTACCTTATATGAAAAGAAAATTGCAATTTTCGTATAAATAAGCAACAGAATAAAATTAAAAAATACTTTTATTCTATTCCTAAATGTTTTAAAGCTATTTTGCCATACTTCATATTCGAAATGAGTATTTTTGAGTTTTTAATTGTACATTTACTGACACTACCTCAAAGTTCATTGGTGGAGAATTTTTCAGATCGATAGAAGTTTGCGATTTGGTTTGATGACTAATGGTGTTGGAAAGTGCATTCATGTAACACATGATCTTTCATGTTTCAAGACAAATATAAGTAGTGTAATGTAACAACAATTAATAAATAATTAAATAAAAGATTTACAGTGCATTTGCAAACATGTACGCAATGAAATTGTGAATAATAATAACAAAATCGAAACGGAACACTTCGATAACCAACTTTTGCGATTATCAAAAACGGAATCGCAAAATTTTCTTCAAATCTTAAATGTGTTGCGATTACTGGAGCGCGGCTGTTTCAGCAAATAAATATGTGCAATTTACGAAATGATGTATTATTTATTATTTCTGTGACTATTAGAAAAATATAACAAAAGTTGTAGTAAATTTAAAAACCTAAACATTTAATTTTTTTGATTTTATAAGTAAACAAAATTGAATTGATTTACGAAAAAATGTACTTAAAATTATATGAAGACTGAAATTAAATAAAATTTCAAAGTGGCTATAATTGCTTGATATTATTTAAGCAGCTAAAATTTGTTTAAAAATTAGGTACATTTTATTTTCACCAAGTGGCAGCCCTATTGCCACTCACAGCGAAACGGCAACGCTAGAAATCGACGCCACATGCATAGCGCGTTTTTTGTGTTGATGCGCACAAAAAAAAACAGAAATAATGGCTTCGTTCTTCACGCTAGACACTGCTGGCGACCAGCAACTGTTTAGTGCAGATGGTGTCCAGGCTTCATCGGCCTTGTACGCTGACATTTCCAAAACTCAGTTATTAGATGAAAGCGAAGCAGAGGATGATGAGCAAGAAGCGACTGAAGTGGAATTCTTTGGCATCAAGCTGAACAGCAAGGATGTTAGCAAAGTCCTTACTGCCTCTATGCAAGAAACGCGTTCACAAGCACCATCCAAAGTGTCCATACAGCTGGATGAAGTAAGAGAAACGGTTAAGGAAGCAGCAGAAAAGGCAAGCACACACATATTGCAGAAGCGTCATCGCATAACAAATCTAGACTATGAGCCTGGCGACCATCTCAATGAGCGCAAAACGAATGTGGCTAAGGATATGCTGAACGCCAAGGACGTGGAGCACGTTAAGGCTTTGCCAACAGTGGGAAAAAGAAAGCAGCCCATTATAAATAGAGTAAGTTGCAAACAAAAAAACAATAATGAAAAGTTATCTTCGGCTTGCCGTAGATATTATGCCCTTGCAGTAAATGTATTTCATGCATAAACTTAACTTTCGACCGATTTTCCCTATAGCAGCTATAAGTTATAGTCATCCGTTTTTAATACAATTTTGTAAGCATGTTTAGATAGTGAAAAAACTAATAATTGCCAAACTTGGTCGATCGATCTTGAAAAATAAAATTTTGCGCCGATCGTTCCTATGACAGCTATTTGTTATAGTGATCCAAGTTTAATCAACATAGCTTAAATGATAGGCTAGTTCACATAGAACAGTTAAATAGATGGATAGTCGGAAATGGCTAGTTAGACGGTTGATGCTGATGAAGAATAAAACTACTTTAAAGGTTCTGAGACGTCTTCTCAGTGCTTAACACATTTCGAATAACCTTTGCAAGGGTATAATATAAAAAACACTATTATAAATCTATGATGACATATTCGACACCCGAATCTGCGCGCTTGCTGCTTGAGGCAACTGCTGTGAGACTCTAAAATAGACAATAGCACAACAGTTTCATCCGCTGTAATCTTAGCGAGCGCCTTGGAGCATGCGGCGTCTGCTGTAAGGCCAGCGGAACAGTAAACTTGAATGCCATTTAACGCTAGACTGTTGTCTGCCGTAAAGTTAAGGCAGATGATTTAGGCGTGGGCGCACAATTCTTCAAATAATGAAACATTATGTGCTATTGTCGCCCAAAACACACAGCAGCGGCTGAGGCAAGCGTTTGCCACATTGACGACGTCTTTAGTAATCTGAGTGTTCAAGTTATATATTTGAAGAGTAAATGTCATTTGCATTATTAAACATAAAATATTTATATTCGATTATAGGCAGAACGTGAAAAGACCAAAGGCAGCGGCTGGTTTGACTTGCCAGCTACAGAAATCACTGACGAGATGCGCAATGAGCTCAAGATCATACAAATGCGTTCCGTGCTCAATCCCAAACATTTCTACAAGAAGAACGACCTCAAGGTGCTGCCCAAATACTTCCAAATTGGCACTGTGCAACATTCGCCACTTGATCACTATCATGAGAAGCATACGCGTAAGACCAAAAAGACTTTGGTGGATGAACTACTGGAGGATGAGGCCTTCCAAAAGTTTAACAAACGAAAGTACAAAGAGGTTATACAGCGCACGGACAAGTACGCGCATCGCAAGGCCATGAAAAAGATGAAAAAACTCAAGAAACGCAAATAGAAAATATAACTTTAATAATATTGTTTTCAATTTAAAATATATGACATGTTAAGTTTCACTTGCGCACTAAAAATATATTGTGGGTAGCGACATTGATTAGTTTAATAATCGATCGGGTCGCTTTTGACTAGAGATGGTAACGGGATGGGAATCCCGCGGAACTCCAAAAAATGTTGCGGGACGGGAAAGAATTTAAAAACTACAGGACGGGCGGAACTATTGGATGATCCCGAAATTGCCGTTGATCCCGAAATTGCGTGCGGCTCGCGAAAAACTTGAGTGTCCCGCTCTTTTCTTTTGGATAAAACCTAAATATATTTTCTATCACAATTATAATGTTTTTTTTTTAATAAAGAAAAATGTGTGATAAAATTAAAATTTTTGGTCGATATCACTTTTATAATCTTCTGAACGGCGAGACGAAACGAAATTTTTTTGATGCGGGTCGGGCGGAACGAGACGGACAATCCCATCTCTACTTTTTACATCAATTTTCAGTCATGGATTAGGTGTTGCAAGTATATTACTCATTTAATCTCTGGTAACTTAACGATCGATGGTTTTATTTTGCTTATCCTTTAATTTTCCTGATCTTTAACTTGGTATTCTTAGCTACTTATTTAATTTGATATACTATCATACATACTATATTTTTAAACAATTAATTTGGTATCAAGCTTGAAAGTCAATAATTATTTTAGTTTCTCCTCGTTAGTTACGTCATTTGCGCTGTTCTTCTGCTCCAATATACTCCAAATATGTTGCGCTAAATGATGAAATTGTTTAGCATATTCCGAGTCTGGGTATTTAATAACAACGGGTACACCCGATTCGCCACATTCGGCGATGTGCGACTCCAGCGGCAAGGAGATGAGTCTTTCTGGAAGCTTATCGCTTGATGTGCCAGTTTGATTCTTAAAGAACTCCATACGCTGCTTGCAGTTATCACAAATGGAGTAGCGCATATTCTCGACCAGACCAAAGATCGGCACCTTCAGTCTGTGATACATTTCGGCGCCACGAATTGTGACATCGACTGCAGCTTTGTGTGGTGTACTGACCAATATGACGCCCGTGATTGGAGCATGCTGTGTGAGTGAGAGATGCACATCGCCCGTGCCTGGTGGCGTATCAATCACCAGCACATCCAATGGACTCCAATCTGCGCCCTTAAGCAGACGCTGTATGGCCGACATGACCAGCGGTCCGCGCCAAATGATGGCGCCATCAGGCGGCGTCAACATGCCCATGGACAGGCACTTGACATTGTAGTTCTGTGGCGGTAACATCAGATTCTTATCATTTAAGCGCGGCTCGCTGTGCACGTTCATCAGCAGTGGTATGCTGGGACCAAATATATCGCCATCCAGCAAACCAACCCGTGCTCCCAGCTTCGCCAAACTGCAGGCAAAATTCGCTGCAAAGTTTCAATTTGGCTGATTATTAAGTCTTTAGTTTTAAGTTAATAATTACTTGCCTGCCACAGTACTTTTGCCAACGCCACCTTTGCCAGAGGCTACCACAACGATGTCCTGCACGCCAGGAAGCAGCTCTCGCTTGGGCAAACTGCGCGCCATCAGCGCCGCCTGATGATCCTTTAACTTTGTCGCATAGCTGCGTTGACACAACCGCATAGACAATAACATTGCGGATTAGACTATTATATATACAATTAAATCGAAATTTATTGAAAACAAGTGTTAACCCTATGCGATATGTCTATTTGTGTTTTTTGAATCAAGACCGGTGGACCTAGAGATGAGCAATAATCACAAATGTAAATAGTGACTGAATATGTCAAGAAATTAAAGCAGTTGCCATTTTTAAGTCGTTTAGTTATATACTGACAGCACCAATTGCGATAAGTTCTGAAAAGGAACAATCATATGTATATATTTGTTCAGTTTTCATTATTCAGCGAAATCTGTTTATCTTAGTACTGCGTTTATAGGAGTTACATTTATGAATGAATTTGTCACAGATACTTTTAGCTACTTTAAAATATCTGCGACATGATATATCGACCATCTCTAAATGCCTAATCTCTCATCTCTAATTGCGTACCAAAACCGGCTTACTAAGCAAAATGGCAGATAAAAAGGTGAGTTAAACAAAATAAATGATAATATATAATGTAGAATTAATCGTCGATTTGTTTCTTAGACAGGTGGTGGTGGCAACACCAACGACGGCAAGGAGAAACGCCGCAAGGAGTCCATTTTGGATCTATCAAAATACCTGGAGAAGCAAATACGCGTGAAATTTGCTGGCGGCCGCGAGGCATCTGGAATACTGAAAGGCTACGATGCGCTATTAAATCTGGTGCTGGATAATACTGTGGAGTACTTGAGGGATTCGGACGAGCCCTACAAACTAAACGACGATTCAACGCGCAGTCTCGGCCTGGTTGTATGCCGTGGCACAGCACTGGTGCTCATCTGTCCGCAGGACGGCGTCGAAAGCATTGCGAATCCATTTATAACGCAATAGGAGCGTGCCCTCGTTGCGTTTCCTAGGCTAAGTTTTCAAAGGGTTTTTTTATACACTCGGTTTGCATACATTTAAATTAATGAAGATTATATATGTATCATATTATAAATACAATTTAAAAACAAAATATATAAGCTAAATACGACTATTCTAGACCAAATTCGTTGCGTATCCAGGGATACTGTGCCGGGCATTCCATACACGTATAGAAATAGCGATCCTCCTGTAGAACACGACTGCGCACCTTGCAAACGTTGGGCATCTGGCAGACCTGCTCCTGCGGCTCCAGCTCTTTTGGTGGACAGCTCCATGGCTCGAACTGATGGAGCTGATTGCTCTGCGTGGGTTGGCGCATCCATTCTATGGCCTGCTGGTTGGTCACAAAGTGTACATCGGGCAACTTTTGCATGTCATCCAGAAATTTCTGAAGCAATTAATTTTTAGTTTTAATATAGCTTCTACTCAAAAATAAGGATTAACTTTTCGTTTTTAATATATTAACTGAAAAGTAATCATTAATTTGTATGAAAATCTTTTTTGTTTCTCAAGCTATGTTAACCAAATTTTCCTAGTCTGTGTTTTGGTGTTTACTCCCTGTTCCCATTAAAAATGTGGAAAAAGGGAGTTATAAAGTACTTCAAATGTATGTAACGGGAAGAAGGAGGCATTTCCGACTATATAACATCGTATAATCTTGATCAGCATCAACAGCCGAGTCGATATAGCCATGTCCGTTTGTTCGTATGAACGCGACGATCTCAGAGACTAGAAGAGCTAGAGACACCAAACTTGCCATGCAGGTTCCTGTATACCATACGCAGATCAAGTTTATTTCAAACTTCGGATACACCCCCCCCCCCCACCACCGCAAATCGCAAAAAAATCCCACAGCCACCATTTTAAAGATAAAGCTTTGAATTTTGGTATACATATATGTTTCATCAATGTCTATCAGCTGCGTAAATTTCATCACGATCGGATAAACAACACCAAAGTTATGGAAGAATATATTACCCCCGTCTCAGCAGGCAGAAAAAAAAAACAGTTTGACATGCACTGGACAAGTTAAGTGCGCTGCTTGCTGTTGCCGCTGAACTGGAGCAGGAAGTCTCGTAGTCGGGCACACTCGACTAGAGAATTCTTACTTGTTTTTATGTCAAGCTGACCAAATTCGATAAAAGATTTGATCCAAAGAAAAAAGCGCTGGAATTTTAAGTTTTTATATGCAAAACTTTTCTGCCAGGAAGATAAATTTTGCCTTTTTGTTTTTGGACACAAAATAATCATTATTTAAGATCCTTGTAAGGATACATTTGTTCAATCGCATGAAACTGTCGAGAACACTCACCAAAAAGGCGTTCAGATAGTCAATCTTCTTGAACCACGTGGAATGAAAGTAGAGACCATATGGCGCACGATTGCTTAGATAATGACGCTTGAAGTTGTATGTGAGCATGCGGTAAATATCGTCACCGGTTAGATGCGGTGGACAGCTGTCGACCATGCCACAGGTGTATTCACCGGCGCCAGCATCCAACTGATTCATGACTAGCTCCCATATGCCGGGATAGCTGCGCGTTGGGCAATTTTGATTCGCACCCAGGCAATTGTGTGGCATTTTAAAGTCCAGCGTGTATGGCCAGAGCGGTGGATTTGAATGCGGCGCCACCATGGAAGCATCGTAGACAAAGCCAAACTCCTTCATCATGAGAAACTGTCGATTCCAGCCAACGCGCAGGAAGGGCACACGCATGCCACGTATCTCTTCCATGCGCACGCCGGCAAATTTATTAATGATGTTCGCCTGACCCACCATTTCGTCAAACCAATCCTCTATGGTGGCATTCTTGGACCACCAAAGTTCCGGACCGCGATGTCTGCAACAAATTAAAAGAAAACGTAAGCTGTGTAAAATAAAAATTTGAAGAGAGTGCAACATACGTCACCGAGTGGACAGCAATCTCGTGGCCATCGTTCCAAAGCTTTTGCACATACTGATAGTTGGTGTAGGGATGCGAGACATAGAATGTGCTACGAATGGGACAGCCATTGGGATTGCGTCGATTGGGTGTGAACAGCACTTTTGAGAAAAGCTCCCAGTTGTCATGATTGATGGCATCATCAAAGGTCAGCAGTATCATCTGTGGCACCGTCTGCGCCACAAGATTACCCGGTATCTGTGTGCCATCCTTGGAGCAAAAGCAATTTGGCAGCTGACATTTGCGCATATCACAGGCACCCGCTGCATTCGGATCATGCTCAACATCACACCAGCCTTCATCGGAGCCATCCGGACAGTCGACGGAGCCATCGCAAAAGTATTCCTGGGGCAGGCAGGTGCCATCGGCACAGCCCAGCTGCAACGCATCTGCACAGTCGGCCATCTCAAGCAGCGGCTTGGGCGCTGGCGTCTCAGCGCTAATGTCACAATTATCAACATTTGCCTTAAAATCGCAAATCTGTCGCACCACATCGAACAGCAATCCCTCCGAGCACTTGAACTCAAATACCTCACCATCCAAACACAAAAAATACTTGGCACACTCGCTATTCGTCCAAATCTTATGCACCGGCCGGTTAGGATTGCGATAGAATCGTGCGTCGTGCATGCAAGCTGTCGTTGAGCTGGATCGCTTTTGACGACTATGATTATGGCTGTTGTTGTTGCTGTTCCCACCGCCTAACGCCCGCTCCGGCTTGGTGGCATTGTCTGCAAAGCAGGTCGTGTGTAAGTTAGATTCGTATAATTACTGGAAAAAAAAACTAATTAATACGTTGACCCAAAAACCAGTTGCAAACCGATGCCAGCTACTGCTGCTGGACTTGGGTAACGTTGCGGAGGAAGGCGGCAGGAGGCAACTGGATATTGCTGCAATCATTTTGGCTACCGCCTTGGAACACGCACAGACTCAGCGGCGTTGTCAGTTGGGGATCTAACACAAACTGCAGCCAAAAGAGACTACCTTATAAATATAAAAGCTTGTTTCCATTTTCGAATATGATCAAAACATGTCAAATGTGAATTATTAGCTGTTCTGCATTCCGTAAATCTTTTGAAAATTTGGATTTAAAAGTTGATGCTTTTAAGACAGTATAATGATCTTTAAATAGCTATATTATTCGAAAACAGTAAATCAGTTCGATATGTAAAGTTCTTGAAAACTAAAATAGATCTGGAAACACAGCCTGTTTTAATTTTCGAGAGCGCTTTTCAGTGCGAATGGATTTCGGTTTTTTGTTGATGAGTTTTTTAAAGACGAGTTCGAAAAGTTATATTTTCAAGCAAATTTTCCATTGATATTCGGAATTTACAATTTTTAATAATTCTTATTTCGCATTGAAAATGGGAACAGAATGGGGCCAGATAAAACGTCCTCGATTTTGCATTATGATTGAGAAGTTGTATTTAAAAGTGTTAAATGCTTCTTTTCTAGGTTCTCATAAATTCCTAAACAGTCCTCATTTGAAAAACTTGTCAAAGACTCTTGACATTGATATAAATTACGTTTGATAAGCTTTACTGCTATAATAAAAAACAAATCATTTAAGAAAACTCAGTTTTACATAATCTGAGCGAAAGAGGAAACCGTAGCAGGTCTGTATCGGTTTTATTTTAAATACTTATTTTTACTCCCTGGAAAAAAGGGAGTTGTAAAGTACTGCAAATGTGTGTAACAGACAGAAGGAGGCATTTCCGACTATATAAACTATATATATTCTTGATCAGGATCAACAGCCGAGACGAACTAGCCATGTCCGTCTGTCTGTCCGTATGAACACACAGATCTCGGAGACTACAAGAGCTACAGACACCAAACTTGGCATGTAGATTCCTGTATACCATACGAAGATCAAGTTTATTTCAAATTTCGGATTGCTTGTGTTGCCGCTGAACTGCTTGAAATGCAAGTTGGGAGCAGGGAGTCTCGTAGTCGGGCACACTCGACTAGAGTATTCTTACTTGTTTTTAATTAAGAAACATTTTAGAAGTATGTTCTACGTGAAATGCATCAAATAAATAAATAAAAAAAATGTTTAGTTTTTTGTCACTTAAGAACTTAAAGTGTTCAAAATTAAATACAAAATTGTGGCTTTTTTCAACTCTTTAAGAGTTAAACACCCTTAACTTTTATGGCAATACTTAAAAGATATATAATAACCGTTTTTGTGTTCACGTTTTCAAATGAAATAACTAGCTTTTTTAACAAAGTTATTTTCGAATAGTTTAAAGAATTTCAAATCAAATAATTAAACGCATTTTGCAATTGTAAACATAATAACTAAACAGCATTTGTAATGAGCACAGAACAGCTTTCAACAAACAAAAAAAAACTTAGTTGACAAAAGAAAAACTGAACTTAAAACATGTTGCACCAAAAAATGTGAAATTTTAATGGATTTGGCAATCGCATAACTACGCCCCTGTGTGCCCCAATGGCAACAAGTCAATTGCATTTGCAACACAATTCGAGCAAAGTTGGTAGTACGAGATTGGCTTAAAGCACAAAATTCGTAGCTCAGTTGGAATTGGGCAAGCGCGAAAACGCGTGTGTGTTAAATGCAAGATGCGATCTGAAAAGATTTCTTACAGTTGTATTTGTAACTATAACTGTTGACGGTGTGTGTGTGTGTGTGTGTGTGTGTGTGTGTGTGTGATTGTTTGTTTGTGAGTGTTGTTTGTGAGCGTTGTTTGTTTGTTTGTTGGTTTGTTGAAGTGGCAACTGCATTATTTAGAAAGTAACATTTTAAGCAGTTGAGCGGCGGGGTCAGTTTTCAAATTTTCAGCAACTGTCATTGGAGTTCAATGCACAGAGTCGCCTGTTGTAGCTCCCCTACCCCCTGCTGTTCATTATATAACAAACAGATCAACAACTTTCACACCCAATGCGCATGCCAAAGGCAACAACAACAACAACCAGACACACACACACATGCTTACACACGCACCCATTCAAAGTTGTTTAGTATATGTATAGTTATAGTATATATATATTTCGACTGAATAGAGAAATTACCAATGCTGGTAGCATCCGACGACATAATCACGCACATTGCCATTACAACAATGGCAACAACAAATAGGGCCAATGGATAATTTCTTTGCATTGATAACGTGCTGCTGCGTTTATAACGGTTTTGTTTGTAAGCAGCGGAAGCGACGACCTTGACTGTGAAACCCGTTTGTTTATTTGAATTTTCCCTCAAGCAATACATTTTTGTAGTTTGGTTTTTTTTTCGGTTATATGTGTTTCCAGTTATGCGTACGCAAAAAAAGATTTTCACATAAACAAAAAACGAAATGCGACCGGCACGAATACGTTTTTTTTTCGTTTTTGGACGAGTTGGGCGCATGCGCAGCGCAGCGAGCGTTGTTGAAGACCGAAACAAACTGAAAACACTGGAGCTGTAGACCAGTCCATATATACGATATACTACTACAAAAAATAAATACATAAGCGTATCATATTTTTTTTGTAGCTTTATTGTCCCGGCAAGGGAGAAAGCTCTCTCGACTGGAGCAGCTCTGCGGCTAACGAAGTGGAAAATATGGCTTTGAATAGTTTTCTTGCGCGTTTTTCATTAGTTCAATTCTTAAACTAAAATTGTGCAAGTTTTTAACTATTGCTGAGTGCATAAACATTTAATTATTCTCTCACACATCTACAAAATAAAAATAATTGTGCAATAATTATGATATTTCTCGTTTTTCATTAGTTCAATTCTTAAAACTAATTAATACTATATATGAGAGCGTAATAAGAATATAAAATAAACATAATTGTAGATTATTAGTTTATTATATTTAGATTTAATATGAATTTGATTTCCAGTGCTTATTAATTATGACATTAGTTTTTAATCGATTTATAATAAGCAAATTTCAAGGAAACTTTGATTGTTGTTTTTTAATAGATGTCGAAATGTTAAAGTTTTATTCAGGCATGCTCACAATTCCGAATACACAAATTTGCATTCGAATTGATAAATTAAAGGAATGTAAACAAACCAATTTGAGATACAAAGTGCCTAAAATTAATTTTACAGCATTACAGACTCTATTAAAAATAAAATAGGATAAAAATCAGTTGTTTTTCTAAACGTATTTTTCCAATTACTTTGTATTTTAAAACTACCACATGTGAATTCTCATAAAATTTGTAAAAAAAAATTAAATGCCGCATAATTGTTTGTTCATTGTTTGATTTTGTTAAATTGAAAATTAATAATTCTGCTATATCTACGATCTATATATGTTAAGATAGGTTCTTACGTAATTTTGGTTTAAATGACGTGAGCTTGTGAAAGTACCCTAGTCTATGGTAAACTCAAAGGTCAAAGTAGCTTATAGAAAAATTGTAATTTTTGAAATTACAAAGTTTTGAAGTTTCATTTGAATTAAGCATTCAAATGTAAATAAAAAAACGTCTTTTTCACATTTGGTGCTGCAAATTTGCTTAAAACTCAGCTACTTTTAGTACCAACGATTGCCGCCGGTGGCGCGCGTTCTCACATGCAACTCTACCGTGGCATCATATTTTATTTTAGCGCCAGGAGACGCGAACTGTTTTAAGGATTTTAAAATATAATAGCGCATTATTTTTGCAACGAAGACGCCAAATAAATACGACCCAGCATGGGTACGCCGCAGGGGCACGGGAGCCCACGTAAAAATCCACCCGTACGCCAATCGCAGCAGCAAATGATGAAAGCAGCACAGAAAGCGGCCGATGCCGCCGCCTTGGATGCACTGGATGAGGCGCTAGTCTTTGACGATGAGGAGGGTGGCACACGCATTGGTGACATCTATATACCGCCGCCCGTGCCGCCGCACTGTTCGATGGAGAGCGTTGGGCCGCGTCTCATCATTAAGCGCATTGTCAACTACAATTTCAAGAGCTATGCCGGCGAGGTGAATCTGGGATCGTTTCATCAATCATTTACGGCCATTATTGGTCCCAATGGCAGCGGCAAGAGCAATGTTATTGATTCCATGATGTTCGTCTTTGGTTGTCGCGCGAATCGCATTCGCTGCAAGAAACTGTCAACGCTTATACACAATTCCAAGCAATTTCCTAATCTAAACAGCTGCTCGGTGGCTGTGCATTTTGAGCTGGTGGTGGATAAGGACGATGGCAAGTGTGAGACTGTGCCGCAGTCACAGTTTGTTGTGCAGCGCACGGCCATGTCGGATAACTCATCGTATTATCAAATTGATAAGCAGCGTGTGCAGCTGAAAGATGTGGCCATGTTGCTCAAAAAGCATCATGTTGATTTGGAACACAATCGCTTTCTTATTCTCCAAGGCGAGGTCGAATCCATAGCCATGATGAAGCCCAAGGGTCAGACGGAGAATGAGACGGGTATGCTGGAATATCTGGAAGATATTATTGGGACACAGCGGTATATACGACCACTGCAGCAGATCAATCAGCGTGTGGATCAGCTCACGGATGATCGTACCGAAAAGCACAATCGCTGCAAGCTGGCGGAACGCGAGATGAAGGATCTGACGCTGCCTTACAATGCAGCCGTTGAGTATTTGCAAAGGGAGAACGATTTGATGCGCACCAAGAACTGGGTTATCCAAAAGTATATCAGCATTAAGAAGCAGAAACTATTGGATTACACCAAGGAGCACGAGAGCTTCACGGATGAGATTAAAACACATGATGAGGCCACGGCAGTATTGAAGCAGGAGCGTGCTGAGAAGGAGCTTATTATACGCAAGGAAATGGAGTAAGTTAATCGAGTTGGCAAACTCTACATAATGTATCCTTTATATCATTTTGCTCTTGTCTTGCAGGGCTTATGAGGCGCTGGTCAAGCAGCGCGAAGACATTAAAAAGAAACTGATCAGCGCTGAGCGTAGCTATACTGAAGTGCAGAGCACCATGGAGAACACAAACAAGCAGCGCAAAAAGGACAAGGTGCTTATTGATAAGAATGAAAAGGAGCTGGAGGAGCTGCATAAATTGCCCGAGAAAAATGAAAAGGAAATTGCAGAGAGCCAGCAAAAGCTAGAGCGTTTAGAAAAGGAGAAAGTAACTCTCAACGAGGAGCTGGAGAAACAGTTAACGCTGCTTAAAGAACAATCGGAGCCGTTGACGGAGAAACGTTTAAAGTGCAGCGATGAGCTAATTGGACTCAAGGAGGCCGTCAACAAGGCCAAGGACGAGCTCCAAGTGCATGAGTCCAAATTGAAAATACTCAAGCAGGTGGAAACAACAGAGTCGCGCAAATATGAATCACTTAAATGCGCCTACGAGCAATCACAGGGAAGCATGCTCGACATGCGCAAGAAATTGAATGAACTGACTCTCTTGAAGCCCGAACTTGCGCAGGACTTAATTAATAAGGCAGCCGAATTGGAAAAGCTAAACAAAGAGGAACGTAATCTGTCCACACAGTTCAGCAAGCTGCGCGAAGAGGTATGCAATTTCAATATAAGTTTCCTCCATAAACATGTCATTTATATGTTTTGTTTCTTTTTTTAATTTACATACAGATCAATGAACGCTCCACCAACATGCAAGCACAGCGCTCCAATGACAAGGTTCTCGACTTTTTGATGCGCATGAAGGACGAGGGCCAAATACCGGGCATACTTGGACGCCTGGGTGATCTGGGTGGCATTGACTCCAAATATGATATTGCCATATCCACCGCTTGCGGTCGCCTCGACAATATTGTCACAGACACGTATGATACGGCTACGGCGGCCATCAAAGCACTCAAACAGCACAATGTGGGTCGTGCCAACTTTATACCACTCAACAGAATGGAGCATTGGCGCAGTAAATCTTTTCCCATTAATACGTAAGTTAACAAGATCTTATAAAATGTCGTAAGTGTTATAATTTGTGTAACACATTGAAGGAGACGTCTCCGATACCATTAAGTATATACATTCTTGATCAGCAGCAAAAGCCGAGATGAACTAGCAATGTCCTGCTTTATGTGCAAACTAGTTTGTCAAAATTTTAATCAAAATAAGTTCTAGTATATTTTTCGTAATGCTGACCAAACTTTATCAAAATCGGATGTCTATATCGTATAGCTGCCATGGGAAAAATCGATTGAAAAATAAGTTTTTGTATAAACAACTATTTTGTTTCTTATGGTATCTTAACCAAACTCATATATTCTACGTTTTAGTATGTTCTTAACGTACTGACAAAATTTTATTAAAATCGGATGTATATATCTTAGCGGTCATAGGATCAATGTGTTTAAATATGAACTGTATGAACAATTCTTTTGTTCATATAGATATGTGAACGAAACTCACTTTTACCCAAATTTTTAAGGTTGAAAATGTTGAACAAATTTAATTAAAATCGGGCGAGTATATAATATAGCTGCTATAGAAATCATTCAAAAATAAAGTTTTTAGACAAAACATTTCTGCGCGCTTAAATTAACTTTACATACTTGTTAATTCTTCTCCGGCAGACCTGAGAACGTGCCACGTCTTTACGATCTGGTGCAGGTGGAAGATGAACGCGTTAAGACCGCATTTTATATGGCATTGCACAACACTTTGGTGGCGAACGATCTGGAGCAGGGCTCGCGGATTGCCTATGGCAAAGAACGTTTTCGTGTGGTAACGCTGCACGGTGAAATTATTGAACAGACGGGCACCATGTCCGGCGGTGGCAATCGCCCTGTACGCGGTAAAATGGCCACACAGGTGCGCACGAAGACAGCGCAATCCGCAAACAGTTCGATGGTGTCTCAAAAAGCGCTGGAGGATATGCAGACGCAGGCGGAGGAGCTGCAGACACGCATCAATTTCTGCCAGCAGAAACAAGGTAGCCTTGAGCGTGATATAGAGATACTACAAAATAATATAAAACGCGGTGAGGTGGAGCATAAGCGTTTAGAGGTGAGCATCAAATCCCTGGAACAGCAGGCAGACAGCAGTCTCAAACAGTGCGAGGCCCAGCGCAAACGCATGTTGGCAAATACCACCGATGAGCACGCGGTCAAGGAGCAAGAGGCGCACATCGAGCGTGCACAAAAGGAGCTAAATAAGCGCGTCAAGAAAGAGCAGGTGATGAGCACCCAAATTGAGGAGGTGCAGAACGAGTATGATGCATTGCGTTTGAACACTGTCAAACCGGTTGAGGCCAAGCTGAAGAAGGTGACCAGTCAAATTGAAAAGCTAGCGAGCAATGTGCGTTCCCTCAATGTGGCGCTGACCACCGCTGAGCGCAACATTGAGCGTCTCAAGAATAGCAATAACAATTTGCGTGAAAATATTAAAACTGCTGAGGATAAACTGCGTGCGCTTAACGAAGAGCGTCAGCAGTGCACGGAGCGCAAGGAAGAGCTGGAAAAGAATGGCGCTGAGGCGGAGCAGGCCATTGAAGGCGCCAAATCGCAATCCTCAGACATTAAAAAACAAATCGATGTGCTGACCGAGAAGGAGAATCAACGCAACATTAAACGCATTGAGATTGAAACAAAGTTACAAGCGGCTTTGACCAAAATGAATGAGGTCAAGTCGGATGTGCCGCGTTGGCAAGCGCAGCTAAAGCCGCTCAAGCTAAATGACATACCTGGTGACGCCGATCCGGTGGAGCCGCTCAAGACCCTAACGGAGGATGAGCTGTTGAAACGGAACTTGGAAGATATGCAGTACAAGCAAACATTGCTAGAGGAGCAGCTCAAAAAGAAGCCCAATTTGGGCATCATTAGTGAATTTACAGATAAACGTCTCATTTATTTGAATCGTGTTCGTGTCCTCGAGGACATTACGTCCAAGCGTAACGAGATGCGTGACAAATATGAGGAGGTGCGCAAACGTCGCTATTCCGAATTCATGGAAGGCTTCAATATCATTACACGCAAGCTCAAGGAAATGTATCGCATGATCACGCTGGGCGGTGATGCCGATCTTGAGCTTGTCGACTCCATGGATCCCTTTACCGAGGGCGTACAATTCACCGTGCGTCCGCCCAAAAAAAGCTGGAAATACATCTCGAATCTATCCGGTGGCGAAAAGACACTCTCCTCTCTCGCTCTGGTCTTTGCTCTGCATTACTACAAGCCATCGCCCTTATACTTTATGGATGAAATCGATGCAGCTTTGGACTTTAAAAATGTTTCCATTGTTGCCCACTACATCAAGGTAAGATTAAAATAGAAATTGTGCAATTGGTTTTAAATATTAAATAAGTATCATGATATTTGTGTTTACATGATTTTAGAGAACGTTGATTTGTTTTAATCAGGCCTGTTCTCATTTGCATTTTGAATTGTTTTCGATTTTGAATTTCTCTTTTCAAATGAAGCAGCAATCGTTCTTCCTTTGCAATAGTAAGTTCAAAGGCTTCTTATTACACTTTCTCAAAGACAAACACTTTTTAATCAAGTTTTCCATTGATATTCGAAATTAAAAAGAGCTAATAATTCCGATTTCGAGTCTTGATCAGAAATGGGAATAGACTAGGTTATCAATTGAAACATTTGGTAAAAAATGTTAGCTGTTCTGAATATCAAAAATCAATTCGATGAGTGAAAGCTATTTTAACATAATTTTAAAATAAATTAGTATTTCCGAAAACGAGAAATCGAAAACAAATGTACTTGAAAATTAACTGATAATCTGTATAACATATTTTGATAGCCTGGCATTTTCTTGATTGATTCCAACTGCACACAACAAATATTTTGAAACCTATTTGAATGTATATTTGAAATAGTTTTGAATCAATCTAAACAAATGTTTCCACTTTTAGGAACGCACAAAGAATGCTCAATTCATCATTGTCTCGTTGCGTGTGAACATGTTTGAGCTGTCCAACTATCTGGTGGGCATCTACAAGGTGAATGACTGCACTCAGGCTCTCACCATGAAGAATCATCCGCCAAACGTGCCGCCATTGACGCCACAGTTGCCATTGATGGCGTCACCGGACACACAGGTGCAACTGCTGGTGTCACCGGTGAGAGAGTCACAACAGATGCCACCACCGGCGACGCAGTCAAAAGAGTTATCATCACCGGCGACGCAGTCGCGACAGATGCCGCCACCAGCGACGCAGTCAAAACTGATCTTTCCACCGGTGCCACAGTCGCCGCGAGCGGGTATGCATTCGCCGCGAGCGGGTGTGCAGTCGCCGCGATCGGCTATGCAGTCGCCGCGATCGACTATGCAGTCTCCGCGATCGACAATGCAGTCACCGCGATCGGCTATTCAGTCACCGCGATCGGCTGTGCAGTCGTCGCGATCGGCTACGCAGTCGAAACATATATATCCACCTGTGACGCATTCAAAACAGATGGCGTCATCGGCGAAACAGTCGCAGCACATATATCCACCAAGACGGCAGTCGCAACAGAAACATCCACCGGGGACGCATTCGAAACTTATATTTCCACCGACAGCACAGCGGCGCATCACTTGCACTCAGGAGACACAGACAATAGCAGTAACAGCAACAGCAGCGGAGACAACAGCAGCGGAGACAACAGCAGCGGAGACAACAGCAGCGGAAATGACGCCAAATGAAGCGCTTCAAACAGGCCAACAGCTGAATCCAACCCTAAATGAGAACTTCTCTACTGTGTTGAGCAGAGACACGACCTTTGCACCGTCGCTGGAAAGCACGGCTCGTTCCCAAATGGTGGTTGATGCAAATGAGAGCGGTGTGGTCCCCGACTCCAATGACGTGACCATGATGGACACGACTTGTGCATCGCCAACACAAGTTTAACTTTAAGAATCTTATTTAGCCATCAAGTTTACATATTTTTTGTTTCTTGTATTTCGCTTCATTTATAATAATTACATTTTAGTTTACCACAAGTTTATGCTTAGGAATAGCCATAAAATATATTTTTTTTTGTTCTTCATTTATCTTATATACATTTATTTTTTTTATTACCAGTACAAATCATAATAAAGTTAAAAAACAATAAGTAACTAAAATTTGGCCTTGATCTTTGCACAAATGGAAGCCAGCGCTTCGGTTGTCTCATTGCGCATCGCAGTTATGTCCTCGCCGGCATCGCAGGCCCTTGTCACGAGCGGATCCAGCGGCAGCGAACCGAGCAGCGGCACATCCATTTCGATGCACATGGCTGCCGCGCCGCCCGTTTTGGCTGGAAAGATGTCGGAGCTGTTGCCACAGTGGCCGCAGCGGAAGCTGCTCATGTTCTCAATGACACCCAGTATGGGTATGCGCTGTTTTTTGCAAAAGTTGATTTCCTTGCGTACATCGAGCAGGGCCACCTCCTGCGGCGTCGTCACAATGATGGCTTGCGTGGACTCGGGCGCATTGTCGTCACGTAGATAGGTGACAACCGACAGATGCTCATCGGAGGTGCCAGGCGGTGTATCCAGCAGCAATAGATCTAAATTGCCCCAGTCCACCTCGCTGAGGAACTGCCTTATCATGCCATTCTTTTTTGGACCACGCCAAATGATAGCATCGTCCACAGAGCCAAGCAGAAAACCAATGGACATCAGGCACACATTGTCGTCAATGCCTACCGGTGACCAGCCGGAACCTGACTGATGCACATTCTCGCCCAGTGCACCCAGCAGCCGAGGCTGCGATGGACCACATATATCAATGTCCAGCACACCAAAGTTACTGTCCGGACAGCTGCGTGCCAAGTAGCGTGTCAGCAGCGTCGTCACTGTGCTCTTGCCCACGCCACCTTTACCTGAAAGTATGAGCAGCTTGTGCTTGACATCCTTCATGGCTGCCTGCACCAGCGCCTTGCCGGGATCCTCCAGCTTTTTGCTAGGATCACTGCAAATGCTTTGGTTGGGGCAGCCGGCACAGGCGCTAACGCGACCAGCCTGTTCGCTTTCCACGCCTGGACAGTGCTCTGGTGGTGGCGCTTGCATATTTTGTTATTTGTTAAATAAATAACGCGTTGTGAAATGTTTAACAGCAAATGTCAATCAAATAATCTCAGCTGATAAGGCGACCAATACGTGTCGTTGTTATTTGCGAATGCCAAACGAAAAATCGATAGATTTGTAATCAGTGAGTTATCGATTAAAAGTATTCTTGTTTATTTGAGCCAGTGCTGCGAAATTACAAATTGTCAACTTAAATTCAATTTCAAGTTAGCTCGACGATGCTCACAAAATGTGTCATATGTCAATTAATTTCGGTGTGTCGTTTTTGGTGAATGTCAAATGACAAATCGATACATTCGTATCGGGCCAGTAATCGATTGCCTGTTTGAACCAATGTTGCTAAGTTATCAAATATCGACATCAATTTATTTTCAGGTGCGCGCCAAATGACAACGTCCACAAATCCTGCAGGGCTCCATAGGATTATAGCAGTTGTCCTGGGCTCACTTGCATGATGGATGCTAACTCCCACGTTTCAATGATGAGTGTATTAAGCGCTGCAGGGTTAAAATTAAAATATATATGTAGATGCAACTGCAGGGTTAAAATTAAAATATATATGTAGATGCAACTGCAATTGCCGATAAATTCAACACTTACCAGGCACGCGGCAGAGGCAGACTAGCTTGTTCTGTCAGCTTAACTTATCCATGGGATGCTAGTGCAGCGTCAACGGTATTGCCTAATGCTGTTAATGATCTTCAGCTCCTTGTGCGATTGTTCGAAGACCTTGCTTGCTGATCAATGACTCCAGATTTAGTTTGTGAAATAAGATTGTAGCATACGAATCAGCCACAGCGGCCGATGTTCCTGCTGTGCCGCCGGATGGTAATGATCAGGACAGCGGTTCGTTCGAGGTGCCTCTGCACGATGATCCACTGGACTCGCGCGAAATCTCTCGGCAACAACTGCACGACGCCGAACTGGCCGCTAGGCGCACCTCGAGGTGACGTAGGCGGAAATCGTACGCACTATAGATAAATATATATATGTAAGATAAATAAGGTATAAGATAAATAAGATATAAAATAAATAAATCAGCTCCTTGTGCGGCTGCTCGACGGCCTTGGTGGCTAATTGCTTGCAGACATTCTTAACGCTCAGCTTGACAAGCATTGTAGGCAGAATTGTAGTTTCATTTCTTGCTTCAGATCAGAGGGCATGAAGAGTTGAGAAACGGAGCTATTTATTGTCAAATAATGCATCCCGTTTTCGATAATATATTTAAAATAATTAAATAAGATATATAAAGATGTGTTGTTAAAATAATTTCATTTTTTTTTTTCAAACGCAGAACTGTACGATAATTTAGAGCAAATTAAAATAACATTTTTTTTGGATAAATTGAGATGTGTAACACTGCTGACCGCTTTCACAAGTAAACTAAAATAATATCACATTTTCTGCTTAACCTCAGCCAGTTTGTTTTCTGGCCAAAAAAGCAAAGCACACTTTGGTATATTAAATTTTGGCTTTATTAATCAACTAACCAGAATTGCTTTTGTGGTTTCAATTGATAAAGTCATCACACTCCAGGACATACTGTATGTATGTATGTACTAAATCACTGTCCTTCTGGTAATTGCTTGACTGATCATGCTTAGATATATACATATAATTTAAATATGTTTTTTGAGGTCTTTGTTAGTTTTCGAAAAAGTAGTAATCTCTTTCCACTCTACTCTTTCTCTCTCTTTCTCTCGCTCTGTCTCACTCTTCGTAGAAACCAATTCGATCTACACGAAATATTCACCTCCCAGCTGGCCAAGGCAGAGGTCACGCCTTCTGCGACGCTCTATCGAACGGATGTGGGCAGCGTGCTCTGTGTTAGCAGTGTGTACAGAGAGCCCGCCTATCGGCTGACGCCGAGTCCACGCAAGCAGCTATCGCATAGTCTTAGTCAAGGATCGCTGCCTAGTTTGAATGACATTATGGAAATAGCGGGCGTTATTATGCGTTGCTGCGGCAGCCGGATGGCGCCTCAGATCCTTGTTTGCCTAAAAGCGAGAAGCGCTTTGCGCCGCATCACGATGACATCTGCGAGCTAGAGGAGAAGTCTATGGCAGCAGCGATGACGGGCAGACGCAGCTCGCTGAAGGGTGCGCAGTACAAGCTAAATGAGAATTCAGATTGCCGCTGCTGCCGCGCACATCGAAGCATTCGGGCATCTCCAGGCGCGCAGAGAACGATTGTCACAGTGTGGGCACCTTGCGGCATTCAGATAAGAGCACCTTGGTGTCGCACATGTCCAAATGGCATCGGATATTGAAAATACTTTCCGACATAACCAGCTGAGGGCAGATATATGTTTATGATACATGTTAAACATTCATTTCATAATAATTAACTTGTGCAGAACATAATTTCCAATATTTAGAAATAATATTAAACAAGGAATATTCATACCAAAAATCCAAGTCTTTATTTTGTTATATGATTTTCAAAATATGCATTTAAAATGCTTAAAATTAGATGAATGGATACCTAACTAGCGGCATTATAATCGACCAAGGTCTTGACGGTGATTTGATCTAAATTACGAACACCCGACTTATCCACAACTGAAACATTGAAATTTTTCAAGTTAACAATCAGACGTTTTTGAATTTCCAGCACGCATTTCTTCAACACATCGTAAGCCTCCTCCACGGTGATATTGGGATGCCAATAGCGATCGAAAATGCTGGCACAGAACATGCTACCGTAGCCATGGCCGGCATAATTCAGTGATTGCGATGACGCCAAATAGTCAATGAAAGTTAGTTCAGGACCATCTTTTTCATCGTAGCTAGTATAATACAAGATATATATTTTCAACTGTTAAAGCTAGGCATCATTTAACTTACCCAGCGACAAACATAAAGACCTGGTAACGTGTGCGACTACGCAGACTCTCGGCAAGATTCTTGCGCGTGAAATGTGCTGCCGAGCGAGGAGTTAAGTCGTAACCATTGCGCATTTTGTAGAGCGCAATGTTCTTTGCAATGAACTCGGTAAACTGCTCGGTGTCGCCAGATTCGCCAACTGTTGAGATCAGCAAGTTATCCGCAACCTTGTGGATCTTGTTCTCATCTACAAATGATGCGGACAAATTGTTAGTTTAAGACCAGAGGAGAACCGGCACTGAAGCCTTCACACGACACGCCGCTTGGAAAACTTACCTTCTTTCATTACGATGACGGAATGGGCGTGAGTTGTGTCTGCTGCTAGCATGACAAAATCAGGACCCTTGATACCCAGAAGTGTCTCCATTCTATAGTTGTGCTATTTATTTTTCACGTTAGCTTGTTAATAGCAGAATGACTTGATTCAATTTGTTTTTTTTGTTGCTCGTTTTTGTGCTGTCTCACTGCAAATCGTGGCGGTCGGCCGATATATGTCGACAATCAAACTTAACATTTGGTGTTATGTTATTAACAGTAAGCATTAACTTTTCATAGAAAAACTGCCGTTACTTGTGAAATCTATATTGAAGTTTGATGTCGATACAATATTAGTTTAATAACAAATATGCTAGCCATAAGTTAGCTTATAATAAACCACTGGTAATGAGCTTCAAATTCGAATTTAACAGCTGCCAACTGTTATGAAACATACCATCACTAGCCATAACAGTATAAAAGAGTTAAGTCTGTCGTTAAAAGTCAAGCAATATACATAAATGGAATGTAATTTAAAATCGTACCATTTTGCTTAAACGAATAGTAAAGTATTACAAGATAATGAATAACTGGTATACCAGTTTTTCTGCATTACAAATGTAAAAATCGTATATCGATATAATATTGCATATACGTTACTCATTTCTGCGTTACGTTTTGCGCTTTTGCGTTAACATCTTTTTGTCGAAAAAAAAATCTGAATAAGAAAATGATCAATATCGTATGCTTGTACTGTGTATGAATAAATTCTGACTGTTTGTATGAAGTGAATTTGAAAGTATATTTATAAATTTCGCGCTGGGAACTGAATAATCGACAGATCAATTGTGGTGGTCAGACGACATATCATTACAATTTCTCTAAACGATGAAATTGGTCCACATTCTGCGATACATCGACATCATTGCAGAAGCACACGCTTGGTATCGATAATGCTGGAAAGTTGAAGAGCACATCTCTGCATTTAGTCTTTCCTTCGTATTTTACTTCGTGTCGTCGTCGCTTTTGTGAACATAAAAAATACGAGAAAAGTTGTTAAAAGCAGCGAAATTTTGCTTCAGCATTTTGGGCAAAATTTCAAGAAATAAGTGCAACACATAGCTAGCAACTCACTGCAATATCGTTTTTTTTGTACCCCCCGTTGTTAAAAAAAGCCGTCAAAATTGAGTCGACAAAGATTGAAGAGGCTTTTCCTTCCACAACTGCTATGGAGGATAAAGCAACAACAAAAGATCTAGATCAATGGATTGAGCAGTTAAACGAATGCAATCAATTGACAGAAACACAAGTTCGCACTCTCTGCGATAAGGTAAGGAGTCGCCAGCTCGCCCTTATTACCCAAAAAAAAGATTTAAAAATAATTTTCATCATCATCGCTTGTGTGCCTCTCGGCTCTGCTTGGGCCAGTAATTTTGCAAATGGTGTGCGTGTGTGTATTTCTCTCGCTCACACTTAGGCCTCGGCTCTAGCTCATGAATCATGATGCGCTGCTGCTTCGCAGTAGCGGCTGCGGCGTCGCCATATTGGAATATTGGTAAATTCCAACAGCCAAGCGCCGCTATACTTACTGTGCGTGCAAGCAGGATGCCAATAAGCATTTGCATGAGCGTGCGAATGCGACAAATCGATGAGCCAATTGCCTAGGCGAGAAGAGATATTTCTTTTTAGTAAATTTACATTATATAGCGTTTGTTTAGTTAATGATAATGGCAAACGTGCGTAGTTGTTCTTGGGCAAAAACGCAACAACCTTGCTACGTCCCTTTGACCGCCCCTGCGTCATATGGTTGCCTCTTTCGCTAAGTAAATATTACTTAATGTTTTTTTTTTTCCTTTTTTTTCTTCTGTGTTGGTGTATGCTTAGAATATGTATCTATGTATGCACCATACACACACTTGTGCACTTGTGCTGCAGTGTGTGTGTTTGTGTATATATGTGTTGCTCCGACAAGAGAGCTGTTTATGTGTGTGTTTGTGTTTTTCCAACAATATTGGATTCAATTAAACAAATTAACGAAAAGCTTACGCGTATAGATATTCACACTAAAGCGCATCGATATCAATTATTTTCAATTTGCTGATTTCACCGTTATTCGCCACAACTTGTTCCATTGATTGGGTGCCTTTGAAAAGTGGGGTTATGTTTGCGTCACCCAAATATTTTGTTGTGCCCAATTGTTCTATTCTTTATTCTGCCTTGGCGCGGGCTAAAGGGGAGGGGTTCGTTATGATGCCAAAAAAAAGAAGAAAAAAAAAACACCGCACTGCTGCTGCTGCCCATAGGCTCGTCTGGCGGAAGCGGACGCTGTTGTTGCCTCCGAGACAAGGTAACATGGCAAGAATTCAATTTATATATGAATAAATCTCGAGTCACAGCGTTTGTTTCTCGCCCGGACCCGGAAACTTGTCTTTCGCATGTCATGTCTCATTCATCAGCATCAAACAAAATTATGCTATAAATTTAATGTCGTTTAACGAAATTTGCTTATATTAAGTATATCTAAAAAATAAAAGGAAAAACAGTATTTTTTTTTGTTGGCTTCAAAGAGTTGTTTGTACAATTGTTATGGTTATCAAACAAATTCGCAAGTTTGTTTGTTTTGTTTCTTTTGTGGGTTACGAGCTCCTATTCTCGTTGCCTCTTTTGTGCTTTACGAGCTCCCATTCTCGTTGCCTCTTTTGTACAATTTGTTAGCTTTTAACATTAAACGTTATGTTCAAATTATATAATTTATGTATTTATTAGCTAATTGGAGCTATAAAATGACAAAAAGAAGAAAAAAAAACTTGTTGATAGCGCTAAAAGGGAACTTGAAAAAATTGGTACCAATAAAGTAAAACAAACGACAAAAAAAAGGCGGAACGAACCGGATGAACGACAATCAGTTCGTTCGCTCATTTAAGTAATTCTATCTATCGGAACTTGTTTGCAACGATTCGATACAACTTTATTTTTGAGCATTGTTCTTATCGGAATTCAAACTTTATAACTTATTTAATTAATATTGTTTACGAAAATTGTGTTCTCATTTGTTTTTGTGTTGATTTTTGTTTTCTGCTGCTGTTGTCCACAGGCTAAGGAAATCCTATCCAAGGAATCCAATGTGCAGGAGGTTAAATGCCCAGTCACAGTCTGCGGAGATGTGCACGGACAGTTTCACGATCTGATGGAACTGTTCCGGATAGGTGGCAAATCGCCCGATACAAACTATTTGTTCATGGGCGACTATGTGGATCGTGGCTACTATTCAGTGGAGACGGTCACCCTACTGGTTGCGCTCAAGGTTAGGTATCGGGAGCGCATTACCATCCTGCGCGGCAATCATGAATCGCGTCAAATTACACAGGTTTATGGCTTCTATGATGAATGCCTGCGAAAGTATGGCAATGCAAACGTATGGAAGTATTTTACCGATTTGTTTGACTACTTGCCATTGACGGCGCTGGTGGATGGGCAAATCTTTTGTTTGCACGGCGGCCTCAGTCCTTCGATCGATAGCTTGGATCATATACGTGCATTGGACCGCTTGCAGGAGGTGCCCCATGAGGGTCCCATGTGCGATTTGCTGTGGTCCGATCCCGATGATAGGGGCGGCTGGGGTATTTCACCACGTGGAGCTGGCTACACCTTTGGACAGGTAATTAAACTGATAAAAGATAGTTAAAAGATCTAGCTACTAAAACTTGATACTATTATATACAGGATATATCAGAAACGTTTAACAACACAAACGGCTTGACATTGGTCTCGCGCGCACATCAGCTGGTGATGGAGGGCTATAACTGGTGTCACGATCGCAACGTCGTCACAATATTCTCAGCGCCAAATTATTGCTACAGGTGTGGCAATCAAGCGGCTCTCATGGAACTGGATGATTCACTTAAATTTTCATTGTAAGTGCTTGTTACTATGTAGTGCCAATGCGTTAAAGCTGGAAATCAATCGATAGTGGTGGTGCCATTCGGCACACGATGTTATTGATATTGTGAGTTTAATGGAAAGGAATTTGATATTGTTTTATATAAACAAAATAATTAATTTAGTTGACAAGCAAACTTAAGATGACACGCTTCAAATCTATTACTACAGTTAATTTAATGTTATCGATAGTTAAAAAGACCTCGATAATTGACATTAAAACAAATGTCGTTGCAATCGATTGTCGAACATAATTCGATAAATTGTTGCAAAAAAAAAACTATCGTTAGAATCAATTGCAGAAAATACTTTGATAAAGGTTTAAAAACGTTGAAATCGATTGTAGAATCTACTTCGATAAAAGGCTAAACTATTGTTGCAAAACATTGATTGTGGAAAAACATCGATTTTAGAAAATAATTTGATAAAGGCTTAAAAACGATTGTTACTTTAGATTTTATTTTCCAGCTCTAACATGCTCTATGCTTAATCCTTAGTTGTCATTTAATATCTGTACTAATTCTAATTTCTTTTAATCCCAATATACAGCCTACAATTTGACCCAGCACCACGGCGCGGCGAGCCTCACGTAACGCGAAGAACTCCAGATTATTTCCTTTAAGCTGTTTGCTCTCGGCACAAATGCAGCTTACATTTACACACATATTACATCGCATTATAACAAACAAAGCAAAAACAAAAAAAAAATACAAAAAAAAACAACAGAAAGTATAAACAAAACAGCCACAATAATAAACAAAAAGCGAAGTTAAATACAACAAAACAACCAATAACAAGTAACAATATCGATGCATTTTGTGTTGTATAATTGAAAGAACAGCTGCAGTTTGCCACAAACAAACACAAACAAACAACTAACAGAAAGTAATTCTGAGCGTAATTTGTAAATGCATAGAAATGTTGTTGTTAATAAGTCGATAGACGCAGCGGGGGGAGGGGGTCGCCGGACGAGTTTATATCAATCAGCGAGTAAGCGGATAAAACAATCCAATCAAAAACCTACCAACCAAGCAACTGCAACAACAACAAAAACAACAAACACAACAACAAGAATAAGAACAACTACAACTACTTAGCTAAATTTGTTAATTTATAAAATAACGAACTAAGCGTCGCAAGCAGCAGCAGCAGCAGCAGAAGCCAGAAATGATGGATGGGATCGGATAAAATGGAGTGCGAATGTGGAATGGAATGGAATAGTTGACCCCGCTGTGGGTTGGGCTTTTGACATGGACAGGACGACTAACGGCAGAGCAGAGAGCAGCGCGCGTAGAACATTGGAGCCGGGGAGAGCAGCAGCAGCAGCAGCGGGGCGGGTCAGCGATTCAAATAAACAAAAAAAAGAATAAGGAATACAAAACAAAAATAAAAATAAAACTTAATATTACTGATTAAAATTAAATGAGAAAAAATTATTTAAAAACGTATACAAAACAAACAAAAACAAAACAAATCAAACAAAAGAAAATTCATTCAGAGTAATGGTTACTGTTTTCACTTTTACTTCAAATTCATTAAGATTTCATATATATTGCCTTTTTGCAAGAACCGTAATAAAACCACGATAAATTCCATTAACCAAGCTTCACAAATTTTTTTTTTCTAAAGTTTCGAAGTGAAAGTGAATACAGGCACACAGGGCCTGACTATAAATTAAGTTCATATGTAACTTTAATAATAATAAAAACGAAAAACAACAAAACACAATAAATTTCCGTGTAAACAGGAAGCTGTCAGCAAAACAAAAAAAAAAAACAAAATACTAGCGATAAAAACTAGCAGACGAAGAGCAAAGCGGAACAGAGCGTCGCAAAGCTTGTCAACGCTTAAGAGAGCGCGCTTGCAAGCAAAGAGCGTGCAGTAGCATTGCTGTAATGGAAAGAGAGCGTGCAATTTTGTTGCTGTTAAGCAAAGAGAGTGTGCAATTTGCTGCTATTAATCAAAGGGAGCGTGCAATTCTGCTGCTATCAATCAAAGAGAGCGTGCAATTTTGCTGTTGTCAATTAATGAAAGCGTTCAATTTAGCTGCTGTCAATCAAAGAGAGCGTGCAATTTTTCTGTCATCAATCAAAGAGCGCGTACTATCCTGCTACTAAGCAAAGAGAGCGTGCCATTTGCTGCTATCAATCAAAGAGAGCGTGCAATTTCGCTGCTGGCAATGCCTTTGCACTATTTAAGAGAGAGTATGGCCAGTGAGAGCGAAAAGCAGCAGGAGCAGAGCGACGCATTGCGCCTTAATTGAGACCTAGGACATGGGGGCTAGGTGGAACGCCACGCCAATGTGCCAAAAGTCAAAAACCTGGGCAATAACATTAACATTTTTTTGGATGTGGCGAAAATAAATCTGAAATCTGAGTGCGAGCATTAGTCAAACATTTTTTGACACACACACACACACACACACACAGGCATATGAGTTAAGGCTTAAAACACATACATACATACAACACATTTCAAAACATGTCGAGAAGAGGAGCGGCCCCAACTCAAGTACCCAAAAACTTGCAGTTACACCTACTGAGACTTGCCATCTATCATGCCACATGCGGGGGCAGGTAATTGTCGCTGTCGAGCTGGCTGTGGTTGGGGGACAGTGAGGGGCGTTTGGTAGGCGGCTGCTGTGTATGTTGCTGCTGTTGTTGTTGTTATTGTTGCTGGCAGCGACGTCAGCTGCGGCTGCGGCTGCGGCTGCGGCTGCGGCTGCGACAGCGACAGCTACTACGTTGTATGCGACATGGAAAATCCATTATCACGAAGTGAATTTTTACTGAAAAATTTACATACCCGCGAGCGCTCTGCCTGCCGCCAAAAACCAAATATATATGTATATACATATATAAATGTAAAAATAAATCCTGAGTGCGTGTTCCGATGCTCTGTGAAGGATGCTGAATCAACAACAACAACAACAACAACAACAACAAGCAGAACAAGGAGCACTGAAAAGTATCATTGCCTATAGGCGCTGAGGCATACAACTCTATTTGATGGGCCATTATTAAGTGCATATTCCAAGTATTTCAGTTTTTTTTTTTTTTTCGTCTTCTAGGTAGATTGTATTTAATTAAAGGCATAAATTCAAATGCTTCGACTTGCTTGGCCCTTAGTTGATATAGTGGGGCATAAAAACAAAAGTGAGAGGAGTGCTGCTGCCTGAGCCGAAATATTAAAAATTTAAATGAACTGCTCACTTTTTACGATTTTGTCCTTAGTTTATGACTCTGGGATGTGGTTCTAAAAGTGATGGGTTGGGGTTGGGGGTAGGGCGGCGTGCAGTCATTGGGGCTGCCTAAACAAACGTTTTGTATTTTTATCGCCTGGTTTTTGTGTGGGGCTCGGATTCGGGTTTTTGGGCATGGGTTGGGCTAGTGTATGTGGGGAACATTTGGGGCCCCGCCTGCAAGTATCTTTTACGATGCAAATTTGTAGCTATAAAATTGAAGAGTGTAGCTTGGCTTGCCTAAATAAACTTTGCAGACTACAATGATGATGATGAGTTGCTCGTTGGATGCGTCCTGTTTCTGTTACTCCTACTCCAGCTCCAGCTCCTGCTCCTGCTCCTGATGATGCCTGACTGAAAGCCTGAAACGCCACGTGCCGCCTGTGCAAAAGGTTGAAAGGTCAGGCACAGAGATGCTTCAGCTACAGAAATTGGGTTTAGTTTTGGGATTGGGTTTTGGGATTGGTCTTGGGCTTGGGCTATTGTTGTTCCGATGCTTTTGCGACTGCTGCCAAATCAACAAAAATCGATTGCTGCTAAATACCCAAGTTGCTCTGGAGTTAACTCAACTTGGCATATAGAAAGTTTCTTCTTTTTTTTCTTTTTGTTGTGGGCCTTTTCCTTATTTATTTTTTTGCGTGTGTTTCTTCCTTTTTGTTGTTGTTGTATATATAAATCCCTAATGTTTTGCGCACAGTCTCAGTGACTTTTTCTTCTTCATCTTCAATATATTTAAATTTTTGACTTTTTTTAAATACTCTATGTATGGATGATGCTTGGTTAACTGTGTTGTATCTGCTTTAAAACATAGTTTTTAAAATTTGTTCAACATTTTAGTTATTCTCTACTTTTTTTTATAGGGTGTCTGAGATAACCTAGGCTTCTTCTAACCCTTATCTCATCTTTTTTTCAAAGAACTTTCAGTTAAGAGTTAAGTTTTTAAGCTTTCCGAACAAAATTGTTTATTTTAATAGGTGGGGTATTTTCCTAAAACATAATTATTCAATGAACCTAGTTAGTCTGTCGAAGAAATTCTCTTAAGTGCAATTAAAAGTCCACTTAGGAAAACACAGCAAAGAGATTGACAGAGTTAATTTTATCCTGTGTGGTGTGTAAATTGTCTTAATACGAGTAAATTGGCTTAAGGATTTTAAGTGTGAGGCTCTTAAAACATAAACATATGAAGGATGCGCACGAAACCTAATTAGTTATTTAAAGATACTCTTCTTTTTTCAGCAAAGTCAGGGTTACATTTTAGTGTGTAATGTAGTTGAGGCAATTTCTATTTTGGGAAGTCAGAGATTAGAAGATGGAAAAGTTATTCAGGCCTGTTCTCATTCCGATGAAAACATTCGGAATTAAAATATTTATCAATGTTAAATTTTGTTTAAAAAGTTTTGCTTTTGAGATAATCGATTGAGAAGTTTAGCAGAAAAGAATAAAAATTGATATTTCATTCAAAAACGGGGACACAAAATCAAAAAAGATTTAATATAGCTACCTAATTGCTATACACTTTGTGATATACAGTTAATTAGTTGATTTTTATTTTAAACATGATACACCTGTTAAATTATCTCACCAACTTGGTACAGGGCATTTGTAAAGTCTCTTTCGCTTATGGCAGAGCGCTGTTTTGGGAGAGAGAGTAGAGTTTTAACTTGTTTTGTTTTTGTGTTTACTTTGTCGTTTGTTGTTGGCCTTTTTGCTGCGGGCATTGACTGACTTCCTTCCGCTGGATGTGGAATTGGACGTGGACGTGGATGTGGAAGCGAATGGCGGCGCCTCCTTGGGTCGCCTCCGAGCATTTTGTTGTTGTTGTTGTTGTGCGTGTTTCGCTTTTGTACGTTTTCTATTGCCGCTTCCTTCCGATATTCTCTTGCTGTATATTTCTACGTTTTCTTTTTTTTTTTTGTTTGTTTTTTTTTTTCATTTTCATTTTTCTTTCTATATATTCTTTTTTTTTTTTTTTGGTTTTTCTTTATTTCGCAGTGAATTTGGTTGTCTCGCACGTGAGCGGCATAATGAAATTTGCTGTGACGGCCACTCCCTATTGTATACACGGTGTGTGTGTGTGCGAGTGTGTGTGTGTGTTTTAGCCCAGCTGCTTAGCTTAATCTTATGTGGCTGCCTTAAAGAGATGTCGATTTAATGTGCAGAGAAATCTCAGCTCTCGCTTTTTGTTGTTGGTCTTATTTGTCTTATTTGCATGCGATGCGCCCAAAAGGTGACAACACAAAATGTTCAATGTGCCAACAAAAACAAGCCCCAAATACACACACACACACACACATGCATGTATAGCCAAGCCAGGCTGTGTAAAACTTAAGACCAGTGCCAGGCGTCTGACCCCCTCTACACACCAATTCCCACCCCCCCCCCCCCCCTCCCCTCTTTCCTTCACTTTCCAGTTCACACTCTTGGGCTGAATCCGTCGCTGTGTGGCTGTGCTTTCAAGTGGAAAATTACTTTCGCAGCTTTATGATGCGGAAATTATATGAAAATCATGGCGAATTTGCCTCTTACAAGGAATGCGAGTTGCCAGTTGTTGGCGAGCTCCTTTTGATATCTGCATACTACGTATACGGTACGAGTATGTCAGGCTCTCAGGCTCCTCTGCTGCTGCTGCTGCTATCTGTGCGGGCCGATCAAGGCGCCACCAGCCACGCCCATACCAACAGTCGCATAATGAAACGGCAATGGGGCTTTGCCAGCACCGTTGACAACGCCTGTACCCCCTCAACGCCACTGCTTTGCTAGAGATGGCAGCACGAGCAAGAACACAATTTTGTTTTAGTGCTATTGAAATATAAATTATACAGGACTTTCTTTTTTATATTAAGCAAAATCTATGCAATATCTATACATATCTACATTTGTTATAGAAAACTGTCTTTAAAATAGCTAGATTTGACGTGAAAATAGCTAAATTACTAGCAATGAACAGAGAGCTGCATTGAGTATGATCGAGCCTTATCGATCAGCCTTGCTTGAATTTCATCACAAGTCAACATTGCGCTTCGCAACAACATGCTCGATGTTTATTATACATATGGACCAATATTTGAACAAACTCACATTTATTTGCTACAGGTGCATGTTATGATTCAAAAATAAATTATAGTTTTCAATTCCAGCGATTAAATTTTTGGGTATCCTCCAGTGAAAAACAACTTTCTAATTGTACTTATTATTTTCACCATATCTGTATCACTGCTGCACACATCGTAATTCAATTGAATCAGTAGTTCCGTTTTGGTTGAACGAACTAATTAGTGATATAGTTCGTTGTGTTCGTTCAGCCGTTTGGTTCGTTCAATCGCATTGCACGCTCAGTTGTTTATTTCGTTCGTTTCTTAAACTCGTTCAGTCGCTTCGTCCAGTTCGTTCAATGCTTCCGTTCGGTCAATTCTTCAGTTCGTTCACAAACTACAATCGAGGAGTTAGTTCTTTCATTCAGTTTGGTGAGCAAAGTGCGAACTTATTCAAATTTAATTAAACAATTGCTTATGTTCATTATGAAAAAGAGTGTGCCCAAAGGTAACTTAACACACTACTCGAATTATTTTGTTATTGTATTAATCGTGTTTACTAACTTTAAACTGAACACGCGCTCAACTCCAACACTTCACCGCAGCAACGCAACCCCCCCCACCGAACCCCCGCCCAGCAGGCAACTCTTATGGAGCACTGGCAGCTGCTGACTGGCTCCATTTCCATTTGAATTAGCATAAAACGAGGCGGCTTACGTCTGTCTATTGTGCAAAGGGAAGGAGTTTGAGAGGGGGGGTGGGCGTTAGGCGGTAGTCGACTGCTGGGCAGATATCATCTGTTGCTGTTGCTGCTGCTGCTGGTTCTGCTTCTGCCGTGTGGCGACGCCAGCGACGACTTCGTTATCTTTTTAACTTGGCGTTGTCGTTTATTTAACTGATAATGATTTGATGGCAGCTGGCTAAGCTTTCGACAAAGCCATGGATGGCAACCCCCCCTCCCTCTCTGCCTGCGTCAGGCTTTGACGTTAGCCCCTCTTTCCCCGTAACGCTCCGTCGCCCAAGTCGACGCCATTTGCTGAGGTCAATTACACGCTTTCGATTAAATTTGCCATGGCTGTTGTTGTTGTTGTTGCTGTTGTTATTTTTGCTGGGTGTTGACAAGGAACAGCTGCCCGAACAGTGGCATCTACAGCAATGTTGTGCTGCCTTTGAGTCAAAGTCAGCTTTACCACCCCCTGCCCACCGGCCCCACACTCCGCATACTTCTTAACTCGCCCCGCCCCCCTCCCCCTCTACACATATGCCTAGGTATGTGGCACAAATAAAGTTGAATTATTATTTTTCTTTATGGCTTGGAGTAGGGGCCGTGGAGTTGGGGGGCGTGGCGCGTGCTTGGCATACTCAAGAGTGTTGCCATTGCATATCCGCATCGTTATCCATGGAAGCAGCGCGGAATTCTGGAACTGCCATTGGAATATGACATGAAAAGCTCTTAAGGAATCTTGGTTTTTTTTCCTTTTCTTTTGATTAAACGCCCCGTTTAGCAAAATGCCAATACAAAACTCAAAAGGCGATCACATTTTTTCATAAATTCCTTAATACATTTGAAAAAAAAGGCTTAAGTTCTATTTATGTTTGAAAATAGATAACTTTAATTTGGGAACTGTTTGTCCCATGCCCATTCCTATTGTAAAGATTAATCTATAAACAACCCTCTGCTGACTGTTGTCAACAAATTGAGAGAATTTTGGGTTTTCCTTTATTTTTTTTTTTCTTTTTTTGGCACCCAAATCTCTGTCAACTTACTTATTTACTTAGTGGCCCTCAGCTTGAAATGATATAAAAAATGTACAAATTCATTTGGAAAACACAAACAAGTTTAAATGTTAGACATAAAATTAGTGAATAGCGATTAAAGTGCGCTAAAAATAAAAGTGGTTTTTACTCTCTGGCGTTAAGGCTGATATTTACATATTAATACTTTTCTCGACACAGTGAGTTAGTCCGCATTTAGACGATGATTTAATGACCTGACGTTTTTTCGTTAAGTTCTCTGTTGAAGGAAAACGGTTTGTTCCCAAAATACAAAAACTTAACGAATCAAGTAAGAATACTCTAGTCGAGTGTGCCCGACTACGAGACTCCCTGCTCCCAAATTGCATTTCAAGCAGTTCAGCGGCAACACAAGCAAGCAGCGTACTCAACTTGCACAGTGCATGTCAAACTATTGTTTCTGCCTGCTGAGACAGGGGAAATAAGTTTTTCCATAACTTTGGTGCTATTTATCCGATCGCTATTTAACTATTTAACCTACATGCCAAGTTTGGTGTCTCTAGCTTTTGTAGTCTCCGAGATCTGTGTGTTCATACGGACAGACGGACAGACAGACGGACATGGCTAGATCGTCACGGCTGTTGATCCTGATCAAGAATATATATAGTTTATATAGTCGGAAATGCTTCCTTCTGCCTTTTACACACATTTGCAGTACTTTATAACTCCCTTTTTCCCATTTTTAATGGGAACAGGGAGTAAAAACGGTATGAGATCAACATCATTGTTAATCTTAGGTTAAGAGTGTTTTCGGAGATACCCAATAGGGATCTTCATCCTGTGAGAATATTCGAATAAATTTGTATATTGCCTTCAACTTGATATTCAGCTGGCATAGTTTTGCTCAACTTCAGTTCGAATATGGCTTGAAAATAGTGAATTTCTAGTTGTACTAGAGTAGAATTTTGGAATGAATTTAATATTTAATAATCATTATTACTTAAAATATCTTAGAATAGTATTATTTCTAAGTTATTTTGTGATCGGTTTCCAGTTTCGATTAGATGCTAGCACTATTTTCACTTAAATGTTGCCAATTGAACTTTTGGTATGATTTTGCTAACTTAATGCACTTCCGTTTCAACAAGCATTGAATTAACTTGCCATTTAGATAGGATTCAATTCACAAAATGAACAGCAAAAAGAAAGTTTTGAGCTTTTAAGGAAATTTCAAATCCGAAAAATACTGCCGAGAGTGGAAACCGGAACAATTTGTTCAATAATTATAAAGATCTTAATGTACTCCCTCAGAGTACTTTGCTACATTTTTAGATGAAATCAAAGTTTTTTTGTACAAGATATGATTGTAGTATTTGTATGTTATAAGAATAGTCCGACTACCGATCAGATATCAATCAAATCAAAATCGTTTTTAACCAAAATTTTGTGTAACTCACTCGGGATGAGCGAACCCTTGTCGAGTAGTGGACTGCGCTTTGTTTTAAATAGCCTGCTCCTGACAGCATCTGGCTTGACCGCCAGGAAGCTCAGCCCGGAGCAGAATCCTTGCGCCTTTCTCGCCTGTCTGGTGGGCGGGGCTACAGCTTTGCTGGGCCTGATCCGTGTGCTCTTGGGAAGTGAAAATCCGAATGACTTTCGTATGGTGCGTGATGTAAGCCAGGGTATGCTGGAGCTAATGCCATTGCCATTGGTCAATATGGAGCTATATAGGCATTCCATAGGATTTGGTCCCTTAGTATTGGCGCATGGCATCTTTTTGGTGCCCCTGATACTTGATCTGAGATGCTCCATTGCAAAGGATCGTACAAATTGCGATATAAGTGAAACACTGCGAGATCTTACCATGCTGGGCAATATTATATCATTGGGCTATTTAGCCGTTAGAGAATGCAATTTTCTATATATGCGGATGACGATAACCATGTTTGTGGTTAAATATGCACCAATGTTGCTGGACAGCATACAGATTGAGACGGGTGAGGATATGCTGGTCTGTGGCAGCGCCATATTCTTTTACCTGCTTGGCAAGGCCAAAATTTGGGAACTTCAATAAACTGGACTGGTGGACTGGTGGACTGGTCATGTTCTGCGGTAATCCCTGCTCACACTCATTGCTGTAAGGTTTCCACACCGTAATTTCAATTCCAAGAATATGCTTTTGGTTTGTATTAAATTACCTTAAACGCCTTTTTCAATTGCTGTTCATGTTTTTGTAATTGCCAGGTTTATATAATCTAACTCGCCCCCTTTCTAAAACCAACTTAAGTGTCCACTTGTATGGCTTGACCTGGTGTGTCATACATAAGTAAGAAACAAGTATTATACGAGTATACGAATACAATGCAAGAAATCCCACAGTGTAATATGCCATATATTAAGTGTACCCACTCCATAAAGACAGAATATGGTTAGCATTTTTTCTATGATTCAAACTAGCTTCAAGTTGTACTCATTTGCTTAGGGTATACATTTTGTAAGTTTGGAAAAGGTTTAATTTATGGCAAAGCTAAACAAAATGTTTTTTAAATTAAATGAACAAATATAATAACTAGTCGTCATGTGTTGGCACAAAATTGACAATAATTTGGTAAATACATTGTATACTAAATTAAAATTATAAAATTAGAATCTTGTTTATTTCGAGTGGATTTGTTAACTTGTATGTTGGAAAAAGTACTTTTTGAGTAGGCAAGATCAAAATAAATTAATAAGAAATATAAAAATAAAATATGTAAAAACAATAGTTAGGGAACATATCCTGTTGTGGGCACAGTTAGCTATTTTAGCCATAACTTTTTACCAAGCTAATATTTATACAGAAATATGTATATCAGTGGGGAGCTAGAGACCTTAGGTAAGACAAAATTTATTCAATTCCGTCAAAAAGAACCAAATTGTTCAAATATTTGTGGAGTCATCAATTTAAAAAAAAAAAACGCTTGGTGTAGTACACACATGAAAGATTTTTAGCACAGAAGTTTCCTTCTCATTTCTTTAAAATAACCGTTTGAAATAAACTTGATCTGCGTATACAGGAACCTACATGCCAAGTTTGGTGTCTCTAGCTCTTGTAGTCTCCGAGATCTGTGTGTTCATACGGACAGACGGACAGACAGACGGACATGGCTAGTTCGTCTCGGCTGTTGATGCTAATCAAGAATATATATGGTTTGTATAGTCAGAAATGCCTCCTTCTGCCTGTTACACACATTTGCAGTACTTTATAACTCCCTTTTTCCCATTTTTAATGGGAAAAGGGAGTAAATACCATTTAGACCAATTCAAGAATAAAATGTTAAAAATTAGCAGGCAAAGTGTTAACTATACGACTACATTGGTATAAATAATTATCCTAAGGTAGAGAGCCATACAACATCTTCTGGTGATTACCATCCTGAACAGGTCAGATAAGATCACAAGCGATAAGTTGTGTTAAGTTTTTTTTTTTAATGTGATTGCGAAAATGTAAAAATAAAGTCAATTATGTAATTTGGGTTGTGCCAAGTTTTAACTTTTACACTATTACGCTGTAATGCTTTCGTAAAATAGACGGCTTAAAAAAACGAAACTTTTTACAGAATTCTGAATGTGATTTCTAGCTTTTAGCTAATTGGGACTGGCAAAAGTTGTGTCAGAAAATGTAATTTGGTTAGCACTAATTAAAGCATGCATTGCAAACTTCACTTTGTATATACTAGATACATATATGTACTATATACTATGTGTAGGTACACATATATAATATGATACAATCTGTGAAATGTTGTGGATGCGGGCTTGTTAACAATATATGCTTGAATTTACCGTTGCTGTCAAATGACAAACTCTAATTGCAAGCGGAACATATTTTAATGAGAATACATATAGTATATATATGTATATAGATGACTATGTTGATATATATCGTACATATAGATATGTAAATGTTTTTTTTTTTTTAGCACAGGACCTGCCCTTTTTGCCTGTTGGAGACCCGCGTCGCTTTATTCAACTTGACAAGTGAAGTGAGTGTGAATATTTTTTTTTTTAGGTCACGCCAAGGCAAAAACACACACTGGACCTGCTGGCACCTGGAAAAGGACGAAATAAAAATTCGAATCTTTTTGCATCCTGTTATGGGGGAAATTGCAGTCAACATTTATTTCCGCAGCCTGATGAAAAATTCGAAAATAATTTGCGAGCCTTAATGAAAAGGCGACAGGATCAGGAACAGAGCCAGGTCCTGGCCAAAGTTACACATAGTTAGGACCAAAAGAAAATCAGAGCAACCTCCTTACCAACCTTAGGGTCATAAACAATTCGCATAGACGCGTTTTCGATTTTCGCCTCAATTGGCAACATATGGCGAACAGACTTTGAAAGGAGGCGGTGCGCCACCCATTTTTTGTAGGCGGGGCCGCATTTGCATTTGTGACTGCGAATTGCGAAAATGCGAATTGCGAAAATTTAAAGTTTTTCGTGATAAGAGGGTTGTAAAATGTACAAAAAAAAAGAAATGGCGACGTTTCTTTCCCAAAGACCCAGCGTTCTACACGAAAAGGGCGGCAGACAAAAGGCGAAGCCAGCAAACAAGAAAAATCGCTGCGGGACGGCGGGGTGTGGGGTTCTGTTGCTTGCTTGTGGGTGTGGGGGTCGGGGGGTGCTGGTTGGTGGATGGGGGAGAGCTCTACTTATACGAGTAGTCCGCATTGTAACGCGGCATTTGCCAGAAGGTGCCAACACATTTTATTGCGCTATATACCCTTTCAAACAGTTGATAGACTTTCTCAAACAACAGAAAATATTTATAGATCGAAATATTATGAAGACTGCTTGATGAGACAGTTGTTATTTAAAATAATATATCATTCAAAACTAAGCCAAACTTATTCATGTGCTCTATTTAAAAACAAGTAAGAATACTCTTGTCGAGTGTGCCCGACTACGAGACTCCCTGCTCCCAACTTGCATTTCAAGCAGTTCAGCGGCAACACAAGCAAGCAGTGCACTTAACTCGTAAACTGCTTGTCAAACTGTTGTTGCTGCCTACTGAGACGGGGGAAATAGATTCTTCCATAACTTTGGTGCTATCGGATAATCGTGTTGAAATTTACACATCCGAAAGACATTGATTAAACATACATGTGTACCAAAAATTAAAGCTTTATCTTTAAAATTGTGGCTGTGGGAGTCTTTTGCGATTTGCGGGGGTGCGGGGGGATGCATCCGAAATTTGAAATAAACTTGATCTGCGTATGGTATACAGGAACCTACATGCCAAGTTTTGTGTTTCTAGCTCTTGTAGTCTCCGAGATCTGTGTGTTCATACGGACAGACGGACAGACAGACAGAGAGACGGACATGGCTAGTTCGTCTCGGCTGTTGATCCTGATCAAGAATATATATACTTTATATAGTCGGAAATGCCTCCTTCTGTCTGTTACACACATTTGCAGTACTTTATAACTCCCTTTTTCCCATTTTTAATGGGAACAGGGAGTAAAAATAATCTTTTCTTTCTTTAATGCATTGTTTAAAATATGAAACTAGAGTTCGATTAACTATATCTTAATCAGTCACACATATTTTTAAAGGCAAATAAACAAAAATATTTAATATTTATTTTTAAAAGATTTTTCGCATTATAAACATCTGTTAGAGTGTTTCCTATTTGAAACTCGAGTTCGATTTACAACATGTTTCTGCATTCTGCATAATTTCAGTCAAGTATATTTTTAAATACATTTAACAAAAACATCTAATAATTATTTCTAAAGAAGTTTTCACATAAAAACCTCTGGAAAAGTTTTCTACTTGAAACTCGAGTTCGATTTACAACGTGTTTCACATAATTTCAGTTAATTTAATAAAAATATCTAATCATTTCTTATTTCGGGTTTTTTTTTCGTCATAATCTTAGCTTTGTAGTTAGTTTAGTTTTGTATAATCCTACTTTTTACTCTTTCTTTTGTGTTAGAAATTTTCGGATTTCAGTTGAAAGTAAGCCCAAGAAAATGTCTCCAACTACTTCATCATAGAGTATTATTGATACATAAATCTGAAAAGTAACTTTTTTGAAAGAAAGTATAAAAACTCAATTCCTTTGCACATTAGCATACATATTTGCCTGTCTGGTATTTGTTTTTCGTTTATAAAACTATATCGATATGAGAGCAGAGCCATAAAATCAACTCATTTCAAACTTAAATCAAGAGTATACAAGTTTCGGCGCTGAAAAAAGAAAAGAAAAGGTTTGTTCTTTTCGGCTTGGCTGTTTTATTGTTCAAGTTTCGTCATCCCCTGCCCCCAAAAACGGCGCTTACGAGAGTAGTTAAGGGGTGGCAAGCAGGCACTTTGATATATAGTACTATGTTCTGGCATCGCACATGTCTCTATCTATAAAACGTCAACTTTATTTGGCCAACTGATGCCACAAGGGCGCAGGAGTTGGACCCCACCTTGCCCCCCAAACTGAAACCCAAACCCAAACCCAAACCAAGTTGTAATAAAACCAGCTGTCAATTTGTTTATATTATAAAAAATAATTAGTCTGTATTTCAGCGTCGAAGTCGACGAATCATCATATATGATATTGTATATATGTGGTATATAGATGGTATGGTATGTATGGTATGTTGTTGCAATTTTGTCGAAAGTATCGAGAGGGGGATGGGTGGGGTGTGGGGTTTTGGTTGGTTTGTTTTTGTAGGGAGCGAGGGCGGTGATTAAAGTATAGCCTTTTGGTGATTACTACGCTTGAGTTAATTCGAATAATAATACGAAATACATAATAATGCAATATTTTTTTTTTTGTTTTTTTTTCATATTTTTTTGTTTTTTTTTTTGGTGTTATGTTTTAATTGAATATGTTTGTTTATGTTGTGTTTTTTTTTTATTTTGTTAATGTTTGATGAATGCGACTAAAAAGGCAATGAAGGAATGTATATCAAAAAAATGTTTATAACTCGCTGATTGATGCAAAAATTTAGCTATTTATATATAGAGAAAGAAATCGCGCACAAAAGTGTTGCATACCTTGAGGCGTCTTTCATCTTAATCTTTTCTTTTCTTTTATTTTATTTACTTGCGTGCGCATGCATAATGTATATATAATAATATGTATAGTTTATTCATTAGTTTAGCTTCTTAAAATTTGCGTTTATCTCTGCTTATATAATATCTCTGATAAATATATATATATATTTATATTTTTGTTGAATTTTTTACGTTTCGTCGTTATTTGTAACATAGTTGATTTAGGCAAAAATGGCAACAAAATTGTATGTTTAACATTTGTCTACTTTCTTTTTTTGTGTTTTTTTTCTTCTCGTTTTTGTTTTTTTGAATAAAACCGTTAATAGTCAGTGGTTCTTGTTGTTGTTCTTCTTCTTACTGCTGTTGTTGTTGTTGTCCTTCTTTTATTTAGTAGATGTATAACTTTAGCTAACTAACAATTAATTTAAACATTTTTCTTTTGTTTCTTTTTTTTTTTTTGTAACTTATAATTGGCAATAAAATTGTTTGAATAAGCAAACATTTAACATTTAGCATACAATTTTTTTTTCGTTTTCTCTCGTCTTAGCTCGGGCCCCGAAAAAAAACCCAAACAAATAACCCAAAATAAACAATAAATAGCTATGATATATAAATGTATGTATATATGATATTTATATATATATATATATATATGTATGTATGTATATAAATGTATCTCTGCAATATTTTATGTTTCTGCTTTGTAAAGTCGTAGTGATTGTGGCCTGATTAAGTACATATGTATGTTATTTGTTTATATATATATATATATATATATATATATATATATATATATATATATATATATATATGTTTATGTATGTATAGATATACAGCAGGGGTAGTCAGGCTGTTTAAAAATCTTTCGTTTTTTTAATTAACTTGAACTCTTTAAAGTTTCAACTAAAAATTGTTGTTTAAATTTGAAATTTGCGAACTTTTGTTTATCCATCTTGACTACCCCTAATACAAAATGTATTCATTATGCTAGCTGGCAACTTAAGATATATTTAAAGCCCCGTTTGAACTTATGCGTGTATTAGTGAGTGAGTGAGTGAGTGAGTGTATATGGCGCCTTCTTTATAGCATAGGTATTATATTTAGGTAGTTGGGTTAGATTAGATTAGTTTTCTTTTTCCTTTCATTTTCTTTTTCATTTTTTTTTTTTGTTTTTCGTTTAAAATTGTATATGGCTGACGGCGCCAAGTAAAAGTTAATCAGTCGCTGTTTTTTGTTTTTATTTTGTTTTAATGCTTTTCTTTTTGTTTTAAGATCCACCAAAGCCTGGTTCTCAAACAGAACGTTTTTCAGTTTTTCACTTTTGTTGAAATTATTGCGAAAGTGAATTACTGTTTAGTGTTGCAATTATCATTATTGTGTCGCAAGTGAATTGAATCCGCAAAATGTCTGCGAAACAGGTCCTGTATATGTCCTAATGATGTGTGTGATATATTTCTCTTTGGCCATTTGAATGCTGGACTAGGTTAGCTCTCTTTACTCTCTTGGTGGGTGTGGTGGACAACTGGAAAACTCGCTCTATTTCTCTCTCAATTATCTTACGACATTTAGAAATCGCTAATTTCGCCCTCAGTCTCTGGATAGGTGCAGGAAAATGGATTGAGCAACCAATTGCACAGACCCTTGTTGCCCTCCTGGCGCTGTCGCTTCTTGCCATGCCGCTGATAGTTGCCACCACCCGAGATGGTAATGCGATGACGCTGCCCCTTCGACATACCCGACGCAAAGCTGCTCTCATCCGAATCCCGCACGGTGGCCACACTATGATAACCGCTCTCTGCACGCCTCGAGATCCCCGAGTGCTTCGATGTGCGCGGCGTGGAGGAGTCATGTCCACTGTCATATGCCTCCGAGCTGGTATTCAGCGGCAGCAGCGGTAATCTGGATTGTGCCGCCAGCGGCAATATATTTGTGATCTCATTCAGCTTGTGCTGCGCATCCTCCAGCGAGCTGCGTCTGCCCAAAGCTGCTGCAGCAGCCATAGACTTCTCCTCCAGCTCACTGATGTCATCGTGCTGCGGCGCAAAGCGCTTCTCGCTTTTGGGCAAACAAGGATCTGAGGCGCCATCCGGTTGCCGGAGCAACGCATAATCATCCATGCCCGCTATTTCCATAATGCCATTCAAACTAGGCAGCGATCCTTGACTAGGACTATGCGATAGCAGCTTGGGTGGACTCGGCGTCAGCCGATACGCAGGCTCACTGCACACACTGCTCTGGCCGACATTGAATCGGAAGGCGGGCTCACTGAACACGCTGCCCACGTCCGTTCGATAGAGCGTCGCAGAGGGCGTGACCTCTGCCATGGCCAGCTGGGAGGTGAATATTTCGTGGAGGCGAGCCAGCTGATCGAATTGGTGTCTACAAAGAGAAAGAGAGAGAGAGGGAGAGAGAAAGAGAAGAGTGGAAATAGTGCAAAAAAACATTGCAATTTTCAAAAAGGATTGCATTGGAATATCTAAATATTAATAATAATACAATTATTGTATTTTTTATAAAAACAATATCATTTTTCGATTATTATAGCGATTTTTAAAATATTGTAGGCAGACAGAGTGTTAAGATCTGAAAGACTTTTAGGGTGGCATAATCATGAATATAATATGTTAAATGATATACTCAGATTAAGCTTCGTTAAAAGAACATATAAAAGAAGTTTCAAAATAAATTTGATTAATTTTGGACAACTTTTAAAAACTATTAGGAAACTAAGAATAAATAGTTTTGGAGATTTTAAGTCCACGTTCATACAGACAGACAAACGGACAGACAGGTAGACAAACAGACGGGCATTTCAGGAACCAAATATAGGTACTCTCTTTTAAATTTTTTAAATAAAACAACTGTTTTTCGACCAATTCCTATAAAAACAAGTAAAAACGTTGCAGTCGGATGCACCCGACTGCGATATACTCTTTTTTTCACCTCTTTGCGGATTCAGAAGTGGGCGTGGCAATTGTATTTTTGCTCAAATCTTTCATGTTTTGCCATCAATTTAAATTTGGTTGGGCCTGCTCTACAGGTTTGGGAGAAACAAACATTGCTTGATTGCAAGGGCGGGTGTGGGCGTGGCAAAATTATTTTGATCCAATCTATTTAATAGGGTAACAGAATTCAACCGGCAAAATTTGGTGATATTAACTAAAGGGGTGGGGGAGATACAGACTTTGCTAATTTGTGGGGGCGGAGGTGGGCGTGGCCAAATTTTTTTTAGTCACTTCAATCAAGGATGAGGTAAGTAGCCCTTGTGCAAAATTTGGTTACTCTAGCTATAAAACTGTGGAAGATATAGGTTTTTGCGGTTTGTAGGGGAAGGGGAAGGTGGCGAAGGTGGGGGTGGGGGGGAGATCTTGACACTTTGTCTGCCTATGGTCTATACCAACATGTATACCAAGTTTGGTTGCTCTAGCTTCAAAACTGAGGGAAAAACCTGCGTTCATACAGACGGACAGACAGACGGACGTTTGTAATTTCTGCAAAATTCTAATTAGCGAAGGTTCTAGTTTCAGAGCGACTACTGTATTTGAACCCAGCAAACTTTTAATCAGAGAGCAAATCCTGTTGGAGGTCAATATTAATTATAGCTTAATTGACAATCTATCAGTCAAATCCAATACCAAAAGGACTTATGCCCTGGAGTGTATGAGCCTAATGACTTTAGGAATTGAAACCCCAAAAGCAATTCTGTTCAGTTGATACTTAAAGCCAAAACATAATATGACAAAGTGTGCTGTGCTTTTTGGCCAAAACACAAGCTGACTGAGTTGAAAGTTAAATTATTTTAGTTTACTTGTGAAAGCGGTTAGCGTAACATCTAAATGTATCGAAAAGTAAATTTTTTAAATGTTTTCTAAATTTTGTTCATTTCGATTCGGTGTTTAATATTTTCAAGCAAAAAATGTAAAATTAGTTTAGTTTATTTTTGGCAGTAGTCCGCTACACAAATTTAATTTTCTTCTCATTTGTATCTTTTTTTATTCTTATTTTCATTTTAGTGCGTTTTGGAACTTCATGGCTTCTCAATCGCATGTATATTTAAATTTAAAATATTAAAATTGTAAACCGTTTGTTTTGTTTTGACGATGTATGAAAGTTGATTATTATCTTATTTAGTTCTTATTTGGATGTCTCCATTCTTAAATATATTATGAGAAAGTTTGTGTTCTCGTCTGGTTCCCAAATTTGGAACCGAATACAAAAATTAACTGATTGTAGCAGGTTTATAGCTCACCTGGCACGTTCTCCACACTCGCTGAAGGATTCACAGGCCATATTGAAGCTGGACACAAAGGACAAGTTGTCGCAATGGCTGAGCGCGGCAAGCGGATGGGAATGCAGTTCCTGGTCCCGTTCTCGCTCCCGCTCCCTTTCCCGGGCCATGGTGCGTGCGATTTCCTCCTCCGTCACCTGGAGCCCACAATCAATGCTGCGCTGCGATGGATGCTGCGATGAGGCGCGACTGGCGGCCAGTTCGGCCTCGTGCAGCTGTTCCCGAGAGACATGCCGTGAGAGCATATGATGCAGACTGTCGTGGGAGATGTCACGCGAGCCGAGTGGATCATCGAGCAGAGGCAACGCTGGCGGCACCTCTGATGGTCCGCTGTCCTGATCATCACCATCAGGCGGCACATCCTGACAACCGCTGCCCAATAGCAGCGGCAGGCTTTCAAAGCCCTGCGGCTGTTCCAATGATGGCTCTACCTGGAACAACGGCCGCTCTGGCAGATCCAGTGACTTTTGCTTGAGCTGCGACAGCTTCAAATGCAGCGCCGTGGGTGAATTGCTGGCGGAGACTGTGCCCGTGCACTGGAAGACTTGCGATGTCTGATTCTCTACCCACTGCCGTATCATGGTCTTCTTGTGCGAATCCATAAAGCCATAGCCCTGCGTCGGCGCAGCTGTTGGCAGATTGCCGGCGGTGAGCGAACGACAGGATTGGGATTTGGGTCCATCAACCCAAGTCTCGCACTGCTTGACATGATTCACCTCACGCATCAAATGACGCGCCTCCGCCACCTTGGCTCTGGATACACGCGGCCCATCAATCCACTGCTCCTCTGTTATCTTACGCATGCCCGCCTCCAGCTGCTCCAGCGCAGCACCCGGTGCTGTACCATGTGGACGACGCAGCGGTGAACCCTTTGGCGTTGGCATATTCGAACCCTTAGAGCACATATGCCTGGGCAGAGGCGAACCCGGTGGCGGCAGCAGCTGCTGATCTTGAGCCAGCGCACTGTGCGCGATTATGGATGAGGAGGATGCCGCACCAGCGTTATGTCGCTTCAGGCTGCCAGTGGAGCTCTGAGTGGGCTGTTGCTTTTTGGCTGTCGAATAAAAAGTTGAAATAAATGCATTGATTAAGATTATGTGAGAAGTTATTGATTCTGGGGATTAGATTGATTGGGTGTTTCTACTCAAGGAGCACTTACCCTTCTCTAGGGCTGCCTTCTTCATCAGTGGACTGGCACAGTTGGATTTGGGTTGTGCTATTGGCTTCTCTGCAGCATTGCTCTTGAGAAGCGCCTTGCCGAGCATGCCACGATTATCGACGTTGTTGAGCGAGGGCAGATAGACGGGTGGATGCTCACCGTCGGTGGCATCGTCGTGTGGTCCCATATAGATGACCGTATCAGCGGAGATCTCTGAGCTAGATGGATCGGCACCGGAGCCAGCCGAGGAGCCGGCACCAGTTAAACCCTGTGCTAAGCCCACAGCCAGGGGCAGGGGCACGCGATGCTTGCGACGACGCAAACGATGAATACGCGAGGCAATCTGTATGGTGGAGAGTGCATCCTGATAGCTTTGCTGGTGGAGCACATGTGCGACAATTGTCACATGGCAGGTGATGGGTGCCAGGCAGTCCTTAAGCAACGGCGTCAACGGGTGGTCCTTGTGTGGCGGATGCCTTTGGCCACTCAATATGGCCAACAGTATGTTGCCAATTCCCGAGAGAGGCAGACCCCCGCTGCGATTGGCACAGCCACCCAAGTCGATGATATGTAAACGACTACGACCGCCGGCAACTGTATAAAGAGTGTGTGGAGGGCAAGAGGAAGTGGCAATGGATGTGGATGTGGAAGTGAATGGTGGGCAGGAAGGGTGTTTGGGCGAAAGGAAAGCAACGGGGCGAAATGCGACACTTTAATGGCCTGGCGTCTAGTGAAACATTTAGCGGGCCACTTGAGTGGCAACAACAATGAAAACGACAATGACTACGACTACGTCAAGTACTACACAGAAGAAAAAACATTTGACAAAACTCAACATAAATCTTACTTAAAATACCATCAAGAAAAGTTACATACTTATATACCCTTTGTTGTTTGTGTGAAAACTTAATTTTCGAACGATTGTTCCTTAGACAGCTAAATAGGATATAGTAGCCTGATTTACAAGTGACAAGGACATACTAAAGCGCAGAATAGCTTAATTTGGTTAAGATAGCTTGACAAACAAAAAAGTTGTTCATACAAAAAGCGATTGTTCCTATGACAGCTATATGTTATAGTGTTCCGATTGTAATGAAATTTTGTAGACATGCATAGAACATGTTTAAACTTGTAAAAAAGTGAGTTTGATTGAGTTATCTTAGAAAACAAAAAAGTTTTTATACAAAAACTAATAAGACATAGTGGTCTGATTTTGATAAAATGTATTCAGAATGTGTAGAACGTGTTTAGACTTGGAAAAAACAAGTTTGGTTGATGTTTATTGCTTTTAAACAGACTGTTCCTATGACAGCTACAATATATATAGCCCAAGGTGTGTTAATACACCTTGATATAGCCGACTTATTTCGATGAATTTTTGTCAACTTGAGAAAAAATGTGCATTTGGTTGAGTTATCTTAAAAAACAATAGTTTTTTTTATACAAAAACTAATATTTTAATCGATTGTTCCTATGGGTGATATATTGGCCAAATCTTGATGAAATTTTGTAAACATGTTAAGATTAAGCTAAAATTTAGATTTGGTAAGTTCGGTCGAGATATCTTAAAAAACAAACAAAAAACTAAAAAAAAAGATATTTAAAATATTGTTTTGATATTGAAAAGATAATATTTCTTGTATAAATTAAAATATGCTTATCGGAATAATTTGAATTATGATTTTTTTTTTTTATGTAATAAACTGAAAAATTGAAAACCATTTCACATGAATTGCTTCGTTTTTTTTTTCTGTGTAGGACAACGCTCGTGAGCTAAAGCAAGCAGAGGACTATGACTTACCACCCCCTTTGCGGGACAGGCTGTACTGGTAGACGTGCAACGTAAAGATGAGGGCGGACTCCAGCGTCGATGAGTTTGAGTTCGAGTTTGAGTTGGAGCTGGAGTTGGAGGAATTGCCAGGGCCGGAACTTTTTAAGCGTCCGGCGAGCGCGGAGTCGAGAAATAACGCTGCACGTTCGGCGGTGGGTGCACGTAGTTCCGTTGGGCCGCCAAGGAAGTCGTCACGCAAATAAATCCCCGGGGAGTCGTCAGATTCTGTGTCGGAGTCATGGAGTGAATGAAAAGGGCATTAGGTTTTATGTGGGAATAAATGCCACTCTATGTAGTTAGCAGTCATTGGAGCAGTATAGCCCGGGTTATAGCTGGCGTCACAGGTTAACTTTATTCAAATTGGGGGGGCACAGACCCCCAGTTACGACCCCCCAACCCACCCTACCCATTAACATCATCAGCTGGCCCAAGGGCAACATTACAAACGCCCACGCCCACAATTTACATGCATTGCATTACACACGCCCCCTCCGGCAGCTAACAGGTGGCGTTTCATCCTTCCTTCCCATAATACTTACCAGCCGCATGCGAGATGAGCAAATCCGTGGAGAGAGCATCCGGCTTAGTCGCACTAACGCCCACGGCGCTAACCCGCACCGAAAAGCGCGCTCCGCTCTTCTGTCTCCTCTCCTGTATGCCCTTATATAGCCAGGCAATCGCACATGGAGCTGCTCCCAGCGCCCCTGCTCCTAAATCGCCCAGTACAGTTTGGGGCTGACCTGTGCCCGGATAGCCCATGGCCAGTAAACAGCCATCGGAGCCCTCCAGCACGGCGGGTATCACTTCGCTCAACGCAGCTGCACAGACATCCGACTGAGAGGGTTGTGAAATATTCGAAAAAGAAATAGAAAGTATGGGAGAGATTTTCAGTTAGGTATTTAAGTTTCGAGAATCCTTCAAACCTGTAGATATCATTATAGACAATAATCAACTAAAACAAAACCAAATCCGACTAAAAAACATGTGAAATTTTAAAAAGATTTTCAGAATTTAAATTTGAAGTATTCTTAAATAGGAAATATTAACGAATATTGGGAGGATTTTCAGTTAGGTATTTGGAGTATCCTTAAAACCTGTAGGTATCATTATAGATTAAAAGCTTTCATCTAATACAAAATAAAATCCGACTGAGAGAAATGTGAAATTTTAGAAAGATTTTCAAAATTTCAATTTGAAGTGTTCTAAAATATGAAATATTAAAAAAATTTGGCAAGATTTTCAGTAAGGTATTCAAGTCTGTAGTATCCTTAAAACCTATAGATATCACTATAGAATATTAGCTTTCAAGTAAAACACATCAAATCTGACTGAGAGAGATGTGAAATATTAGAAAGATTTTCAAGATTTCAATTTGAAGTATTCCTAAATATGAAATATTAAAAAAATATTGGAAAGATTTTCAGTAAGGTATTCAAATTTAGCTTTCAAGTTATACAAATCAAATCCGACTTGAAGAGATGTGAAATATTGGAAAGTATTGGAAAGATTTTCAGTTATTTATTCAAATTTGATAAAAGTTAAAGCTTATATAGAACATAAGGTTTCATCTAATGCAAAATCAAATTTACAAAACAAGGAAAAATATCTGTTTGGGAAAATATGTTTCTATTCTTACATTAAATTTTAGTCGAATTCCTGATAATTCTTTTGAAATAAGAATGAATTTAATTTTCATTTTTGTAAAAATGAATAGAATCTTCGCGAATTAAAGTAAATTCTAATTCCATTATTGTTTTTAAACAAAGGAATGATTTTTCGAAAATTTGATAATTCAAAATTAAGTAAATATAAAAATGAATGATTTTCGAAGGTTTTCTAAATTTACCGAAATTTTAACTTAATTATTTTTGAAGTAAATTACGATTACTGATTTAATAGTTCTGCATAAAAAAGAAAAATAACTTTAAAAGGAAAAATTAGTTGCAATTTTATGCGGAATTGGGAACTTTTCATAAAAAAGAACAAGGAATTTACTTTAGAAAAATATTGAAAAAAGGGAACATGCCTGAATTTAAGGATTAAGATTAAACTTTCAATATGGCTTATTTGAAGCTGGCCAAGATTTTCGTCTTTTTTTGTTGTTGTTTTAACACACACCTGTTTATCCTCCGCAGTAAACAAATTATCAAATGCAAACATCTTGGGCGCTGCGACCATGGGTGCCCGCTCCTGGGCTTGAGGAAGACAAACATTTTTGGGATCGGTAAGTGTCACCTGGCGCTTCTTCTTGTCCAGCGCCATAAAATCTGGTTCGGCTGATGAGTCCGCCTTGTCCGCGACCCGTAGCATCACTTTCACTTTGCCAACACCGTAACACTCCCGACTAGATAGGCGTCGTGCCAGACCCGACGGGATTGGCGGCGGTGCCCGCTGCAGTGCACCACAGAAGCCGCCATTTCGTGTAAGGCTGCTGCTGCTGCTGCTGGTCATGGCTGCAGTTGAAGGATGTCGTCCTCGGTTATCGGTTGTTTCCATATGGAAGTTTATATGTGGAAGCACTTTGGGTTCTTTTTATGAGCAAGACATAAAGGATAGAGGACAGACAAAGAGACAGAGAGGGAGAGAGAGAAATACAGAAGCGTCGAGTTAATAAAGATTCACAGCAAGAGAATCCTTAGCTGCCCTAGGACACATCAACATCAACTTCTGTCCAGGATTTTTGGTTACTTTGTATGTTTTATATCCGTAGACTTTATGGGTTTACGTTACAGTTCGCAGTTTCTGTCATAAATTGTGATTTTGGCAAAAAGGACGAACAAACTTTGAGTTAAGAAGGGTCCTCTTCTCTGTCTATGGTAATAGCCATAACACTTTCTCTTTATGGTTATTGCCATCTGTTTATTGGGCATATGCTTCACAATCACTATCACACTCACATGATTCACTGAATTTGGGCACTTTTATTCACTTGTAGCATCGTCCACACAAAATGAGTGCTATTTTATCTATTTGCTTTGCTTTTCTTTATTATTTCACTTGAATTTCGTTTAAGGAATGCAAGTTTTAGAATGATTTTGATTTTAAGTTGCTTTTAAGTTCTAAAATTGTTATACCTTTGCAGAGGGTTCTATGATTTTGTGACAAAATGCGTAGCGCATTAAAGGACATGTCTCCAATCTCAAAAATTATATATAAAGTCCGTCCGCCTGTCTGTCCACAGATGCTTCTTTTTATGTGTCAAGTTATTTCTCAAGTTATTGCAACCGAATTTCCTCCATTTTGAGTTTAAGTATGTTTTTTTGTCATTTAAATCCAGTTCTATTAACATCTGAAGACTATATCTTATAGCTGTCGGTCGAAAACTGAGTTTTAACATGATCTACTTTTCTGCAAGAGTATAACATCTTCGGCACGCCGAAGCTAACTTTTCTTTTTGGGCTTTAAATTCTTTTTGTGAAGCTATATATTTCATTTGACATCAATTTCATTTTAAGAATAAAATGTATAGAATTTTATGAGTGTTCATTGTTATAACTTAGGAGCTAGCATTTTATAAAATGGTATATTCATTTAATGTTCTTTAAAAATTTATATTATTTCGTCAGAATTGAAGTCCTTGCATTGACATCTTTATTACAAGAACGAATGAGATATATTTTTTTTCCATTCTTAATAAAACAAAATGTGCACCAAATCCAGAACAAACGGTATCAACATTAGTATAATCCCGCTATTTATATGGTGAATGAGGGGGCTTTTTTTTCGAGAAAGTTTCGTAAATTATTTATGAATATTTGCTTCTTGTTTTAAGTTAATATTGCTCAATTTAGCAACATTTTGTTTCTATTTTAAGACATATTTTGTATTATTTTAAGAACATTTGTACTTAATTAAGGCATTACCGTTATTCTATTCAGAACAATTGCAATTATAACATTTCTTTTATATGCTAAGTTTTAATTTCATTTTATATTTAATACATTTTATGCAAGCTCCCATTATTGCTGTTACGGAGATTCGAACCCTAGATTTTATTTTATATCTTAAACATTTTATACATTTCATACAAAGCTTCAATTATCATTTGGTGTCGCAGAGTTTCGAACCCTAGATTCGAACTCGAGATTCGCACTAACATATCTGCTACCTATCAAATCAATTCAGCTAGTGATTGATTTAATAGAAGAGAACTTTAGTGCTTCCCAGAATACAAATAGGACGAATTGATACATTGGCAGGAATCAATTGAAGAAATTTGTTACATTTTCATGACCGATAAAAAATAACTTAATTTGGAATAATCTTAAGTTGCTTTTAAGTATGAAAATGCAATTATTAATGTTATTTGAACAATTATAAAAGTATTACTTAAAATTTATCATATTTTTATGTGCATTGAATTTGCTTTGGTTATTCATATTTAAATGTTTGGATTGTAGTACTTAAATTGTTTTCGTCTTCATTATAAACATTGTTCTAATTTAGTTCAAGGTACGTGACAAAATCTTATCATTAATTTATTTATATCAAGTGTTTTCTTGATATTATATCGTTTTTGAGTTGTGATTTATATTGTCCTTTATCTCATTATTAAAAAAAGACAAAAAAATATATATGTGTTTGATGTGCTTAGTTAAAAAGTTTGCATTAATCTAATATTGATATGCATTAGGAATTTATATTATAATGTCAGGATTGTAGTCCTGGTGGGAGTCTCTGTTGAAGTTGCCTTTTGGGGGTCGCCTTCATTAACAACTTTATTCCGATTCAAATAAGGAACGTGACATTTCTGCAACGTCTTTTCATTAATGTTGTCCCTTTTGGAGGCACGTTTACATTGAAAGAATGACAGGCAACTTCAGCTTCAACTTCATTTTTCAGACGGCGCGCACCTGCCACTAGCTTTTCTTTGCTTCCTTCTTTTTGTTGATGTTGTTGTTGTTATCCTTGTTGTTGGCGTCCACCTTTTGAGCTTTGGCTTTTCACACAAATCGATTGGCAATGCCTTCTAATTGTACGCAACATCAACAAGGGGCATCGAAGGGGCGCATAGGCAGAATGCCATGACATTGTATGGGGCAACAACACACAGACACACACACACACACACACAAACACACACAATACAACAAAAAAAACAACAAAAAGAACACAAACCCTTTCTTTTATGACTGGCAATTTCTGGTTGTTGATTTCATCTTTGGCTGCGTCGCTTTGGCTTCTTCGATTTTGTTGATATACATGATTTATATATGATTTTCTTTTTTGTTAACGAAAATACATTTTCATTTTAGAAAAAAAACACAACTCGCGACGCGAACGCCAACAGAGCGTGCCGTCAACGTTGGCATTACAAACGCAACTGACGACAGGAGCGAAACTCAGCTTTCAATTACAAAGAGAGCCAGCTTCAAATTCCAAACGCGCTCTCTTAAGGCACGCGCAGGCGTCGCGACCGAAGAGAGAGAGATATAGAGAGAATATTTGTTGCTCTGAGCTGGCAATGCTGTGCTATGCTGTGCTGCGTTGGGGTTGTACTTTCGCTTTTGGGGCTGAGGACGTTTTAAGAGCGCAGTTTGACGCCAACGCTCTCTTTTGGCAAAGTGCCGTTAGCTGGGCACAGGTAAACAAAATCAGCGAGGCTAAAACAAAAGGAACAACGCAAATGATGTTTATATTGTAGACATCAAAATGCTAAAAAAAAAAACAACAAAAAACACACACACGCACACACACAAACAAAATAAAAGAGGAGCAAAAAGCACGCACACAGACACTCACGTTGATAGTTGAGGAGCTGAAGCGTCACTTAAGTGCCGCATGTTGCAGCAGGGTAGGGGGCAGGAGGCATAGTCTAGGGTTGGGCTAAGCCTCCCCCCACCCAAATGCAAACGATGTGTTTTAAGTTCGCTTACATTTGACAGCCGAGCAGATAGAAGCCGTTGTATTAAGTGTATCTGTGTGTGTGTCTGTCTATGTCTGTGTGTAGTTAAAAGCATCTATGGGCGGATTTGGGTGGACTTTCGAACAGGATACGAGAGCCTAGGCGGGGGCTAAAGCAGTTAAAAGTCTTTTTCAGCTGCCTGACAATGTCTCAATTAAAATTGCAGCAACTGAAGTAAGCACTTAACTATACTTCAACATGTTTAATAGTATTTCAAGTATAATACATATATGTATGTATGTGTGTGTATATAACATCATAAAAGTTTCTTAATGACTTTTAAATATACATTAAAATTAAAGCATAAATCTGCTTAATGTCCTGTCCGTCACAATAAATATTTAGTGTAAATAAAAGTCACTTTTTAGTTATAATAATGTTGTCACATAACGGCTGGCAATGCTGTCTCAATACCGTTATTTATTGCATAATGTGGCAACGCTGAAATTCAAAACTAATGTGGATTAGCAAGGTGAAAGTATTAGTATAAATGCTAAATAAAGCAAAAGTTCAAGTGAATGACTAACTGAACGAAATCAGCTTAAATTTGAAATTTAAGTTTAGGCTTTAAACTTTAAAGTTAAGTAATAAGATGGGTTTTTTTTTACTGATAATTAAACTTTATTTCTCTTTATCCATTCATTTTTACATATAAAATATATACTTGAGTATCATTCTTCAATTATTATTTTTTTTTTTTAAGTTTTTTTTGTTTTCCTCATTTTACACGCATTATCTTTGTTCTCAACAACAACAATGAACTGAAATATTATTTAGATATTTGCCTAGTTGAAATGCATTTGCGATGAAAGTTTCATAACGGATAGTAGTTAAGGCTAATCTCGAAAACTGTTCGAATATTGGTATATATAACGCATTTGACTTACTGTACTATATGCTTAAGATTACACAAAAAATTTGAAACAAACAGCCTACTGGAGAATGTTTAAGAGGTAAAAATTACATAAGAAACAACAACAATGATAGGTTGTGGGGGGCAAGGGGGAATGATAATTGTTCGGGATGTTCGTTGCGTTCGTAAACTTTGTCACACATTAAGTCGTTTTTTTTTTTCTTTCTATTCTTCTTTGTTGAATTTGCTTGAAAACAAAAAATATAAACAAAAACCATAAAGTGGCCCAATAAAAGAAAAGCCCATGAGATGCTCTTGCAGGAGGACAAGGTACCGTTTAATGGGATGGCGCACCATATGAGCTGCTGGGCGCAGAGGGTGCTGGTGGAGCAGCAGGCGCACCATATTCCGATGGTGGGGCAATGCTATTGGGATAGGGGCCAGTCTCCTCCTTCTGTGTCTTGTAGCGAATGAAGTAGACCTCGGGCTTGCTGGGCTGTGTGGGCGCCGGCGTTGGTATGATAATATCGGGCTGCTCCTCCGGTTTCTTGACTAGCACATAGACCAAAGTCTTCTCCTCGTTCTGTGGGAACTGTGGAATGATTGGTGCCGTTGGTGCGGGCGGTGATGGTGCCTTGATGAAGACAATCTTGTAATGCTTCTGTGGTGGCGGCACATACAGTGGTTTTCTTTAAAGTAGAGAAAGGAGAAGGGTTTTTTATTTACTTTTTTATATAAGCTAGTCATCGTATATGTAAAAAAAAAGCCCAATCCAAACAAAACTTGTTTATCTGGCTAATAACGACCTGTCACAATTACCGCCCACAGCGTTTGTTACTATTACTGTTACTATTACTGTCTGGGCTCTCCAGGGCCTTATATAAAGTGGTAATACTCTCTATGGTAATTGCGTTCCTGTCCCTCCTCGTGCACACGACGAATGCAATAATTAGCTTGGAATTAAAGCTACGAATAAAGCACATAAAAACTTAGGTAACATTTTAGTCACGGCTTAGCGATCTTCATCACCATATCTTTTCACTGGTAATTAAGATCACTCGTGCTCGGTATTCGTACTCGTACTCCATGAAAGAAAGAAGACGACACAACACAATGACAAGAGAAAGATTTGCGAAGCGAGAGCGAGACAGAAAGAGAATGCGATTGAATGAGACGCATTCCAAAGATTTGTAGACACGGTTAAGATCTCTTGTTACCGTGTTTGGTATTATGGTATTAAATAATATTTCTTGTAACTAACAAAAAATTATAATTAATATTTAAATTGTATTCGTCTCCCTTCACTCATGTTGCAATTGTAGCAATCGTCTGCAAAGGGGTTGCGGGGTACCCTGAGCTCTATTAGATGATTCAACTTAGCTTTTGCAACTCTTGTAGATGCAAACTCAGATATTAACAAAGTACTAAGTACTTGTACATACGTCTGCATTTTTCAAAGCTGGATTTGTCGAGCTTCAAGACTTTGTTGAATTGTGGGAGAATTTTCATAATTGAGTAGGATTGTTTACTTATAACTGGCGCTACACACGTTAGATAATTTTTGGAATTACATGTTATAACTATAATAACATGTAGATTAGTTATCTTTTCAAAAGCAAAAAAGTAACAAGAAAAACTTAGCATGATCTTAACTAAATTGTAGATTTAGAGCATAGATTAGCTATATAGTGGTTAAAACATTATCAAAGTTGTGGGAACGAATTACTTTTTTGTCGGATTTATAAAGGTATAATAATAAAGCTTTGGTTGCTTTAAAGATAAGCTTAAATAACTGATAAATACAGTGATTTTTTGTAGAATTTGCATAAATATCTTTTTGGAGGATTTCTTAAATCCCACTTTGTATCTCTTATCTTTAATTCTCCAGAAACTATCCAAAAAATATGAAAGATGTCCGTTTTTTTAATTTTGATAAAAGCGTAATTCAGCTATTGCTATTCAAACAGTTAATGCTCATCAGAAGCCATAACACTCACCTGGGGACCTGGTACTCTGGCTCTGGTGGTGGGACATGCACATAAACGTGCTTGTGCACCACGGGCGGCTGCTGTGGTGGTCCATATTGTGGTGCAGGTGCACCATAGCCGCCACTTGGTCCACTCGGCTGATAGCCGCTTGAGGGTGGTGCGCTGTAGGTGTCACGTGGTGGCTCAGGACGAGCGGCCACCATTGCTACGGTGGCCAAAACAAGCACTATCTGGAATCAGAACCAGAACAGAATACAAAAAAAAAAAAAAAAAAAATTAGTTTCGATAGTATCGATAGTTTTGAAGCACACTTGATGCACAGGAGGCACATACCACACAACTGGACTGCATTTTAGTATTTTAGTTATATACGATTTATAGATCGGTTGTATATCCGTTTAGTGTTCACTTGTTGGATTCGTTGGAGTTCGTTCGACGCGGAACCTCTTACTCTTACTGCATGCCACAACGATTGTTGCAGTTTCTTTTATAGCGCCGCTCACTGGCGAGAAATAAAAATTAAGTAAAACTAAAGACGGCGACGGCGATGGCGATGGCAGCAGCAGCAGCAGCAGCAGCAGCAGCAGCAGCAGCGCTAGCGACGATAGCAGCAGCAGCAGCCGCAGCCGCACCAGTTGGCAAAGAGCGCATAACCATGAAGAAATTGAAATGTATAAAACGGCGGCAATAACAACAAACACAGCAGCAACAGTAACAGCAACAGCAACAACAAGAGCAACAGCAACAACAACAACAACAGCAGCTCAGCCACAGCAACAATAACAATAACAAATACAGGCCAAGAGCCGCAGCAGCTGGCAAGTCATCTGGGTCTGGGGGAAACTGAAGCTTAAGCTGAAGTCGCTGCCGCTGCTGCTGCGTCGCTCCTAGCTGCAACTGCGACGTCGACGTCGACAGCATGGTTGTTACTGACCGTTTCTTAGTTTTTTGGTTTTTTTTTTGTTTCATTTTCCTTTTTAATTTTAACTCATTTGATACCCTCCCTCTATTAACCACAAAGTGTGTGGCAAATTAAAGGAAGCAGCTAAATATGTATTTATATAATAGCTCTATATAAAAAAAAGTGGGTCAATTTGAAAAACGATTTGATTCGTAATACATATCTTCAGGAAATTATATAATATTAGAAATAACAAATGAGTTTTTGAGTCTTCTAAGCTCATGTTCTTAAGCAGAAGTTATGCGATCGGTTTTCACTTTGCGGAATTGAAATTCCTTTCAATATTCAAAACATTGTTATTGCTGTTCATCTCAGAAATGTAAGTTTCCGTTTCTATTTTCGAATGAAAAACCAATTGTTCTACTATTTTGAAGATAAGTTCAAATTCAACTCATTCCATTGTCTCAAAAACAAAACTTTTTAAAAACATATTTGCCATTGATATTCTTAACTCCAAACAGCTGATAATTTCAATTCCGAATGTTTTAATCGCTTTTGGAAATGGGAACTGGCTTGATTATCTTTTACTAAAGAAGTCTTTATTCGAGCTCATTGTTAAATACCTATTTATTTCAACTTTTAGCTTTACTTTCCAACGATTTCAAGTTTCAATTTCATTTAATTCCGAAATGTTTCTTAATTAAATCAGATTCTATAAAATTGAAAAATGGAAATTTCTTCACATTCCGAATACTTAAGTTTCAGTTACCCTTAACTCCCAGAAACACACAAAAAGAGTATTTTAAATTCTATATCATTGAAATGGTTTTTTTTTTATGTTGGGATATTGTGCCTTTGTATTTGTTACATTATTATTTTTGGTCATTTTGGTTTTGGAGGATCGCATCGTTGTTGCCTGTGTTCGGATCGTGTGGCACGATTCACTTTCAATTTCAATGAATGTGGATGGGGATGTGGATTTGGTTTTGGTTTTGGTTTTGGTTTTGGATTCACACTCCGGAAAGGGGGGCAGTGATGGCATTGCTTTAACTGTGGTCTGGACTCAACTGGAACTGGACTGGTCTTGGTTTTATTTCAATTTCTTCATGTAGTTAAATCTTTTGTTTTTACTATGTTCCACTCTACACCTCTCTCTCTGTCTGTCTGTCTGTCTGTCTGTTTTATTCAACAAGCTAATAATGAGCTTCACGGTCTTGTTGGGATACCATCTACATCTCCAACGTCAACTCCATTTCCATTTCCATCTGCAACTTCATCTTTATTTCAATTTTTTGGCCATAATGCAATAGTTGACTATGAATTTCTTCAATTTATTTTTATTATTTTTGACTTTTTCTATTCAATAATTTTGCTCGGCAATGACATTATTTGTGCTCGTATTTCCTCCCCCCCCCCCACGACGAAAATGATTAGCCAAAAGTTACGTTTACTTTGTTTATTTTCTTTTTCTTCACCATTAAGAGACTTTTCTTTAGTTTATGTTACGATCGTGCTATCTGATCATTGGTATTATTTACCTTCGTCTTATAGACATTTGCGACCCGAGGTGCTGTTCGAAATTGATATGCGCATAATCGAAAATCGATAAATGGCATTGGATCGATACTGAGCGATCTTTTTTGGGGGCCACTCCTGCAAGCTGCCGGAATTTGATGAAATGGCATAATCAACATTAGCATCAGCGTTGCCAATGGCGTCAACGAGGACGACACTGCAACTGGAACTTGCAACTTGCGACTTGCAACTTGCAACTGGCAACGGTGTCAGCCTGCAACTGGAACTGCAACAGCTTCGACTGTCACTTTTCCACAACGGCATCATTTATAATGCCGTTAGCCAAATGGCAAGTGTTTCTGGCCAAAGTTGTTCATGTTTTGCTGTTGATTTTGTTGTTCATCTGCCACACATTTCCTCAATTTCCAACACTCATCTCTCATATTCCAAATCCACATCATCATCATCATCATCTTCATTCGCATAGACTCAAATTATGATTGCTGCTGGGGCAGAGTGGGGCAGCATCAGCATCAGCATCAGCTTCAGCATCAGCTTCAGCATCAGCTTCAGCATCAGCTTCAGGTGTCTTAAACAGGTGCAGGCTCTGCCACAAGATTATTCACAAAAACGATGAAGCAACGAAGCAGTCTATGAATAAATTACTGGAATGTCGACGTTTTTTTTAAGAGATTCTGCCGGCAAAGCTGGATTCGCTGTGAAGTTGTCTAAGGCATTATTTTTTAAAGAGGAATTTATAAATTAACTGCTTAGATGGACATAGCTTTACTATTAGGCTTATTTAAATAGGTACACTTTCTTATAAATAGATCACAAGTGCAACGTTTTCAACTAAACTGACTTAAACTATGTAAATGCATGAAAAAGTATGTCTGCGTAGCAATCAGTTCAATAAGTTTTCAAAATTGATTTGAAATTATAAATATTAAAGAGCGTTAGAGCTATATTGATGAAACTTGATACAGATGTTTTTAATACCCTTGCAAAGGGTATTATAATTTTGTCACGAAATGTGTAACGCATTGAAGGAGAAGTCTCAGAAAAATATAATTTGTATATTCGTGATCAGCATGTCATATCCGTCATGTCCGTCTGTCCGTCTGTCTGTCTGTCTGTATATATATATATGCGTTTTTCAGGACTTTGTACTACAGCTATCTTGATAAATCTTGGCACAGATGCTTCTTCTTTCTGCAGGTAGTACCTATAGTTGAATTGGCCAGATAGGACCACTATAACATATAGCTGCCATAGGAACGATCGGTTGAAAAATGAGTTTTTGTATGAAAAACTTTTTTGTTTATGCAGATATTTCAAGCAAACTAGCTAGTACTTAATTGTAATATCTTACACATATGTTGACTATGTTTTATCAAAATCGGGTGACTATTTCTCACACATGTCATATAAAGGTTTACCGCAAAATTAAGTTTATTTTTAAGCAAAACCTTTTTTAGGTGTATATATCTTCTTCAACTTTTCTTTCTTGTTTAATATGAGACTACTTAATTGTAAAAGTTCATTTAAAAACACGTAAACATCAAAAATATCAACATAATATGTTTGAAAACTGTATTTGTATAAAGATTACTCTATTAACTGCTTGTATGTGTACAACTATTATCGATTATCTACTATCTATTAGTTAATATTTGAATTTGACTTTCCTCAATTGATTAGTTCATCAGCGCATTGCCGTGTCAAGCTGTATGATTCTGAGCTGCATGCACCATGTGCCATGTGTGTAAAATCATCTTTCATTTGTTTTCATTTTTCATTTTTCATTTTACATCTTTAATCTTTCTGCTTTCTGCTTTCTCCATTACACACGTATACGCCATCATCATTTGCATCGACACCTTGCTGAGTATGCTCACATACTAATTATTATTAAGTATCTTTTTGACTTTATGTAACAAGAAAAAAAAATATAAGACAAAAAGCAAATTGAAAAAATAAAAAACAAAAAAAAAAAAATTTTAAAAATAATAAATATTGTATTTACACAAAAAACAATTAAAAATGCGTTTACAAAAGTTCGAGTCAACGGAATTTTGAACTCGCTTAAGAGCGTAGGCACTTATAAAGGTCCACTGACAGATTGTATCTGTATCTGACGCTGTACTTGTATCTGTATCTGTATCTGTATCTGAACTGTTTCTGTATCTGATGCTAATGGGCACGGCTCTGGTTCGATTCAGCTGGGTTAACTGTCGCTCTTTCCCGTTGGCAATCGCCACTTGTTAGTTAAAATTTGTCAAGAGTTGCACTTGAAGACGTCTCCTCTCGTTTCTTCTCGTCTCAGTTAAAGAAAGTAAATTGAGTTTGTTATTGTTGAAATGCGCTACGTAAAAGTATCTTACTTCTACGCATAGTGTATCTGTGAGATACAGATGATGTAAAATGCCGTTACATGTGTGTTGATTATTATATTGCATAAGTTAACGTTTCCCCTGCACTTCACTCCACTGGCGTCTTATCAGCAGCTAAAGATCTAATTAACAAGAAGAGGCCTCGACTGTCATTGCATTGAAAATGATTTTTATTGTTTTTGATCATATGTAAGTAATAATAATAACGATAAAGATAACGTAAGTTAACAACAATTAAATGTACATTTGTAGTTGTATTCGTATATAAACGGGGCTGCATCGTACATATATGCATATGTATATATAAGTTGCTATATATATGTAAGTATATATATTATAACTTTAAGTATATAGCGCCATTAAATATGAAAACCGACGGCGCTGAACTTGTAACTTGTGCCGCTTGGAGGCCGCTTCAGAAAGAGAGCCATCCAAAACACATTGTTATGGAAGCGTCGGCATTTTAATTTGTGGTAGTTGGTATAGTAATATACTCGTAATTTATATTTATTTGCCCCAGCCTTGGGGGCCCATTAAAACTCCAGTTTTATGCTTTCAGGGACGGGAATTACATATTTACAATTGACTGTTTTTTGTTTTTTTTTTTTGTTTTTTTTTTTTTTTACCATGCAACAGAAGAGAGGCAACCATATAAAAGTACGTTTAAGACAAGGACAACAAATATATTCGAGTACAAGAAAAACATTTCGATTACGTTTATCATACATCATATATAGTACATAAATTATTTGGTTTACATTTTCTTTTTTTGTTGATTTTTTTAAATCTTTTTTTTTGTTTAATAACCGTAAAAGTTAAAAATTATTGTTCTAATATAGGAACTGTTTTAGTTCGTTTTGAGTTCAGTTTGCAGGCGCATTAAAACCATTGAGTTTTTTTTTTTTTTTTTTTTTTTTTTTTATTTTTTTTGGAGCAGCAATGAAAAATCCGTTTTGAACGCAACTTTTTAGAATTCGAATCCAAGCAAAAAATTATACTCCTTTCAGTTCTAGTTAATTTCAAACAAAAAAAAAAAAACTATTTCAAAGATTATACCATTAAAAATAGTTTCCATTAGGAACTTGACTATGTTTTTCTTTTATTTTTCTTCATTTTTTTTTGTTTTGTTTTTTGATTTGGCTTTAATTCAAAGTCGATCTAGTTCAAAAAGATTTTGCATGTGCTGCTTACATTGTTTCGGGGTCGTCACGTTTGGTTTAATTTCAACTAAATTTCTTTAGTAACGCCCATAGTCGGCCTCCGTATTAAGTGCGCCCAATGCGCCCAGTTTCTGGAGCCAGGCGGCATTGGAGCTGGTACCACGCTGGGAGGCGGTCAGCGGATTGTTGGCCTCGTTGTGTAGACGCATTTGGTGTGCTTGTTGTTGTTGTTGTTGCTGTTGTTGTTGCTGTGGTTGTAGCTGTTGTAGTTGTTGTGGATCCTCATTGCTCAACTCCAAAATCTGCAAACAAAAAGAGTTAAACTTACAGTTGTTGCTGATGTTATATGTATGTATGCTTGTTATTATTATTATTATTATTATCGTACTGCTTGTTGTTATTGTTATTGTTATTGTTAATGTTGTTGTTTGCGCTTACATGAAGCGCAACGGATCTCTGAGCTAGCGTTGGCCGCGTTTTGTTTTTCTTTTGCGTGACACGAAAACTCAATTCGATACCTTAATGAAAATATTTGGCAACTTTTTTGTTAATCATTATAATTCCAATTGTGGATTTAGTTCGGTTGTTTCTTTCCCGATCAAAGTACTAATCTTTCTCTCAGTTCCTGATAAAAATAACTAATCGAACCTTAAGTTACTTTCCCGGTAATCGTTGCTTCAGTTTCCTTTCTTTTAGTTTCTGACGTTCCTTTCTGGATAAACGAACTAATCTTTCTTTTAATTCGATTAGTTCCTTTCCGGATAAAAAATACTAGTCGCTTTTTGTTTTCTATCCTGAAAAAAACTAATCGTTTCTTTAGTTCCTATCCCCATAAATGAATTAATCGCTTTTTTAGTTCCTTTCTGGATAAAAGAACTAATCTTTCTTTAGTTCCTGATCGGATAAAGGAACTTAACGTTTCTAAAGTTTCTTGCCGACTCAAATTTTTAGTACTTTCTAGACAATATACTATTTTCTTAGCTCGCTTTAAGTTGAACTATTTTTGGGGCTATATTGACTTTAAAACTATCGTTTGCGTTGTTGCTTATGCGTTTTCGGCTGTCACCAACGATAGTTTTTTCCCTGCTTGTGAAAGATTTCAGTTGTATTACTATTTTATGTACTTTAAAAACTATTTTTATAACGGTTTGCCATCATTGTTGAAAGTCTATAAGTCTATAAGTCTAAAAGTGTCAGAATTATCAATGCAGACAGCTATCGAAACTATAAAGTATACAAAATATGCCAGCAATATTAATATTATATCGAAATTTTAAGCAAAGTCCTTAAATATCTTGAACAATTTCCAAGACATTTTTTTTAAAAAGTCGTGCATGTGCGTATCGTGCTTGAAAAGTAAAAAGTCCATCACTAAATTGAGATTTCGAGATGAGTTAGTAAGTTTGTGAGTTTGTTAGTTATTTCAAAAATCTGTTGAAATCTTAGCCGTATATTTATGGAGCGCTCAACCACCCACCCGCTACCACCTCAGGTAGCCCCCTACGTGGGAAGTTCGGTCACAAGTTTTTGGCGGATCATTAAATCGAATGAACTTTACTCATATCTGTAACGTCTGAAACTAAAACTGAGGCTGAGGCTAAAGCCAAAGCTGGCTCGGAGGCTGAGGCTGACGCTGAAGCTGAAGCTGAAACTGAGGCTGAGGCTGACTTGGAGGCGACTTCATATGGTGGCAATTGTTGCTGTGAGCTGAGTTGATGACTGAAAATGTGTTAATGGGGGGTATTGTCGTGTAATTATCAGACACCAGTTGCCTTCGCGGCAACCTCTTTTCTCTCCCCCCCCCCCCACACACACACCTCCTTGCCCCCTGCAATCTGCACCCTACTCTTTGGCTCTTTTGTTTTGGCGAACGATGTGTGAACGCAAAAAAAAAAAAATAAACTAAAAAACAAAAAATGCGGCGCTGCTGAAAGAAAAACCTAAAACAATTTCGCGCCAAGTAATTATATTATTGCTAATTTAAAAAATTGTTGTTTGGTTGTTTTTTTATTTTTTATTTTGTATTTTTTTTTTTCGGTATCTCTCCCCATCTCTTTTCAGCTCATCATTAATAACATTGGATTGCAGCGATTGCAGCTGGCATAAACGTTCAAAAGATACTCGTATAAGGAAGCAAACAGTTACTGTTATCGCATTGCATCTGGTTAGGAGGGTTAGGTTAGGTCTATGTGACACCCTCCCCCTTTTCTATGGTCCCCCATTTAGTTGGTCGTACCTCAAGATGTGGCAGCGCGTCCTCACATTTATTTTTTGGACAGTTTAATTTGAGAGTTGCCGCTAAGTGCAAAGTTATGTGATTGTATAAGGGTCTTGTCTTGGGGATTGTCGTTATTGTTTAATCTGTGTGCTTGGATGGCTGTTTGGGATAGTGATGGGCATCAGGAGGAGGGTCGTGAGGGCTGTCCCAACAAAACGAGGGTTGACTTTTGGCCAAGGGAGCACGTTTGCCCATAAACGTTTGCTCTTAAATATCGCACTAAATGATTAAATATCAATAGCTTAAGCATTTAGACAATAAATAATCAAATGTTGTAATGTTAAGGTCGACACAGCTATAAATAATTTGTCCAAATTGTTTTTGTTCGCATTTTTATTATAAATTTTAGCGTGAAGCATTTTTGTTGTCTATCATACCATATGAAATTTTTATCAAATCATCGTGGCGCAATTTTTTAAATTATATGTTTATTTTTATATTTACTGCTTTTTATTTTTTGTATTATGTTTTTGACCTTAGATTTGTCTTACTTTTATCATTTTAAACTTATTATTTTGATTTCTATTTATAGTTATTTTTGTTTGATTAGATTGTACTATTATTTTAATTGCCAATTGGCATTCGATGTGGTTCGAGAAAGTAATGTTGTGATTAGAGCAGGCCTCACTTTTATAGCATATTTTAGTTTTTGTTGCTATTAAGTGTTGTGTTTATTTGAAAATGAGCTAATTTTAATATTTGGAAGTTGCATTACAAATTGTTTCTTAACGGTCTGCAAAGGAATTAAAGTAATGAAAAGTAATGAACAAATCGTATTAATAGTTCCTTTTCCGGAAAGGAAATATAGAAACTAAAAGAAAGCTTAGCTCTTTTTATCGGAAACAGGAACTATACTGAATTATATTTGCAAAAGGAACAAAAATGCTTTATAATGATACTCTAAGGACATGTTGCATATCATATATGGAAAGCTTTTAAAACGTAGATTATATATACATTTCAACTTTTGTGATGCATCGCTTGATTTAAAAGATATTTTCAATCCATTTTTCATTTCAATTTTTAAAATAAAAACATAAAAAATAAGAGATATTTCACAACTTTTACATATAAATTGAATTAGAGTTATTTTTCCAATCTAATGAAACAAATTAAAAATTAATTCTTTTTATGTCATTTTTATACCAAAAATTATAAGAGTTACGATCCCTGATGCAAACGATTGTGAATATTAATCCAAGACATAATGTTTTATGAAATCAAAAGAAACAGTCGCTTGCGAAAAACGCCGAATTTCAAGCGGAATTTATGTTCGGAATGCACTTAAATAGCTGTCGCTACTTATTGCGTCCTTAACTTTAGTTTTCATATCGAGAAAGCTTTTGTGAAATTGTGTTTTCCCGGATTGCCCCATCGCTGTGCGAACTTTGTTGCTGTCGCTGCTGTTGTTGTTGTTGTTGTTGTTTTTGTTTTTGTGGAATGTGACATCCAGAGAGACTAATTAACAATATAAGCTGAGTTGTTTGCGAACTCATCTTAGCTCAGGTTCAATGCATTACAGTCATCTGTCATCTGACAAGTGGAATTTTCGTTATATTATTTTCCGTGTGACGTCGCCAAGTCAAAGTCAACCTTCGTCAGCCGCAGTCAGCAGCAGCAGCGACGCAGCGACGTCATCCTCAACGTTTGTTATTTGACATTTGATTTTTCCCTACACATTTTGTTTCAGTTTATTGTATTATGCATATACATATATATATTTTTTGCTTTTATCTTCTTTTTTTTTTTGCTGCGTCTTGCTGCCAATGTCTGTTGTCTTTTGTCGCCCTCTCTCTCACTCTGTCTCTTGGTCTGTCTCGCTCTTAGCCAAAATACGTCAGCGGCTTATCGATTTGCAAGGGCCATGACATGACTCAGATTCAGAATCAGATTCAGCTTCAGCTTCAGTTTGAGATTGAGACTCCATTCTCAGACTTGCCACTTGCAAAAATCAAAGACAGTGGCAGCATCGAGACAAGCCGCAATTGTTGTAAATTGTGTTATTGCAATTGCTGATGATGCTACATATATCGTACTGGCCATAATAAGCGCAGTCAAACACACAGTTGCAGTTTGTATAATGTTGCACTATGTTGCACTGTGTGTTGCAGCTGCAACCAAAAACCCAAGTGGCAAAATGATATGAAATGCGGCACATCCAAAATCCATTAAATTGGCCCCCTGGTTGAGCAGCATTTTTGTGCTCGATGCTCTGTGCTCTGTGCTGTTGCGAAAAAGAACAGGAAACTGTGCACAACAACTACAACTGCAACTGCAACTACAACAAAATACAAAATACAAAATAAAATAATAACACAGACGCAAAAAAGAAGCACACAGAAATATAAAGAAGCAGGTTGGCCAAAGATGAGGCAGGTTGGCGATTGTAGCCGGGCAGGCTCTGCATTCTGCAGTTTTGTGCACTTTGCCAGATTGCAGACCTCGGATGACGCCAGCCAGCCAGCCAACAAAAAAAAAAGAAAAAAAATAAAAACGTCTTGCGAAATATGTAAAATATTTCTGAAACGGTTGCAGACGCAACCTCAACAACAACAACAACAACAACAGCATCTGTGGTCAGGATTGCTGCGTATTGCTTGGGGATAGGTAACCCTATAGCTAACCATTGGTCTGTTGCCATTGATGGGGCATGACGTAACCCGTTAACCGTAACCCGCAACAACAATAACAACAATAACAATAACAACAACAACAACTGTATTGGAACTGAAACTGACCAAAACAAAAACACGTATGAAAAATAAAACCTCAATAATTGGCGACATAATTGCAACTTAATACCACGCTTTGCCTCTTTTCATTTAGTTAATTATATCGCAAAAATAACACACCAAAAATGTTAAGGGCACACACATCACACACACACACTCATCACAAACACACACACATGCATACGTACACGTACACAGATAATGGTCTTTCAACAGGCTATCCACTTACTTTGGGAGCAACCTATCCATATACATATACTATATACATATATGTGTATATGTATATGTATATGTATATGAATATATAAGAGTATATTGTACATACCTCAAACATCAACTCACGCAACTTATCCACTTTATCGCCATTCGACCTTGTTGGCAGGTATCGACTCTCACAAGGCTGCGGTGGCACAACCAGGAGCTGCATCAACAGCACCAGCAACACGGGCAGCGACAGCGACAGTTGCAACTTGTGCGCTGCCTGCGACTGAGCCTGCCGATTCCTGCCGATTGTCATTGTCATTTGTGGGCGTTGTTGCTGTTGTTGCTATTGTTGTTGTTGTTGCTGTAAAGTTGTTGCTGTGGTGTTGTTGCTGTGGTGTTCTTATGTTGCTCTGCTGAACACAGGTGCGACTGTTGTTGCCTGCAATCATATAAGAAACTTTATGCATTTCAAAAATATCAACTTTTATTTGATAATTCTTAATTATCATATTTATTGATCAAAAATTGTACTTTTATATTTTAGTTTTAGTTAAAAACTATTTAAAACATAAGTAATATGATGTCGACTGCTTTATAGTCTTTTTTCATCCTCTTTACGAAGTAGCAATGTTTTTGTAAAATCTGTCAAGAAGTCCATCAACATCATTTTTTTAGAAGGTCTAACTATATAGTTCTTAACACTTTGTCTGCATAAGGAATACACAAACATGTGTACCAAGTATGGTGCTCTAGCTTTAAAACTGACAGCAAAATTGCGTCATACGGACGGACAACGGACGGAAGGACAGACAAAACATATGATAAACCCAATATACTGCTCATACGGAGAGACGGAGCGACAGACAGACAAATGACAAACATACTACTTATACTCAAACAGACGGACGGACAGATGGACAGACCGATGGGCGGACAGACGGGAGATCAAATGACAACCCCACCATGATAGACATACTCATTAGGACGGACGGGCGGCTGGACGTACAGACAGACAGACAGACGGACGGATAGACAGACAGAAGAACGGTTGGATTGACAGACAGAAGAACAAATGAAAAACACAATATGCCACCCATACTCCCACAGACGGACAGACGGTCGAACGGACAGAAGAAGAACGGTTGGATTGACAGACAGAAGAACAAATAACAAACCGCATATAACATTATTTTTAAATATATAATAAAAGAGTAGAAAAATAAATCAAAGAAAGCAATACATTGTTTATTGAAAAATAAAAATTATTTTTATTATTTTAAATAGTTTTGTTCAATACGTTCTATGCATGATTCAATTTAAAATAATATTAAAAACAAATACAAATTTGTATATCAAATTAACACTTAAATTTGTAAAATTTGTATTTATAGAGAAATGCACAGGTAAACTTTAGCGTATGTGAAAAATGAAATGAAACAAGACTTTAATTGACAATAAAATAAACAAAATTAAAAAAAAAAAAAAACAACAATTTTGCACTCAATTGTTAAACTATGCAAAAGGCTTAATAACACATAAACAAAATAAATTTAATGCGGTTTTAGAATATTTTTGTATTGGATTTGGAAACAAAGCTGACTCACTTGGAAAAAAAAAATAGAAACAGTTTTTGTTATTGCTGGAGATAAGCCTTTAACTGCGTCACGATTTTGCTACGTTTAATATTAGCTGCTTGTTTTTTATTTGTCTTTTTTTTATATATATATATATTTTTTTTGTATAATTTGGTGTATTTTGTGCTGAGCAGACACCACGATGTGCTGAACTAGGATAACAATGTAGCTTTAAGCGAAGCTGCGTGCAGACATTTGTATTTATAGCCCAAAAGCCGCAGCGGCTGAGATTTTAGTGGCCCTGATGACAGCACCAGCAGCAGAACACAGCACACAGGACCTGCTAGGATATGACGTCCTACACATGCGCTACACACACCCAAAACAGAGCGAATCCCTTCTTACCCAGAGAGCTTCAAATTCACATTCCCTGACCAGTCGCCAATGCCGAATTCTTATACTTTTCGCCTTTCGCCTGTCGCCTTACGTTTAAAGGCCAAATGTGCGCGCGCAGAGGCAGCAACCACAACAACAACAAGAACAACAATAAAAAGAACAACAACAACTACAACTAAAACAGCCATATCATTGTCATAGCACTTACATATTTTATATATAATCAGCAATAGTGCTTTAGTCGCAACGTAACCGACTACCAAATACCCTTTGCACAGCTCAAAGGTATTTTTAAACACAGTCGTTACTCAAATTAAACTTCAAAATTATTTGAATATTTCTGGCTATGAAATATGTTGAAGTGTATATAAAACAAGTATTTGGATTAATTCTTTTTCAGTGTATTTCGTCGTTGCTATGTTATGCCATGTTGTTGTTGTAAAATTTTCAAATGTCAAAAACTTCTCGGATTAATCGATTTGTAAATTGTTTTTTACCAGAAAAAAGGTAAAAAAAGTTTTTTTTCTTAAATTTTCCCCCTTTTCCCCCCTTAAATTTTTTCTATCTAAAATATGCCTTATTTCATTAGCTTTTTATACCCCAAATTTCATATTGGGACAGCAAAGTTTGTACGATTTGTAGATGTTTATGTAAACAGATCACTTCAAAAATTTGTCTGTGTGCGTCGTTTCTTGAAAAATAGGTTTATGTATGAAAAACTTTTTAATTTTTTAAGATAATTTAACGAAACTCGATTTATCTAAGTTAAAGCATATTTTATGCCTGTTGACATAATTTCATACAAATCGGACAACTACATCTTATACCTGCCATAGGAACAATCGGCTGGAAAATTAGTTTTTGAATGAAATTTTTATTTTTTGTATGAATAACTTATTGTTTCTCAAGTTATCTTAACCAAAGTCGCTTATTCTAAGTCTTAGTATGTTCTTGATATGGTGACTAAATTTGATCAATATCGGATGACTACATCTTATAGCTGCCATACAGATGAATACGTATTTCAGGGGTGGTCACACAACGGCTCGCTAAGCTAGCGGAGCTCTCGTCGTTATTTTATGGTAATTGGCTTCTGTAGTCACCCGATATTGATACATATATGTACGTATGTACCATGCATTCACATATATAACAAAAATTAGAATGACTCTGTTTCGAGTGTGCCCCACCTTGCGTGTTTTCTACAAAAATGTGACCAAATTCGTATACGAATTACGTTTTGGGCCCTTAAGGATGACTCAAATGATTTGGATGAGACTCGGGAGTTAGTAAAATAAATCTCTTACATTAAAATAAATAAAAAATAAATAAGATATAAGTACGACCGTGCTCCAACTACAGAACGTGTCAACAATGTGGATACCAAAATCAAATTAAAACCATGAGAAACCATTATAAAAAGAAGAGAAAATATGATAATAAAAAAATGAAAAATGAGATTAAAGGAGCCGAAAATAGCTCTTAACTCGACGAGCTCAAAACAAGAAATGAAGAAATTTTGTGCTGACCGATTTGGGTCTCGAATTTGATTGAATTTTCTGTCAATCATAGTAGGTCCTGCCATTCAAATATTGGCTAGAGATGTTATTTTGTATTTATGAGATAATATCAACAGTTTCGATATATAATAACAAATACATATTCTACTTAAAAACGAATAAGTATACTCCAGTCGAGTGCGTCTGACTAAGAGACTGGGCTTTTGATGTTTATCAGGAATATATATGTAGACCTTTGAAAACAAGTTTGTAGCTGATCGAATACTACACTGAAAAGTTGCACGCAACAGTTTTTCAACCATTTTCCGACTTTCCAGGCAAATTTTCTAAAGTTGGAAAATCAGATTGCTTATATTTTGTATGTATAGCTTTGAAAATTAGTTTGAAATTAAACTTTTGCCCATATAACCTTGATCACCCATTTTTTACACAGGGGGGTGAATTTTCCGGAAATTCGGTAAGCAGTCGTTGTGCAATTTTCATATAGATCTTTGAAAATGAGTTTGAAGCAAATCGCATAAAAACTCAACTTTCGGCCTATTTACCACTTTTCACGCAAGGGTGTGAAATTTCCGGAAAATTGGAATGCAGTTTTCAATGAATTTTTACTTATGCACAACTCGAATATGGCTATTTAACAAACTTTATGGGTACAGGGTATTAAAAGAGTGTCTGTGGTGTGTGTGTGTGTGTGTGTGTGTGTGTGTGTGTGTGTGTGTGTGTGTGTGTGTGTGTTAGTTGTTCTGGCATCTGTATTGTCTGTGCTGTGGGCGTCATCCTGGCACGCCCCAACAGAATCTGGTGAAATGTTTTCGCTTAGCAAATTTCATGGTTAACATTTAGCTTTTTGTTGTTGCTGTTGATGTTGTTATTGTTGTTGCTGTTGTTGTTGCTGGTATCACTCTCGTTCTTATTGTTGTCGTCGTCGTCATGGCTGCAAGTTGTTGACATTGCCAGGCGTCAATAATGTACATATCTTCAGTTTACTAACTAACTGGCCAACAAGCTCTCATAAAGCTGATGTTGCTGTTTTTGTTGCTGCTGTTTTTGTTGCTAATGTTGTTGTTGTTGCTGCTGCTGCTGCTGTTGTTGTTGGAGTGCTGCCTGCAAAAATGGAACCATTTGTATACCACGCACGAATGCTACACCGAAATTTTTGATATAGCGCAGTTTTGTGTGGCCATTGCTGTGATTGAATACGTGTTCTGAATGTTAAATGTGTTCCAAGGGTTTTTATGATCAAACCAAGACGCGAGCAGGAACCAACATTTGGGATAATGCGTACGAATGAATATGTTATTTTAGTTTTTTATGCACAACGAAACGCAACCAAATAAACGCTTTATGAAACAGCAAAAAAAGTTAAAAAAAAGCAACCACTGCAGAATATTAAGAAGTTTGTTAGTACATATGTCCTCTGCAACACTGCAATTTTGCGGCTTGAGCTCGGGGACTACCGACTATTAAATATTTCAAAAACCAACAAAAAAAGCTTTTATTATCATAAACAGAAGCTGTGCGCTTGCCAAGTATAAGCTCGCTGCTATGGCACATTGTTAAAAGCTTGTGAAGTCGAGTTAACGGTAAGTTAGCTTTAAGCATCATATACCAAACTAAATGGTTCGTTTCTGAGGTAGTTCAAAATGTGGTCAAATATCATATCTTATCAATACCCATATTAGAAAGAAAACAAGTAAGAATGCTCAATTATTATAATTGTATCATGTGCTCGACTACGAGACTCCCTGCTCCCAAGCAGCGCACTTAACTTGGCCAGTGCATGTCAAACTGTTGTTTCTGCCTGCTGAGACGGGGGTAATAGATTCTGCCATAACTTTGGTGCTATTTATCCGATCGTAATGAAATTTGCGCAACCGATCAACATTGATTAAACATATACATATGTGTATATCAAAAATCAAGCTTTATCTTTAAAATTGAGGCTGTGGGGGTGCGATTTACGGGGATGCGGGGGAGTACATCCGAAATTTGAAATAAACTTGAGCTGCGTATGGTATACAGGAACCTGCGTACCAAGTTTGGTGTCTCTAGCTCTTACAGTCTCCGAGATCTGGATCCTGATCGAGAATATATATGGTTTATAGTGCCTCCTTCTGCCTGTTACACACATTTGCAGTACTGTATCACTCCCTTTTTCCAATTTTTAATGGAAACAGTTAGTATAAACATGAGAGAAAAGTTATCTTCTGTGTGCCGAAAATATATACCCCAAACAAACTATTTTTTCTATGGCAGCTATAAGATATAGTCGGACGGTTTTGATCAAATTTACTAAAGTTGACAAAAGTCAACACTTTTTATATACAAATCCTTTCCAACCGATTGCGATATTATGTATCAAAGTGTGCTTTGATTTTTTTGCCAGCACAAACTGGCTGAGTTGAAAGCGAGCTAGTTAAAATATTTTAGTTACATTTCGAAAGCGGGCTGCTACACTTGTACATTTATCAAAAATAAAGTTTTTATTTTAGACTTAATTTACACTAATAATTCATAAAAAAAAGTTTTTTGTGTTGCATGAAAGAGTTTTCATGCCAAAAATGTCTGCTGCATATTGTTTATTTTTGAGTGTGAACACGATTACCAATTAAGTTATACTTACATATACACATACATATACAACTTTAATGTGAGTATCAAATTTTGTTTGGAAGCCCAACGTTTGTTCATTGTTGCCTTTAAATTGCAGGACACTATCTACACTTCGCAATTCCAGGACACTTACTACTCCGGATTTCCAGCTATAAATTGCAGGACACTATCTACACTTCGCAATTCCAGGACACTTACTACACTTCGGATTTCCAGCTATAAATTGCAGGACACTATCTACACTTCGCAATTCCAGGACACTAACTACACTTCGGATACTAGCTATAAATTGCAGGACACTATCTACACTTCGCAATTCCAGGACACTGACTACACTTCGGATTTCCAGCTATAAATTGCAGGACACTATCTACACTTCGCAATTCCAGGACACTTACTACTCTTCGGATTTCCAGCTATAAATTGCAGGACACTATCTACACTTCGCAATTCCAGGACACTGACTACACTTCGGATTTCCAGCTATAAATTGCAGGACACTATCTACCCTTCGCCATTCCAGGACACTTGATACTCTTCGGATTTCCAGCTATAAATTGCAGGACACTATCTACACTTCGCAATTCCAGGACACTAACTTCTCTTCGGATTTCCAGCTATAAATTGCAGGAGACTATTTACTCTTCGCAATTCCAGGACACTAACTACTCTACAACTCGTCCAACTTGTTTCATAATTCGGACATCATATTAAATTGTGTGGCGATATTTTTCAGTGTGGAGAACATAGCTTCAGTATACATCCTGATCATAATTGGCCAGCTTGCTTAGATCATTCAAGACCTTCGATTCCCCTAGAATTTCTCTAGAGTTGCATTAACTCTACGATTAAATTCGATAACCACTCCCACAGATTGTTATACATCATCAATATCTGAGATATTCCACCATCGGACATGTCGGACATGTCATGTGAGCTGAGCGAACCTATTATGTTATAGGCACTGCATCGCCAATTCATACTCATCATCGTCCATAATCTTGATGGGCTCGCCAATGCCATGGTCAATTTCGGACAAATCCTTCACGACCAGCTCCTAGACACGATCCACATAGCGGAGCGTATTTAGAGATTGTTCCTTAGTGCCAGCAAGGATCTATGAATTTCTAAAATGCTCATTTCAAGCCAACTTATTCTCTCTAGGATCTAGAGTAATGAAATGAGTAATGAGTAACTGAAATTGTTTCGGACGAGCCAATCAAAATTTAAAACGTGTAAACAAAAACCAAAACTGAACTTTCAAAATAAAGAATTCAGTTTATATTAAATGCCGTTTAATGTGTTAAATCAAATCAATTTAGTATGACGAAATCTTTTCACAAAAATCTTAATTATGAATCATATTTACATAGTAAAAAATTACAAACTATTTATTTTTATACAAATCCTTTACCAACTGATAGCTCCTATGGAAGTTTTAAGATAGAGCATAGATTATTCAAAGAATTGTTAAGTTAGTCCGAATTATCTTTAAAACAAACATTTTCGACAGATATTTCCTATGACAGCTATGTGTTGTAGTGGTTCGATCCGGCCGATTACTGGATATGTACTGCTTGCAGCAAAAATAAGCATCTGTATTAAGATTCATCAAGATAGCTTTAAAATTAAGAGACTAGTTCGCATATCAACAGTCGGACAGACAGTCAGACGGGCCTGGCTAGTTTTACTCAACTGAACATCATGAATATATATATGTATATACTTTGTGGAGTCGGAAAATCAATAAATGGATATAAACTAAATTTTAAAAATATATATATAGTGTAATTGATATAAAACAAGAAAGAAATATTATCTTCGGCGTGCCGAAGATATATACCCCTGCAGAAAAGATTTGCATAAGAAAACTTATTTTTCAACCGATCGAGCTATAAGATATAGTGGTTCGCAAAAATTTTGTCAACATATGTAAAAAGTGCTATAACTTAGACATAGTGAGTTTAGTTGAGTTATTTTGAGAAACAAAAAAGTTTTTCATACAAAACCTTATTTTTTAACCGATCGTTCCTATGGCAGCTATATGTTATAGTGGTCCGATCTGGCCGATTCTGACATATGTACTGCTTGCAGAAAGAATAAGCATCTGTGCCAAGTTTCATTACGATAGCTCTAAAACTGAGGGACTAGTTACCATATAAACAGACGGACATGACGGACATGACGGTCATGACTCGGTTGTTGATGCTGATCAAGAATATAGAAATTTTTTTTTACCCTCTGCAAGGGTATAAAAATCAATTGTGGGGGTATTTGATCATTCAAATCATTTTGAAAAACAAGCTTTGTTATATTTTTTTAGTTCAGGCTTAAAGTTGAAAGCCATTAGCTACTTATAAAACTTGTTAAGTTTTTAATTGATACAATTGAGCAAGAGACATTTGCACATTTTTTAATAAGCTTTATTCACTTTAATCGTTTTTACAATTACAATACAATTACAATACAATTAGAATACAAACAAACAAAAAAAAAATGAAGGCTGAAATATAGCATACGATATAGATATATGTAGATGGGATATGGCTCATATAAGAGTTAAAACTATAGGCTATGAGTAAAGTAACTTAATTTGTTAGGGCTACTTAAGAACAACTAAAATACATTCAGTGGCATTCTACGTACTTTTCTCTCTAACTCTTACTTTAACACTTTCGCTCAATTCGTTATTTTGCCTTTTGCTTTTGCTATGCATAAGACATAAGACATGCTTAAGGGTTACATCTACAAACACAGCAGGAAGGAAACAGGAACCAATCCATAAAAATGCCCTTGCAATCATTGTCAGGATCGTAGGCGAGCAATCGATGCCATTTATATTTCTGCTCGCAACCGCATTCGCCCTCACAGCGCGATGTTTGTGTATTGCTGTCCAAGATAATAGATTAGATTAGATAGTTGGAGCTCTGTATATAATTCAAAATATATTGTATTACCTGCAGACCTCCTGATGTATTGCCTGCTCAAAGTGCTGTGTGTTTACAATAGCGCGTATCTTGCCAGCTGAATTCGAGGCCCAGTAAGGTGTCACAATTTCGATTTTCGATTCGCATGCATCGAGTCGTCCTGTGCCCGAATGACCATTGGCATTGCCCGGCGGCGTGTTTGTCCTGCTGCTGCTGCTGCCACCGCCTACTCCTCCTGCTCCGGCTCCAGCTCTATTCCGATTACCAGCACCTCCCGCTGCCGCCTGCCGCTTCTTGCGCAGCTCTCCAAAGTAACTGTCACCCGCCTCGCCCGCTGTTGCCGCATAGGCACCCGGCGGTATAAATATGTCCGGCTCGTCTATAAACCGGCGCTTTCTGACCTTCGCCTGACCTCCTCCGCCTCCGCCTCCCTCCATGTTCATTTCAAAGTCGCCGTACATGCGACGCATCAACGCTTTGTTGTCATCTATAAAACGCTCGATTTTGTCGCTGTGGAGCAAGAAATTAATCAATCAGTTTTCATATCATTTTTATACAAGTATATAAATATTATATATCAAAGTGTGCTTTGCTTTTTTTGCCAGCACAAACTGGCTGGGTTGAAAGCGAGCTAGTTAAAATATTTTAGTTACATTTCGAAAGCGGGCTGCTACACTTGTACATTTATCAAAAGTAAAGTTTTTATTTTAGACTTAATTTACACTAATAATTCATAAAAAAAAAGTTTTTTGTGTTGCATGAAAAAGTTTTCATTGCCAAAAATGTCTGCTGCATATTGTTTTTGAGTGTGAACACGATTACCAATTAAGTTATACTTACATATTCACATACATATACAACTTTAATGTGAGTATCAAATTTTATTTGGAAACCTAACGTTTGTTCATTGTTGCCTTAAAATTGCAGGACACTATCTACACTTCGCAATTCCAGGACACTTACTACTCTTCGGATTTCCAGCTATAAATTGCAGGACACTATCTACACTTCGCAATTCCAGGACACTTACTACTCTTCGGATTTCCAGCTATAAATTGCAGGACACTATCTACACTTCGCAATTCCAGGACACTAACTACACTTCGGATACTAGCTATAAATTGCAGGACACTATCTACACTTCGCAATTCCAGGACACTTACTACTCTTCGGATTTCCAGCTATAAATTGCAGGACACTATCTACACTTCGCAATTCCAGGACACTGACTACACTTCGGATTTCCAGCTATAAATTGCAGGACACTATCTACCCTTCGCCATTCCAGGACACTTGATACTCTTCGGATTTCCAGCTATAAATTGCAGGACACTATCTACACTTCGCAATTCCAGGACACTAACTTCTCTTCGGATTTCCAGCTATAAATTGCAGGAGACTATTTACTCTTCGCAATTCCAGGACACTAACTACTCTACAACTCGTCCAACTTGTTTCATAATTCGGACATCATATTAAATTGTGTGGCGATATTTTTCAGTGTGGAGAACATAGCTTCAGTATACATCCTGATCATAATTGGCCAGCTTGCTTAGATCATTCAAGACCTTCGATTCCCCTAGAATTTCTCTAGAGTTGCATTAACTCTACGATTAAATTCGATAACCACTCCCACAGATTGTTATACATCATCAATATCTGAGATATTCCACCATCGGACATGTCGGACATGTCATGTGAGCTGAGCGAACCTATTATGTTATAGGCACTGCATCGCCAATTCATACTCATCATCGTCCATAATCTTGATGGGCTCGCCAATGCCATGGTCAATTTCGGACAAATCCTTCACGACCAGCTCCTAGACACGATCCACATAGCGGAGCGTATTTAGAGATTGTTCCTTAGTGCCAGCAAGGATCTATGAATTTCTAAAATGCTCATTTCAAGCCAACTTATTCTCTCTAGGATCTAGAGTAATGAAATGAGTAATGTGTAACTGAAATTGTTTCGGACGAGCTAATCAAAATTTAAAACGTGTAAACAAAAACCAAAACTGAACTTTCAAAATAAAGAATTCAGTTTATATTAAATGCCGTTTAATGTGTTAAATCAAATCAATTTAGTATGACGAAATCTTTTCACAAAAATCTTAATTATGAATCATATTTCTAGCTGAAAATCCCAAAAACTATTTATGATCTTGTTTTAAAATACTCGTATATAAGTCGAATATTTTTGGTATTTCAATACATTTTCATGCATCCGTAAGTCAAATCTTTTTACTATTTCATACTACTTTTGCACAAAAGGAATTCATATTCTTGGCATAATAATACATTGAAGACTCACATGGGATAGCTATTGCCCGCTGTGGGACAGAACAGCTGATGATATCGCTTAATGCAGGGCACGCCCTTGATCACATCCCCTCGCACGTCCAGTCCAAGCGCCACTGACAATGCCGTCCACCAGATCTACATAGAGACAGACAGAGAGAGAGAGAGAGAGAGAGAGAGAGAGAGAGAGAGAGAGAGAGAGGGAGAAAAAGAAAGAGCGAGAGGTTGAAAGATAATTGGTATGAGGTAGTATTAGCATTGGAATGGGGCCCATAACAATTTATAGCGGGGTGTGAAAATTGTGACTCAAGTTAAGACATAAAAAAACATTTCATTTCATATCAGGCACACAGAGAGACGACCACTCTGTGGCTTTTGGGTTCCAGCGAATGTTCGGGTCGCATTCTACATCGCCACATGCCGCATCATTTTGTCTTACTCTACACTGACAAAAATTGCAATGTAACATAAACAAAAATATGTTTTTTGTTATTTTTTTATTATTTTCTATTAAATTAAAATATCTTTGAATTCACATTATTCGGTTTTGCATTGCAAGTAATATACAATTTTAAGTGATTTCAATCCGCCAAATATTGCCTAAAATAAAAATGGTAAGAAGCCTGAATATATTATACTAGTATTATACAATATTCCATAGGAAAGCGATATTATCGATCTTTTAATGCAAATTACCGTTTTGGTTCCATACGATATTGCTTTTGATATACCGCCTGCATATCGATTAATTTTTTGAAGTTATTTTGTTGTTATCGATTTAAATTCATGTTGTTTTTATTGTTAAAACAAGTAAGAATGCTCTAGTCGGATGTGCCCGACTACGAGACTCCCTGGTCCCAACACTTAACTTTTATAGTGCATGTCAAACTGGATTTTCTGCCTGCTGAGATGCGGGGAAATAGATTCGTCAATAACTTTGATGTTTCTTAACCAATCGCAACGAAATTTACGCAACTGATGAACATTGACCAAATAAATATGTGTACCCAAAATTAAAGCTATATCTTTAAAATTGTGTCTGTGGGAGGTTTTTACGAATTGCGGGGGGCTTGTATCCGAATTTTGAAATAAACTTGATCTGCGTATGGTATACAGTAACCTGCATGCCAAGTATATACCTCTTATAGTCTCTGAGAGCGACGCGTTCATACAGACGGACGGACGGACAGACAGACGCACATGGCTAGTTGGTCTCGGCTGTTGATGCTGATCAAGAATACATTCGGAAAAGCCTCCTGCTGCCTTTTACACACAATTGCAGTACTTTAGAACTTCCTTTTTCCCATTTTTAATGGGAGCAGGGAGAAAAAACGTAAAAACAAATAAAGCTATAATGCACTGATACAATCTGCTACACACTAGAAATGGCAAAATATCGATTTCAACATCGATTGTATCGATAGTTTTTAATTATATTTACTATTGATGTTTTGTTCGATGTATCGTTAGTTACATTTTCATAATTTTTTACGAAGAAAAATGGTTTTGAAGTTAATTTTGAATTTATTTAGTTTTATTAACTATTTTCCAAAAAAATTGGTTATTTATAAGCAAATATCTTCAAATTTATTTGTGTTTATATATCATGACTTAAAAAAACCTTAGTTGTCAAATAGGCAAATATGAAATACAGTTTTTTCTTAGATATTTCATAATATAAAATAATTAATCATTATTATTACTTTTGATTTATTTTTTATAATATGCCATAAATAATACATCATATTTGTTTTTCGATAGTACAATCGATAGTATCGATGTTTTTGACTATCATTATCGAAAACTATCGATGGCACGTACATAAATTATGAATTTATCTCAATATCAACATACTTTTTTATGATATTTTCAATTCAATTGAACTTTTAACGTTCGATTTTTTTCTGGCGATATATCCGAAATCAATATGGCTTGATCGATGTACTTTTCAAGGCAATATCGACATAATGTTGACGATTAACATGCCTGTTCCTTTTTTTGAGTAAAACGCTTTTTGATAAAAACACTCGGGCAAACGAAATCTAATCAAATCAATTCGATAATTAATTGAAACATATTAAAAGAACGTGTTTGTTATTTATTTTTGAGCAGTGTAGAGTCTCTCAGTATCTCAGCTGGCATGATCATCATCACACCTCTTAACGAAACGAACTCGCACGACCTTCGTGCGCCAAAAAAAAAAAACGAAAAAAAAAACGAAAATAAATAAATAAAAAAGAGAAACACCACACAGAAATCGTCAAAGTTATTTCCGCAAATGAGCAAACTCGATCGATCGATCGATATACTTACTTGCTCGTATAGGAAAACATGCGCGTGTCTTGGATGGTTCTAAGAGGTAAATACACGTACCTCTACCCCTACCCCTTACTTGTACACGTACTTACCGGAATCTGCAAGAATGAGCCATTATTTGATTTTGGATAGGAAAACAACGGTACAACGGGCACGCTGCCGTTCTTCAGATAGATGGGGCCCTGTATGGGTGTTACAGTGGGCATCTGGCTGCGATTGTTGTTGTTGTTGTTGTTGTTATTTGCCTTGTCTGTAAAATGTAAATTGAAATTGAAACTGGAGCTGAGTATGAGTCATGCATTTTTTAACAAGGACGGTTTCAAGTAGCACTCTTAAACAGTTGCATTAATCAGAGTGGCTTGGTTAAACCCAAGTCAAAAAAAAAACAAAACCGAAAAAAAAGAGTGTAAATTGCATTGCTGCATACAAATCGAACTGCAGTTGACATATACATTTTATGAAATGCATAAAGTAGAGCCATGCTTGGCATTTGTAATATAATCCCCAAACGGATCTTAACTTTATTGAACTTTCCCTTTCGCTTTTTTTTTCTGTTTGTTTTGGAAGTGGTTTAGCATTTGCTAAAGGATTTTTTAACATGCGCAAAATAGAATATGAGTGTAAGTTGAGTTTCGTTAAGTTTCGTGTAGTTTGAAACTCCCAATCCCCCCGTAACTGCTGCCCGGTATATTACATGATGGACTCGTTTTAAGCTCGCACACGTCTTCAGTCTTCTTCTCACATGCACAAAGGTGAAACCAAAAATCTTGAACAATGCGAGTAGTATGTATATATACAAGTGATTAAATACAAACAAAAACATAAATGTACTTGATCTTATATATATATATAAATATATATATATATATATATATATAGTATATATGTATATATATATATATAGTATATATGTATATATATAAATATGCAAGTATGTGTGTGTTCATAGTGTGCACGTCTTCGACGGCATTTAAGACAAGTCGAGCGGCGTTGAATGGGGCCCGACTTCTTGCATAATATATATGTATATGTATCCCAGTAACTGTAGCCCCCCTCTACCCCTACACATACCACTTGGCACTTGAGCTTGAGGTCTGGCATGGCAGGTTGCTACAATTGAGATGAGAGTTGAGTTAAGATGAGTTTGAGATGAAGTGAAACAAAGAGGCGCCACACGAAACGAATGAACAACAACAACAAAAAAAAAGTGAATTATCAAATGCGCTGACAGTTTTGTGTCTTGGACGAGGGCAGGAACTGTCGCTATCGCTAACGTTAAGAAGAAGAGCTTGAGCAACAACAACATTAGCAACAACAACTGATACATAAATCGTGTTGCGTGTTAGTCAGCGACAGCTATAAAACTTCAAAACACACACACTCACTGCCCATTATTCTGTCCAATGCGACCTTGTCCAAGCGGTTTGTAGACCTTTGACCTTGCTCCGTCTATTTGTACGCGTTGTAGATAGCTGTAGTTATTATTGTTGTTATTGTTATTTTGTTAGTATTTTACACTAACAGCCATGTTGCAGAAGTTGCTCTCAATTGGAAAGATACACACAGTAGCATCTCACAGCTAACGATCTGGCAAACTAGCAAACAAACGAGCCAAAAACACAAAAACAAATACAACGCTTTAACATGATCTTGGGGAATCGTATCGTATCGTATCGTATCAAATACTATCGATTATCAAAAAAAAAAAAAACACATATCCAATTTGCATTGCTGTTGATTGCTGATCTGAGGCATTAAAACAATTTTGCAAATGATTTGATTCTTGAAAAGTGTATCAAGGCATTTGTTGTTGTTGTTTGTTTTAAATCATCTTAAATCACTTAATTTTTCTAATTTGAATATGGTTATTTCAAGCTTTCAGCTCTTATTTTTATGTGCTTCAACCAATTTAATTTCGGTAATTTGCTATACTTAGTTTTTTATTTTTTTTTTTTTTTTAAGGTCGTTGTTATTTTTGCTCTGCTATAGTTTCGAAAGATTAAAACTGTTCATGCTCCTGTATTCAAAATTATTAAACTTGTTCTTTTTGTATAGTTTTTTTTTTCATTTCCAAATTTGGTAAAAAGGAGTAATAAAGTACTGCAAATGTATTTAGCAGGCATAATGAAACATCTCCGACTATATAAAACCAAATATATTCTTGAGCAGTTTCCTTTTGGTGCAGGTTGTACATATGTTAGCATTGACAGGATCGGACCACTTTAACATATAGCTGCCAAAGGAACAATCGGTTTAAAAATTAGATAAATGAACAACTTTTTGTTTTTTCTTTTCTTTTAAAGATAACGCAACGAAACTCAGTTTTTTTTAAGTCTAAGCACGTTTTATTATATAATTAATTATATAAAACTTCAATTGGTTGGAAAATTTGTTTTTGTATGAAAATCTTTTTTGTTGCTCAAACTATCATAATGTAGAATATTCTACGTTTTATTCTGTTCTTGTCATGCTGACGGAATTTGATCAAAATCGGCTGACTAATCTTATAGCTGTTAGGAAACAATCCGTCGAAAATTAAGTTTTCATATCAACAACTTTTCTGCAACGTTATATGTATATCTTTCTGTTTATTATTTTTAATTATGTTAAATAGGTTCTTCAAATTTTGGAATCCTTAAATGTTACTTGTTTTTCAATATAGTAAATAATATTTTTATACTTGTATGCACAACAAATTACAGTCATAATTACAGTAAGTTTATCAATATTTTATGATTCCTGTTCTTGTTAAGTGGATAAAAGGGATGCATTTTTTAATCCAAATTCTATTAATTTTTTTATTTATGAAATGTACATACATATGTACATATGTCTTGCGATTGCAGTTTTGATAATAATTTCATTAAGTTGTATCAAGTTTTATCCTTCCTGCAAAAAGCAATGAGTATTTGGAATTTTCAATTTTTGCCTTGTTCTATTTTCATATTGTTGTTTCAAGATTTCTTTACTTATGTTTTATTAGTTGTATTTAAGTAAAGTTGATTCTAAGAATTCTTTGCAAGCTTGTTTGATTTTCTTAACAGTATTTATTCACTCACCTTTGTCGTGGCCTTCTGCATCGTAGTACTGGCCATCGTCATCGTCATCCTCCTCATCGCCCTCCTCCACATCGTAATCGAGAACTGCGTGTACTTGAGTCCTTGAACCTTGACCTGCCTGGACACGCGTAAAGCCCGGCGCGCGTTCCGGATAATTATCTGGCAGCGGTGCAACGCCGTAGGTTGAGGCAGGCGTCTCCGTCTTGCTGCTGCCTGGCTGCCTGCCACGTTGTGGCTGCGAGGGTGGAGGCGGTGGCTGCTGCTGCTGATGGGGTTGTTGTGGTGCTGGCTGTGGCTGTTGCTGCTGCTGCTGTGGTTGCTGCTGCCTGCTGCCATAGCCGGTAATACTAAAGCTGCCGCTGTTCTTGGTAAATGTGGCGCTGGCGCTGGCAGTGCCATGTGCATTGTAGTACTGCTTCTGCTGCTTGATGCCAGACGAGGCTGGCGCCTGGCCAGGATAGCGAGTGTAGGAGCCTTCGGCGGGTCCGCGATTAATCGATTGTGTTAGCTGTATTGTACTTTGGCTCTGGCCAATGTTGCTGGCGCTGGAGCTCTGAAATGAGACGCTGTTTTCATGTGTCTCCAACTGCGATTGCTGCTGTGTGTGTTGTTGGGCCTGCTGTTGTTGTTGTTGTTGCTGCTGTTGCAGGTGGTAAACAGAGTTGCGTGCGGCGCCACCAGCCGTGGGTGGCAAATAGGCGCTGCCCTGCTTGCGCCTGCTGCTGTACGGATATCCTGGCTGAGACTGCGACTGTTGCTGCTGCTGCGACTGCGTCTCCTGTTGCTGATGCAGCGCTGGTGTGCCATAGGGATTGTTTTTGTAGTAATCGGAGCTGTCGGACGGCGTCTGCTGCTGCTGCTGCTGATGATCGGCCGGCGAGTAGAGCAAATTGTTCGTATTGCTGGCCAGCTGATGTATGGGATGCAATGGAGCAAGTGTGACGCCCCAGGGCTGAGCAAGTGCTCCAAACGGCAGCGAAAAGTTGGCCAGCGCCATGCTCGAGCCAAGGTTTCGAATTACGTAAATTTGGAATTACAGTTTTTGCTCAGTGCATATTACAAATGACTTAGGGAACGAACTTGCTGGCTAGCCCACATATCATAATAGTTTTTCAAAAAGAGAAGAATTAGAACTAGAACAAGAAACGAAGTCAGCTAGCGTGCGCGCTTGAATTGATTTGGATTTTACTTTATGCAAAAAAAAACATTCATGAAAAAAAACTCAGTCGCCTGTTGCCCTCCCCCAGCGACAAAAGCACACACGGGCTCACACACACACACACACGCACACACACGCGAGCGTCTCTTATGTGATATATAAATATGTGCAAATGTTGTTGTTATTATTATTATTATTGTTGTTGCTGTCGCTCTTGTTGTTGTTGTTGGTATTAAGGTGCTAGTAGAGTACTGTGTGTTGTGCTGTGCTATGTTGTGTTTTAATATTAAACTTGGAACTCGGACCCGCGACTCTTGTGCTAAAAAACCATTCACGACAAGCTAACAATCGAGACTGAGCCGTTCTCGGCGTGCGCCTTTAAAAAACTTACTTAATGGGAAAAATGTTTCAACAAGCCTCAACAATCTCAAAAAAAAAAAAAAAAAAACTGAATCGACTTTAAAAACAGTTGCTCCCAGTTGCTCAAAGAGTGAGCGGCAACATCGGCAGCACACACAGCGGCAGCGACGGCGGCAGCGGCTGCTCGCACTCAGGCAACGTAAGTTTTTTTTGAATGGCAAAACGAAAAATAAAATAAAACCGGAAAAATATACAAATGCATCCAGACGAACTGTGAATGCTCTGACAAATTGTATTTCAAATTGCTTACAAAAAAATCAAAAAGCATTTAAGACTTTTTAAATGAATACCTTTTTATATCTTAAATTGAATGTTATTTGAAAATTATATAGGATATAGGCCAGTTCAGAATTCATATTGCGTTCGAAATTTGCGGAAACAGAATTGCTTGCTGTTCTGAAGTACGTTTACGTTTTGAAAAGTTTTACTTTTTGCGTGCAGAATAAAAAGAAATTGCCAGATTACACAAGGAATTCTCAAAAAAAATTCTTAAACTCAATTATCTTATAAAATAATTTGTCAATTTATTCATAAGATTAAAGTCAAATAACATTTAAAATAATAAATTGAAAAACTGTCTGTAAAACAGAAGCGAAAACATGCAAGAAAACGTAGCTGTTCTCAATTCAGCAATGCCCACTAGATGACAACAAAATAGTCTTTTTACTATTCGGTTTCAAAATCGGTTTCGAAAAAGAGAAAATAAAACCATTTTGTTCGGAATATTCGTAAATCGTGCGGAATTCATTCGTTTTTGCTTTTCAAAAACGTACTGAATTTGGAACAGGCCTGATTTCTTTTAAGTACTATATAAGTCCGTATTTGGACGATGTCGTTTATCTAATGACGTTTGTTCGTTTAGTTCATCTATGTTGGGAAGAAGTGTAAAGGAGTCACCTGCTCTGCTCTAATCTATGTTTATTTAAAGTATTTGATATCTTGATATCAAACACAAGAATATTTCGTCTATTAATTTTCTAGCAAGTAAACAAAAGTATTTAATGATATTAATGAATTGCCACAATGTATCTGAATAATACAATAAATACTTGTCTATCTTGAAAAGATTTCACAATTTGAATTTTCTTCGTTAAGTTCTTATTTGTTAGTAAGAGGTGTAGAGGATTCATGATGTAACTTTATTGCAAATGTAGAGTTGATATATTTAGTGATAATATAAAGTATTAGGTAGATGTGACCTAGGTCAATGCTTGGGTCGACTCGATGCTGCAGTTTAAGTTCCATTTGGCGACTTGTTTGTTTCATTTTTCGAAAAGCGCATATTAATCACCAAACAAAATCGTCGTCGTCGTCTTGAAGGCAATGAAAAGCAAAAGTATTTTTAAAGTGGGCTTTTAAAACAGGTTGTGAAGAGCAGCTGAGTTACACTTGCGCTGCGCTTAAGAGCACATATCCCTCTCTCTCACTCTCTCTCTCTCTCTCTGTCTATCTATAACTCTGGCACTCTCTTGAGAAGCTTTGGAACTTAGAATAAATATTTAGTCATTACAGAAATAGCATTGTTAAGGGTGTGCAGCGGGGTTTCCAGCTATGTCGCTGTAATGCCGAGTGCTTTTGGCGATGAGCTAGCAATCGTATATTGTTGATGATGATGAATCTAGAATTTAGAGATAGGTGGGTGCTTATACAGACAGCTGAAAGAGGGCGTAGACGCGTCTACGTCACTTTCAAACTCATTGTATACAATTTGCATATTAGCACCTCTTAACTGGATCAGCTCTCCACAACAACAACCACTTCGCTATAGGCCAACTAGCTTGTCTGTCGTTTACGGAAACGGATACAATATAATATAAATAGCTGACGTGCCACGATCTTATCTATCACATGAATGTGTCAGGGAAATCCGCCCTATGGACTACAAGCTCCTGTTGGACACACAGGGCACGAATTAAATGTGATTCACTCATGATTTATTCAAGTCGGAAAAACTCTTAATTCGACATGAGTTGTTCGATTTTTTGCTATTATTATATAAAAGTTTGGAATGCTAGATCTTTCCGTTTCGAAAGCTTTTAACAAATTCATTTTTGTATCTGATCTGTATTCTATATGTAGCTCTAATGCACCATCTAGGGTGCCAAAGACAAACCACTTTTCAATTTTTCATCTATTTAGCCCATGTACTCGTTTATGTAAATAAGTCCACCTAAACTGTAGCACATGGGTTATGGGTTGGCCAGTTGTCCAGTTGACCGAGAGCTGACCGCTCCATGGCCATGGATAGCTGGGCAAATAGCAGGCTTTTGTTTTATGACGGACAACGCTGACCAAGCCCAACTAATATCGCACATTTCTAGCAACCAGGGTTAGGTTATATTATATACAATATATATCTCACACAGCATGATTCATTATACTCTGTACGATTTAGTTAGCAGGGACCGTAACTGTTATAAGTTTTTAAATAATAATTGCAATATAGCAATTATTTCCAAATTTGTATTGCAAAGTTACAAAATAATACTTATTTTTTATTTTTTCAATTCAAATAAAAGTTACGAAATAACAGTTATTGTTGAAAAAAGAGTTATTTACAAATTTTTATTTCAAAGTTACTAAATAACATTAATTTTTCAATTAAAATATAAAGTAAGAGTTATTTTAAATTTTTACGAATTAACACTCATTGTTAATTTTTACAATAGAAATAAGAAATTGAAGTTATTTCGTAACTTTTAAATACATATAGAAATTTAATTATTATTTTGCATTTAAAAAAAATAAATAAAAATAAGAATAAAAATTAAAAATGATTTATATTAGATAAATCGCAAATAGAAGTTTTTTTTAAATATTAATTTTGATGTATTCAAAGTTGCCTTGACATATTTTCTTCAAATTGATTTATTTAGTGAAAATTTGGACTCATAACTCTTTTCTGCCGTCCCTGGCATTTAGAAAGGAAAAAGTTTATTGTTTAGTTGGTGCAATATTTGTCTATCTCTTTAGCTCCTACCTCTACCTTTTTGTTTTAGAGTAATCACATTTGAAATGAGCACTGCTTTAATTTGTAGAAGTAACTTAAAATAATATTTCGAATGCAATTCGGTTAAATTTGAATACAAGTTGAAAATTAATATGCTACAAAACTCACAAAACGGATTTATATGCGGATTGTTAGTTAAGTGATATTTTATTTTTTTATTTCAATGCATTATTTTACTTGGCTTCGAATGGTATTCAATTCAAGAAATCTTGAATCTTGGTCTGATTAGATTTTTTCACACCCATCCTGGCAGCAAATGTTAGACCAATTTACTTTCAATTTAAATAATCCAGTTAATAGTTAATCTTAAATATAATCAAATTTAATTAATGATTGCTCTTAGTTGACATTAATCAGGTGAATAAATAAACAAATATGCTATTCCCAAGACTTTAAGTAACTTTTAACAATGCTTAACACTATTATGCAGCCCTAAAATTGATTGTCAATGCATATATAAGTTGATATGAATATGTATGCTTATACAATGTACAATACATACATGTGTATGAATGCATTATGAACTGTAGCCAGAACAAGTTTACTTCAAGTACTCGAATAAATAGTTTAATTCAACAACAATAAGAACAAAGAGTGACAAAACCAAGCGCCAGTTTATATATTTTTTTGCCTTTCCCTTTTTATATTTTTTTTTGTTTTTGTTACTATTGAGACACTTCTTGGTAATTGTCTAAACTTATCTAATCCACTCGAAAATCGACAATCAACGCATAAAATCTACTTTAGGAGTACGAGAGTATAAAGTGACATTCTTCTAGCGCCTGCCGCGGTTTGGGCGCCCTCAGGCTTTTACCAAGCGGGTTAAAAACGTCGCCTGTCAAATCTAAATAAATACAAGTACAAGTATAACAACAACAATAACAACAATAGCAACAACAATAACAACAAGTATAAAGCTGCCTTATCGAAATGTATGCTCTCAAGTATTGGCCTTAAGTCGTTAACAAATTTTAACTGCCAATCTTTTGTGCAGTCACAATATAAAATAAAACGCCAAACATCAAGTGTTTGTTGTTTGTTGCCATTTTCCATTGTTGAATTGGAGTTCAAATTTCAATTTCAATTCCTATTCCTATATCTTTACCTATACCTATACCAAATTTGAATCCCGAGCCCCGAGACGAATGACAAAAATATGTGGGGGCTCCAATACCTAACACTTATAGATGCCATAGTAGTCGTTGATCGATTCGATCAGCATAAAATAAATAATAAAAAAAATCGCTTTAATTAGAACCAATTTAGAGCGTGGACCAATTTATCAGAAGCATTTTGAAAAGTAGTTGAAAACCAGTTGAGATCAACTTCAGCGCCATGTGCACACACAGTTCTATAGATCACAGAGAGATACGAGCGGTGAGGGGAGGGGGAGCTGGTGTTGAGAGGGGCGTGGTTGGTTACGGGGCTAGCTAGAGCTGTCCAGCTTATACTGACTTATTATTATTGTTACTCAAATCGAACTCAAACTCGAACTCAAATTGCCTTTTACGCATTTGTTTTTCTTTGTCAATTGTCTGCGCTCTGATATGGTCCATTATAAGAGGTGTGGACCCCAACACCAGGTTCAAGTGCACGCTGATTGTTTCTTAGAAATATACATACATATATAGAAATATACATATATATCTTTATAAGCGAGAACGGTTTGATGCTTAATTTCAAAATAGTTTGCTTCCTTAAGTACATATGTATATGTATATGAATATTAAAAGTAGCAATTGAAAACATTACATCTATTTCTAGAAATTAGTTGTTTATTATTGATATTGGCTAAACTATATAATCAACCCTCGTTTGTGCTGTCTAAAGTCGCCGCCCAAAAAACTTTCAGTCCTACATACATGGAAACGAGTTAATTATTTTGAGACTTGGCAACCAACAAGTTGAACAAAAGCCGACAAATTTTCCTTTATATGTATCAAAAAAAAAAAAAAAATATAATAATAAAAAAATATATATGCATAAGAATCATTAATTACCTTTCCATTTCTGGTTGTTACCTTGTGCGATGTCATAAATACACAGCTCTAATTCCATCAGCAAACTGGGATTACAATTTGTGCTGCGTTGTGTTTAAGGAAATGAATTTTGTTGCCAGCTGTGAGCACCAACTACAAGTATCTGTTACGAATCTATCTATATAAGTATCTTCTAACTTATGTGTCTAATTGGTATCTGTATATTAGTATCTGTCATACTTGGCTTTGCTGGGCACACCAGGCGCTAGGCCATTGCTCGCCAGGCCCTGACTATGACCGGCTGCCAAAGTGTAAACCTCATAATCACTGATGGCAAAGTTATAATCGCCAAAGAGTGTCTGATGAGGGGAATGGGGGCCATCGTAGGAGTGCGGTAAATTGGAGTACGAGTCCGTGTTCACATTACAATTGCTGGAAATGAGTAGATCGGCACCAGCGCCAAATATGGGACCGCAGCTGTTGAAAAGAAACAGGTTATGATTAGTTCTGTTTGCTGAACATTGCTTTCGAGTAACTTACTCTGGATGGTAACAGATTGCATATGGTTTCTTAACAATATCAAATTTGACTGGCTGCTCGCCATTTTGTGGAGTCAACATGAATAGAAATGCGCGCTCTGAATGCAAATAGCCGCCCTTACGACTGGTCTTGGCCCAGGCAACATCCGTGTAGCCGCCACTGATCTCGCCATGTGCGCCCAAGCCAATGATCATGCAGTTTGGCACGCCATCGCAGTAGCGATGAAAGGAGCTGGATCCAAAGCCATGCGTAGATGCTCGAAATACCAAGCGCCAGCTCTGCTTGGCAACACCATACCAGCCATTGAGGATGCCCTGCAAGGCCAGCTTGTCGTTGCGCAAGATCTGTGAGCCAGGAAACATGTTGACGGTGAGGCGTGGCTGCAGACGCTTGTCGTTGTCCACCAGCTTATTGGGATGCAAGGCAGCGTAGCGATAACGTTCCAAAGATAGTTCCATGGGTACAGCGCCGGTGGGTTCAACTTCCTCGGCAAACACCTGGCTATCAATGAGCAGCAGACGCACATGACCCATAACACAGCTCAAATGCTGGCAGACACGTGCACGCTCCTCCTCGGTCCAGTGGGCCGTGGGTTGTGTGACGCCTGCCTGGTACTTGGCCCAGGCAAGTACGCAGCGCCAGACTTCTTCCTCCTCCAAACAGAACTAAACAAGCAACAAAAAATGTTATGCATAATTATGGCTGTGCTCAAAGTTAAAGGGGGAGAACCTACATAGTCTGATGAAATAATTTTGATGAGTGCCTCCTTTGTGAGCGTAAGAAACGAATTGGTTTTAACGCATTCGCCTGCATTTTCCCCAATATAAATGATGCAGCGTTCCATAAATGATGCCGCACACTTGGCACCTGCAAAGGGATACAGATTTAGTTGGAAATTCAAAGCAATTCTTTCACCTGAGCTGAGCTGCACCGAGTGGTGTTCCCATTAAAAAAAAGTAGACAACTTCATATACATACAAAATCAGTTTCGTTTTATTGTGGTTAAGATTTCGGTTTACAATTAAGTCGCTTAGATGTAATTATTTAGAGGCAGTTGTTTGCAGTCGCATGGAACTTTAGCTTAATCCTTTGTCGGGTTGACGTTCTGTATCAGCGTGATGTTGTCCCCCTTGAGCATGATGCGGCCAAGATTCTTGCGTTGACGCGTCTTCACGTACACCTCCTCAGCGTCGTCCAGCACCAGATTCATGTACTCGTCGAAGCCAACAATGTGGCCCTCGATGCGCAGCGAAATATTCTCATACAGCCAGACTTGGACGCGGGAGCGACTTTGCAGGTAACGAAAGATTAGGTTGATGGGCTGCACCATCACCTTCTGCACCTTTGGGTTGCCTTTGAACGACATTCTGGCGTTTTTTAAATTTAATTGCCTTTCGTTGAATTAGTTTTCGCCAAAAACGTTTACTATTTTCGCTTTAATGCCGGCGTCTTGCGGTGTGTAAATCGATATAACTATCGGCGACAAAACCCTGAGTTGCAACGCAAACCGATAACATGCAAGACTGTTATCGATAGTTGATTGCAAACCGGTTGCGTCAGAAGTTTTCAAGGCTTGAGAAGTTAATAAGTTTTTGCACAAAATAAACAAAACATGGCACAGGCAACCGTTGATAAAGGTGAAATAATGGACCAGGTGAAGCAACAAATTGCTGTTGCGAATGCTCAGGAGCTGCTCACACAGATGACCACAAAATGTTTCAAAAAGTGTGTTGGCAAGCCCGGAACATCACTTGATGCATCAGAGCAGGTAAGCACATCGGCCTATGCCATGTATTCTATTGAATTTCTGGGTATTAATTGAAAGTTGCTTATTAATGTTTAGAAATGCGTATCCTTGTGTATGGACCGTTTCATGGACTCGTGGAACCTAATCTCTCGAACTTATGGCAAAAGGTTACAACGTGAGCAATCAAATATGTGAGCAGCTCGTGCAATGAATGAGGCCTGACAATGCGCCTTGAATTACACCTCGTTGTTAGTACTACTCTAGTTATACTCGTTGTTAAAAAACAAAATCAATTAAAACAATTTTTTCATACATGATTTTCGTTTTGGTTGATAAATAAAACGTGTAAAACCGATAATATTGCATTAGGTGAAATTATCGATTGTCAGCATTGATAATGTCGATGAGTGTTTTTTTTTGTTTTGTGAGCACCGATTGTTCCGTGGCTATCGCCAGTTGCGAGCTACAGCTGACTTTTCTTATCGATAAGTATTGCCCTGTTTGAGAGCCCGCGCACAGCTGAATGGCAAAAGTGTTGCCCCAAGATTAAGATTAAGGCGCAAATTTCAAATCGTAAATTAAAATTGAATGGTAAACATTTATGATTAAATTTTTTCCGTTAAGCCAAGCAGTAAAATTTAAATTCAACTAGTGTTGCCTTAAATAAACGATAAGATGCGAATTTAAATCTAAACTTAATGGTACACATTTATAATTATATTTGTTTCGTTAAATCGCGCAATGAAATTAAAATTGGTCTATTGCTCACCTGCTTTCTCATGGATATCCATGACAGCGGTCAAAAATGTGCAGGCATTATCCACAGACAATGTGGAAATGACATGATCCTCGCATGCGGCACGCAACTCAAAAACGCCCATGTCCTGTGCCAGCGTTAACATTTCAAAAACTCGAAAATCTTGCAGCATTAGCTATAAAATGAAATTAAAAGTGTTTTGTACAGAATACAGCAGGTGTCCGGGCTATAAGCTATAACCCACCTTTGCTGTATAGACATATAGTATAAACTGGCGAAACAGCTCGGCATTAATATGCGGTAAACGTATTGCAGTAGGTGTCCCAGTGCCAGGCGCTGCCGGCGAAACAGTGCAGCCAGGAATGGGAATTCGACAGACTTCACCGCGCTTAGCGGTCTTGAAGCTCTTGCAACTAGAATTAAGAGGAATCGTTAATCAAGTAATCAACTGATTGAATAACACGTGCTGATTGCCCAGGCATACCAGCACGCAGCACGTAGCCTGCCGCCATAAATGGGCAAGGCGACCAAATGGGGCTTGTGATAATTAACTTACCGGGCCATCAGGATGCTTCGGTGTGCGTAGATTTTCTCATCGTCCCGGCCACATATGAATACCACATCGGCGCTGTCCTGATCTTCGCACAGGCGCTGCAAATCCTCAATTAGCTGAGGAAGACCAGCCAATGCAGGATCGCTGTGTGGTGAACGTGTACTCATTGCAGAGAATAAATATGTTCTCTTCTTTTCAAGTTAGATTGTTTTTGTTTTGTTTTGCTGTGTTGTGTTTTGTGTGCAAATATTTTTCTCTGTTTTGTTTATGTTTTCACTTCCACGTTCCGTTTGGGATCGTTTTGGGAGCGTGGCCAAAGAGTGCAGAACCGGTTTCTACTGAAAATGCTAAGCCAACACAAAAAAAAAAAACCCACGCCACCAGCTAAAAAGAGTCTGGAAAACAATTAGTCTGCACTTTCCGCTGTGTTGTTGGTCTTTAATTTAACACAATTGGTTACTTAATTTCAGTAGAAAATACTTTAAATACATTTAAAAGAATCGCTTTACTTATGTTTGCAATCTACAATTCTCAGATAACTGTTTTCATTCATGCGCACAAACCGCAGGCCGAATATCTCGCACTCGTGTTCCTCTTGAGACTGAAGAAGAAGCTGCCTGAGACGCTCTGACGGTGCCAGTAAGCCTGGCCCTCGCACTCGCCCTCGCCCTCGCCCTCTTTTACCAGATTATGGAGTTTTGTTTTTGCCTGTTTTTTTCTCTTTAGCCTTCGCAAGAGAGCAGTAGCCTGGATAACAGTGTAGTGGTGTGGGAACTAAAAATGATATCGAGACTTGCGTAGAATGATTGTTCTGAACATTCTTGAAATATAGTATGTATGAATTGCTATCAACACAATTTGAAATAAACTGTCATTTTAGATTCTGCACTTAAATTGATAAAGATTATTTTGTGTACTATGTCTGCTTAAAATAATTTGTTGGGAAATATAAATATGTAAGAGTGTATGTTTCTGTTGATATTTCATATGTTTAGGTATGTATACTCATATAGAGTGCATGTATATAAATACATCACATTAAAAATGGGAAAAAGGGAGTTATAAAGTAGTGCAAATGTGTGTAATAGACAGAAGGAGGCATTTCCGAATATATAAACTATAAATATATTCTTGGTCAGGATCAACAGCCGCGACGAACTAGCCATGTCCGTCTGTCTGTACGTCTGTCCGTCCGTCCGTATGATCAAGTTTATTTCAAATTTCGGATGCACTCCCACGCACCCCCGCAAATCGCAAACAAACTCCCACAGCCACAATTTTAAAAATAAAGCTTTGATTTTTGGTACACATGTACATATGTTTTTTCAATGTTGATCGGTTGCGTAAATTTCATGAGGTCGGACAAAGTTATGGAAGAATCTAGTACCCCCGTCTCAGCTGGCAGAAACAACAGTTTGACGGGCACTTTATCCGGGAAAAGAAGAAGAGAGCACTTAACAGAAATTGTTCAAATTCAACAGAAAACAAGTAAGAATACTCTAGTCGAGTGTGCCCGACTACGAGACTCCCTGCTCCCAACTTGCATTTCAAGCAGTTCAGCGGCAACACAAGCAAGCAGTGCACTTAACTCGTAAACTGCTTGTCAAACTGTTGTTGCTGCCAGCTGATACGGGCGTAACACAAGCAAGCAGTGCACTTAACTCGTAAACTGCTTGTCAAACTGTTGTTGCTGCTAGCTGAGACGGGCGTAATAGATTCTTCCATAACTTTGGTGCTATTTATCCGATCGTGTTGAAATTAACACATCCGAAAGACATTGATTAAACATACAGGTGTACCAAAAATTAAAGCTTTATCTTTAAAATTGTGGCTGTAGGAGTCTTTTGCGATTTGCGGGGGTGCGGGGGGGTGCATCCGAAATTTGAAATAAACTTGATCTGCGTGTGGTATACAGGAACCTACATGCCAAGTTTGGTGTCTCTAGCTCTTATAGTCTCTGAGATCGACGCGTTCATACAGACGGACAGACGGACAGACAGACAGACAGACGGACATGGCTAGTTCGTCTCGGCTGTTGATCCTGATCAAGAATATATATAGTTTATATAGTCGGAAATGCCTCCTTCTGTCTGTTACACACATTTGCAGTACTTTATAACTCCCTTTTTCCCATTTTTAATGGGAACAGGGAGTAATAACGTGCGCCAAGTTAGCATCGGTGATTTTTTGGACTTAGCGTCGATTTGTTCCCGTGATTTTTGCACTGTTTGTAAATAATAATAAAAATTAATTCAAAGACAAAATGAAATTTAAAATGCAGTATTGTAGAGAATGAAGAGATCTACCAATAAAAAATAATAATCATTAAATTTTATGCTGTTTTTTTTACTAAATTTAGAAATATCTCCGACTAATAAAATGGGTGCGCCTATTTCTAAATACCAATAGATAGCCCCAAACATTAACTAAACTATGCCAAAAATTTGATGATTAGTTTTCGAGAGATTCTATATTATGCGGTCCGACCTCGGTCTGAGGCCCATACAAAATTGACCAAAATCATAACCACTCATTTTCTTTGCTTATAGCTCTTTTCACAGACTAGGTGCGAAAATGCACGGTATACCAAATTAAAGATTGATCTTTAATGAAGCTTTTAAAACAAAAGTTTATCAACATTTATGGATTCGTTTTCGAGAAATAAGGCAATGAATCTACCCCCTTCTACAAGCTCCAATGCAGCTCCAAATGTGGCTGATGGGCAGCATTTTTTTGGCGCAATTCATAACATTTGAATTTTAGCACAATTCTTGATTTCTAGACCGACTGCTGTATTGCACGGTCTATTTTCAGATTGAGAAAAGAAATAAAAATTATTGACAATTAATTTTTTCCTTTTATCAACAGACTGTTACTAGGATGAGCACACACCTGACGGCGTCGTCGTCGGCAAGCCCCCGGCAACTAAACCGATGAGCTAAGCTCATCCCATGGACACTCGCATAATCTGAAGCAGGCGAAATCACCTATATAACTTACGTTTCTTATGTTAATTAAAATATTAAATATATATACGATACTATGTTAGAAGTTGTAAACAAAGCAAAATTTACAAAAATGAATAAAAAAAAAAGAGTATAAGCAATACGAAAATTGAAATTCAACAGACTTTTTATTAAAAGGACGAAATTCAAATTTGTTGTGCAACAACAACAACAACCACAGTAAATTGCAAAATTGCTACCCAAACTTTTTAAAATACCAGGCGAACAGAATCAGCAGAAGATCGCAAAATAAATATATGAAAAAATTCAAGCTCAACGGCTTTTTCATTTGCCAAAACCTAAAGAAAAAGTACTGCATACTTTCAGGGGCACAGGTTATTGCAGCCACAGAGAGGTTAAAAGCACAAAATCCTTTGTATCTCTGAAACTAAAAGGACAATTTGAATGTCCTCTTTCTAGTCGATAGTCCTTATTAAGACGCGGTGTTTGACACAGGACTCGTAAGGATCAGCAAGGATACGGCCGAGATATAGCTAGTTTTCTGTATACAAAAAAGACCTTATAACTCGGTTGTTTAAAGGACGAACGTTCTTTGAAATAAATAAATGAAAATTAAATAAGTTGCTGTTAAGCTACAGCGCTGCAAATTTCTGCTGTAGTTTAACAGCAGGCGCATGCAAAATGTTAAAATAACATTTGAAATAACATTTAATACTTGCTCCTGAAAGTATGAAATACTTGCATATTGGACGAAAACAAACTCTTCTTCGAGCTATAACTCGGGCGCATCCTTAAGGATTTTGAAAGGACACACCATTTTGTAATCAGATACAGTAGAGCTATCGATTGGCATTCAAGGATTTTTAGGATTTTTTCAAAAATGTTGTCAAAATTTTCATCAAGGGGAAAAGGACCTAAAATCACAAAATCGCCTGTAACTAGGCCATTTGAAAGACGATTTGAATGTCGTTTGGCCAAAAGATAGTCCTTGTTCATCCGCGGCAGAAAATGTATTTCAAAGGACGTTCGTCCTTTAAACAACCGAGTTATAAGGATTTTTCTGTATACAGAAAACTAGCCATATCTCGGCAGTATCCTTGCTGATCCTTACGAGTCCTGTGTCAAACAACGCGTCTCAATAAGGACTATCGACTGGAAAGAGGACATTCAAATTGTCCTTTTAGTTTCAGAGATACAAAGGATTTTGTGCTTTTACCCTCTCTGTGGCTGCAATAGCCTGTGCCCCAGAAAGTATGCGGTACTTTTTTTTTAAGGTTTCGGCAAACGGAAAAGCCGATGAGTTTGAATTTTTTCATATATTTATTTTGCGATCTTCTGCTGATTCTGTTCGCCTGGTATTTTAAAAAGTTTGGGTAGCAATTTTGCAATTTACTGTGGTTGTTGTTGTTGTTGCACAACAAATTTGAATTTCGTCCTTTTAATAAAAAGTCCGTTGAATTTCAATTTTCGTATTGTTTATACTCTTTTTTTTTTATTCATTTTTGTAAATTTTGCTTTGTTTACAACTTCTAACATAGTATCGTATATATATTTAATATTTTAATTAACATAAGAAACGTAAGTTATATAGGTGATTTCGCCTGCTTCAGATTATGCGAGTGTCCATGGGATGAGCTTAGCTCATCGGTTTAGTTGCCGGGGGCTTGCCGACGACGACGCCGTCGGGTGTGTGCTCATCCTAGTAACAGTCTGTTGATAAAAGGAAAAAATTAATTGTCAATCATTTTTATTTCTTTTCTCAATCTGAAATTGCGCCAAAAAATGCTGCCCATCAGCCATATTTGGTTCATATGTGATTCAGTGATGAACTAACAATCTGCATTGGAGCTAGTAGAAGGGGGTAGATTCATTGCCTTATTTCTCGAAAACGAATCCATAAATGTTGATAAACTTTTGTTTTAATAGCTTCCTTAAAGATCAATCTTTAATTTGGTATACCGTTTATTTTCGCACCTAGTCTGTGAAAAGAGGTATAAGCAAAGAATCACGGGAACAAATCGACGCTAAGTCCAAAAAATCACCGATGCTAACTTGGCGCACGTCAGAAAATCTCACAAATTTCAAAAAGTGCGGGCATTTAACATTAATAAGCATTACATTGCAGCTAAAATAATGTTAAGAGCAGAAGCAGAAACTAAGGAATTTTATGAGCGCCATCTAGCGGTTAGCCTTAGTTACACTTTCCGAGACAAGAACCTGGTAATTATTATAATAGGAAATTGCTGTATCGTCATCTAATGCTGTTTAATATTTTTTGTTCGGTTTGTGTATTTGCTAAAATTATTTACACTCCAAAAGTATGCCACATACCTTATTAAATTTTATTTGTATCAGCTCGCCCAAATGCATGCAGCACATATGCGACAGTTCACTACAAAAGCCCGTTACCTTTAAAAACTTCTGGTTTGCCTGGCTGCTATAGGAAATCAAATGAAACAGATGCTGTGGTTTGTTCAGAATTTATTGAACGAACCCAATATCAAGTTGTTGCGGCATGTCACAGTTTTAGCAGCAAGTCGCAGTTTTTGCAGCAAGTCGCAGTTGTTGCAGCAAGTCGCAGTTGTTGCAGCAAGTCGCAGTTGTTGCAGCAAGTCGCAGTTTTTGCGGTAAGACGCAGCTGATTCGATTAGTCAGAATTGCTTGGAGTATGAGAAGCGCGAATGAGCTCAAATTCGTTCCATGGCGGTAACAGTAACAATAATAATAAAATAATTTCTTGTGTTTTCACTTCATTTTATGTGGCCTCTAATTTCTTCATGAGGTGACCCTATTATCCTTGAAGGCCAATCGCTAGTGCTGGTCCTTGCGATCCTCACTCAACGGGTATCTGACAAATCTGGAAGGATATGGTCGAGCTAAGCCTATTTTTCTTTAAGAACATAATGTCTCCTGAAAGTATGCAGTTTTTTATATATAAATTTCACTGCATTTTTTTCTTAAGGGGAACTCAGCAAATAAGACATAAAATCACTAAATCGGCTGTAGCTCGACTATTTTATCCACGATTTTGATGTATTTTGGCTAGAAGGTAGTTCTAATTATGCTACACCTTAAAAAGCAATCGAAAGGACGAAAGTCTTTAAAGTAGCCAAGTTAAACGGACATTTTTGTATATACGAAACTAGCTATATCTCGGCCGCATTCTTGCTGTTCTTTTCTAAACATATGTCAAACGACGCGTCTCAATTAGGACTATCAACTGGGCAAAGATCATCCTGATCGTCTTTATGGTTTCCGAGTTAAAAGGGATTTTGTGTTTTTGACAAGTTTTCGATCGTTATAGTCTAAGAAACATAATGGCTCCTGAAAGCATGCAATTTTTTAAATGCAAATTTCACTAAATTTGTTCTTATCTCCTTATAAAACATTGAAAAAAAACAAATTGGATTTACCAAAAAAACTTTGAAAATTACAAAATAAAACTGCCTAAATAAAAACGATACTGGTTTTTTGTATTTGTACTTCCGCGTAAAAAAATATGTCCTTTTAATATCCTTAGCTAAACTAAATCTTTATAAATACAAATTAAACAGCTGAATACTTTTTTTCGTTTTCAAATAATTTTATTATGCATAATATTTACCATTTGTTGTTGTTGTTTTTTGTTTGTTTGTTTGCTTGTATTTTGACTTGACTTTACATATGTATGTAATAATTTGTTCGTTTGTTGTTTTATTTGTTTCTGCACTACTTAAATATGAAACATTGAAGTCAAATTTTGTCCATTAATTGTTTAGTTTAATTTGATTAAACTTTGTTTATTCGCTTTTGTGGGTGCTTTCATTTCGCTTTCATTTCGCTTTCATTTCGCTTTCATTTATAATTATTTATCGTTAACCATTTTCCACTACTTCTTTTTGTTTACTCGTAATCTACGCAACTTGCTCCACAATTTGTACATTTTATTTGCATTCTGAATGTCATATAAATAATATAATAATATATATATATATATAATATTTGACAAGACGCGGATTTTGTATTCGTATTGTTTATGTTATGTAATGTATATATGTATGTATGCTTATTTGTTAATAACTAATGCCATTATTTGTTGTTTATTGATGTTGCTTAGCCTTTGCATATGTCAATTTTCCAAGAAACAGTAACAATATCAAGTCGTTTTGTTTGTTTGTTTAATAAGCAGCTTTCTTTTGTTTTTTATTTTTCGATATTTTTGTTTTATATAACTGGGCAAAGATGTTTCTTTTGGGCAACTATTGTAGGCGTTGTTTTTGTTGTTTGTTGTTGTAAAATTTGTAAGTATATTTATTTTTGTTTATTTATGTAATAAAATGATTGTTTTTGTTTATAAAATATCTCTTTGGGTTATTAGCAAAAGAAAATGATACAAAAGACTGCAAATTCTGTTCGTTTTGTCCCGTGTTCTGTACTCTGATCAACTATTTATTTGTTTTCATTTTGTAAAATTTGGCCATTAATATAAAATTGCTGAAAACCGTTTTGATTAACCTTCATATTTGTTTTGTTTTTTGTTTTTGTTTTTGTTTTTGTTTTTGTTTTTTGTTTTCTTTTGTTTCTTTGTTTTGAATAATTTCAACTTCACTTTCTATATAATAATGTATTCATCGCATTTTCTTTGTAAAGATATTTGTTCTCGTTCTTTTTCTCGTTCTGGTTCTGGGGTTGGTAAAAATTCTAGTAAATAAAACACAAAATTGACAAAAAAATTAATGTACAATAGTTTGTATATTGTTTTTTTCTTTTCTTTTATTTTTATTTACTTTGCATAGCGATTTGTAATTCGCTTTTTTGTTGTTGTTTGTTTGTTTGTTTTTGTATGGTTTCTTTTTGTTTTTTTTTTTGTTTTTGCATATAATTTATATAACTTTTTAAATTTGCATAACAATTGTTAATGTTTGTTGCTTAATTTCTCACAATTTAAGTTGTTAATCTTTAAATGTATAATATATAATATATATATGTATATTTAATTGTTGTTTGCTTCTTTATTATTATAATTAATATTATTATTATTATTATTTATACAATTTCAATTTTATACGTTTTTTTCGCTGGCGACTCCTTAAGGACTAATTCAATTTTGGTTTGAAGTGTTTGTTTTTTTGTTTACTAATTTCGAAAATTTCACTTAGGACACAATAAACAAAATGGGATTTACCTTTTTTTTATTTTTATTTTTATTTTTTATTTTTTATTTTTGATGTTCTTTTAGAAAGTACAAAACACACAGGCATAAAAATAATTTATATGAAATATGTTTAACAAAAGTTTATAGATTTTTGAAATCTCTGCGCGCTTTCGCTTGGCTCTTGGCTTGGGGGAGGGGAGGATGGTTTATTGGGGTTTGTTTTTTTTCTTTCAACATTTTTCTTCTTCTCCAAAAGAATATAAATAATTTAATATATTTCACAAAGTGTTGGCAACGAAATCAAAGTACATACATACGATACAATACAGATACGGATACAGATACAGATACAGATACAAATACGGATACAGATACATATAAGTATAAATACGAGTATACCAGATGAAACAAAAAGTATATTTACAGAAACAAAATTACGAGTATTGTTTTTTGTTTTTATCGTCACTCAAAGAAGGTTCTTAAAAACTAGTTTAGCATTTTGTGTGTTTTGCCATTTGTTTTTTCGTTTGTTTGTTTGTTTCTTTGTTTGTTTGTTTGTTTGTTTGTTTGTTTGTTTGTTTTTGAATTTGTTTTCTCTTTCAATATTTGTTTTTTGTGTGTATTTGTTATAAACTATTTAACTAAATGCCTAAAAAGCAAAGCTTAGATGTGACAAAAAAAAACTACATACAATTAATTAATTAATTAAATTGTTGAATTAGACGCTACAATAAATATTAATGTTTATATTTATATTGTATGCATATACTTATTTATAATATATATATGTTTTTTGTTTGTTTTGTAGATGAGTGCAGAATTCCTCACTTAATATATATATTTGTATATATATATATATATATATATATATATTCATGCATATATATATATATATATTATAGTTGTATTTTATTGTATAAACTTGTTCAATTTAATGCGGAAACTTGTCCAGCTTTGTAAAATATTTGTAATAATTACGTTTTGTTAGATTTGTTTTTAGCAATTTGTTTTTGTTTTTATTTTTATTTTTATTTTTATTTTAACTTTTACTTTTTACTTTTATTTTGTTTACTTGTTGTTATTTCATTAATTATTTTCTCAGTGGTGGGTTCATTTTGTGTGTGTATTTTCCTCTCGTCTTGCTCTAGTTTCGCTCTTTCTGTTTTTTAACTTCCAACTTATAGTTAGAATTAAATTTAAAATAAAAAAAAATAATAATAATAACTACAGCTACTGTTAGAATTACAGCAAAGGCCTGTTACGAATTCCACTTGCGAAATAATTTCACATAAATATGCCAGCTGTAAGAAACAACTTAAAAATGAAATGAGCTTACAAAAGAATTAAGATTCTTAATTCTAGGCTGCATTTTTGATGTGAAATTGTTTCGGAATTGGAATTCAGAACAGGCCTACAAATATTTTAAATTGAGTAGAAGCTTTGCCGCTGTGCGAACCTGTGCAAACCAGAACAAAATTAACATTTCTGTTTTGTTGTTTGTTTCTAATTTTAAATAATTAGCTAAATTTTGCAAGCCTCGCTTTGAGTTTATCTCTTTTAAATGTCTTCGAAGTTTTCATTTTGTTGCCTTAAACCTTACAAAATAAGCACTTAATAGAATTAGAATAAGAATTAGGAGTAGATTATAAAATAAAAAAATAAAAAAATTAAAAAAAAAAATAAAAAAAAAAAACACACGCATAAATTGTGGTCTCAATATATAGTACAAAATCAATTTGTTTTTTTGTTTTACATTTTACATTTTGAATTTTTTTGTTTTTTTTCTTTTTTAAAGCTTTGGTTTCAATGTTGATAATTTCTGCAGCAATGTTGTAGAAATCGAAAGAAAAGTACAAAATAGCATAGCAAAGTTGGAAGCCTAACCAAATTTTGTGTCATACGTGAGATCAAAACAAGCTAAAAATGTTTATAGAAAAGTTTGAAAAAGTAAGATAAAAACAGGTCAGTTCTGAATTTCACTTTCGCAATTATCAGGTTTGTGATTGCAATTCGAAAGTGGAATTCAGAACATGTTTTGGGTGATAGCGTTTTGTTTTTGTTTTTGTTTTTTTTCAGTTCCATGCCGGGTGAATTTGGTAATACCCCCCTTTATACGGGGGGGTACGTTTGCTAGTGTGCGTTAAGCATTGAGCATAAATATTGTTTATTTTGTATTGCGGAGAAGGCGGAGAAGAGGGATTCAAGTGGGAGAGAGGAGAGACTTAGAACTAAGAGAAAAATCAACTGTTTGTTTGTATATATGTGTGTGTGTGTGTGTGTGAAAGAGACGACTCTATGAACTAACAACTAACGGTTAATTGCAATACGATCGAGGCAGGGGCGGGCTCTTAAGGGAGGGCGGGGCGGGGCGTGGAGTCTTCTATTAGACAATCTCCTTTTTGATTTGTAACTCGCAGTTCGCTGATAACATTGGCGTCGGCGTTGTCGTCGGCGTTGACGTTGGCGTCGTCGTTGGCGTTGGCGCCGTCTGCTTCTTGCTCGCCTTTGTGGCCATCAAAATTGGCGTGGCAGCAGGCGCTGGCTGCTCAGCTGGCGTCGCTGTTGCCGCAAGCGTTGCGTCACGTCGCGGTCGTCGCTGTTGCTGTTGTTGTCGTTGCTGCAGGGGCATCTCATCATCATCAGAGTCCTCATCCGCTGGCTGCTGCTGCTGCTGCTGCTGCTCCTCCTCCTCCTGCTCGAGCTCTTCTAGCTCTTGCTCCTCCTCCTCCTCATCATCATCGTCCTCCTCCTCCTCGTCTTCCTCCTCTGCTTCTGTTTCTTCATGTTTGTTGTTGCTGGTGTTGCTTATCTTGGCCAGCGCCTTTTTCAAGGACGACGCATCGCTGCTGTTGCTGCTGTCAAACAACTGTCCGGCAGTTGCTGCCGAATCTGGTAAAATGGGTGTTGCTTCTGGTGATGATGTTGCCAGCGCGCTGCTGCTGCTGCTGCTGCTGCTGTGCTGTGGCTGTGTCAGCGTCAGCGTCAGCGTTTCCTGCTCCTCGTCCATATCCTGCTCCTCATCTAGCAATTCGTCCTCATCGTTGTCCTCATCGCTGGCGGCACTGGGACTTGGACTCTTGGCATGCCCATTCTGCGGCTCCTGGCAGCAATTGTTGCTGCTGGTGCTGCTGCTGTTGCTGTTGTCATCCTGCTGATGCTGCTGCTGTTGCAGCTTAAGTCGCTTGCTTGCTGGCGGCTGCTCATCCGGCTCAGCCAAATCCTTGAGTGGTGTTGGACTGCGTCGCAAGCCATTTGTTGTTTTATTGTTGTTGTTGTTGTTATGATTGCTATTGTTGTTGGCCTGATCCTGTGTGAGCGTCTCATTGCTGTCGGCATCCTCGCCACCCAGCAGCAGCTCCTCTTCGTCGTCTTCCTCCAGTTCCTGCTCCTGTTCCCGCTCACGCTCACGCTCCCGTTCCTCTTGCTCCCGCAGCAACGTCTGCTTCAATGGCACCACACGCAGCTTCTCCACTGCCTCCAATTGCCGCCGGCAGCGCTGCAGCTGCTCCCTCAGCTCAACAATGTGCGCTTCCTGCTTGTGAAAGAGCTCACTCAGCTGCACATTATTGTAACGATATTGCTGATTCTCCTGCAATAGTCGCTGCAGCAAATGCAGTACACGCTCTCGATCTTTGGGCCGCGTCTCACGCAGCGCTTCGACGGCCAGCTCCCACGGCGGCAACATGGCGCTGCTGTCCGGCTCACCATTGAGGCTGTCATCATCCGTATCCGTAGAGAGCTCAAATTCGCTGCCCAAATGTGGCTTGATGCCATTGCCATTCTGTGCTGCCACTGGGTACTGTTGCTGTTGGTGCATTTGTTGTTGCTGCTGCTGCTGGTGTTGTTGCTGCTGCTGTTGCTTGGGTTGAGGTGAGCTAACCACATTGGAGGAGTGCGTGCTGAGGTTGAGGCCAGCACTGGAAGACTGCGTGGGCGAGTAGCTGACTGTTGGCGGCGTCTTGTAGCAGACAGCGGCAGCAATTGTTGCTGTTATTGCTGCTGGTTGCTGCTGGCTCATCAGATTCTTATTGATTCTAATGCGGCTTGGTTCGTTGTGGTTGCTGTTGTGATGATTGCTGCTGATGGGCAGCAGCTTGGCATGCTGATTAACGGTGGCAATGATGTGTGGTGTTGCTGCTGCTGCTACTGTTGCTGCTGTTGCAACTGGTGTTGCTGTTGCTGCTGCTGGCACCGGCGATGTGGAGGAGGTAATCTCATTGCTGCCCGCTGAGAACTCCACCGCGGGGCTGCGTGGCACGTGGCGCGCGGCTGGTGGCACTACCGCAACTATTGCTGCCGCCGCCGCTGTGTGGCTGGGAAGCGGTGGTGGTGCGGCAGGGGGCGCGGGCGCAGGCAGATGGGCGGGCACAGGTTTGGGCATGGGTGAGCTGCTATTGGAGCTATTGCTGTGCTGGCTGCAGCTACTGTGATTGCTGCTGCTGCTGCTGTGATTGCTGCTGTGATTGCTGCTATGATTGCTGTTGCCATTGCTGGCAACATTCAGAGGCTCTGCTGCTGCCGGCGGCGTTGTGGCACGCTCCTGTTTTATATGCAGCTGCAGATCATGTGGCTCCTGATCCCTGAGACGTTGTTGCTGCTGCTGCTGCTGTTGCTGTTGCTGCTGTTGTTGTTGTCGCTCCAGATCCCGCTCCTTGCTCAGCATGCTCTTGCGCGGCGCCAGCGCCACATTGGGCTGATAGGTGCGCTCGAAGCGTTCCCGATCCGTGCTCCGCACCACACGTTCCGGATTCTGCAGCTCCGGTGGCTCCTGGCAGGCATACGGCAGCGAGGACAATGCATTATATGCATGCAATAACGCTGCTGGCGGCGGCTTCGCCGAACGCCAAGGCTGAAAGGCGCTGCTCGCCAGCTGTTGACCTACCAACTCACGCTGCTGCAGCTGCTGCTGCTGCTGTTGCTCACGTTGCATGTAGGCATGGGCATATATCATCTGATAGCGTTGTATGTCCAAAGCATGATAGTTGTCAAAAGTGGCTGCCTTAAGCTTCTTGCTTGGAATGTCCAGCATATCGCCGGCAGCAACAGCGACGCTGGCACCACCAACACCACCAACACCGCCAACACCAGCAACACCAACACCAGCACGCTGATGATGATGATGCTGTTGATGATGTGGCTTGAGGCTGGCGGGCAGCGTCTGATGCGATGGCGGCAGTGTTGCTTGCTGCGGCGCCACCAAACCCAGCGGCACTAGCAACGCATCCTCCAGCAGCATTTCCGCCTGCAACAGATAGAAAGAGATAGAGATACATTGATATTGTTAGTGCTTGTCTCGAGTTGTCTGTGCTGCAGTTATTAGAAAATTGATCGGCCATAAAAATAGATGCTGGAAAAACCAGTAGCCTGCTGCCATTAATTTGAATTGCCAGCCGCCGTCGCCAGCATCGTTTTCAAGCTGGCTAATTATAAACAAACAAGTGCCCGGTAGGATCCACAGTCTGCAATCCACCGAACGCACCACCCAACCCACCAACCCACCGAACCAACGATCTACCAATCAACCGATTCTTCGCTCGTCTTCATCCCAAAACGCCCCGCGGTTATGGCGCCAATTGTCATTGAGACAGGCGGCCTCAACTCAATGCAACCACACTGCTCAAAACAGGGGGTGCTTAACCTAATTCTTGATATTTTACAATTGGTATTAGATTTAGATTATATTAATGCGTAAGTTCATCTACAAGAAAGTTGAAAATGTATCATTTAAGATTCGATTGATAAATATATAAAGACCTGTTTTAAATTTCAAGTCCAGAGTTAACTGTGTAGCATACTTTTTCAGAAATCTTGTACGTTCATATAATTTTTAAACAACAGATAAGGTATACTTCCAATATATATATAGCTAGGCTGATTTATAGAATGTTGTAGGAAAAGCATTTTCTTTTTGACGTATTCTACGTTTGTGTTCCTTTGATTCCCGGGTTCGATACCCAATCAAGAAAATTGTCAATATTTAAAAGTCAAACATATGTTTCAATCAATAAATAATTTGAAGTATTCTACATAGATTTTTGGCTCAGTGTAGTGTGTGTCAAGCAACTGGTTGCAGCTTCTTTGACTGCATATTTTTGCATTATCATCAGCGACATTTGCTGGAGACATGGAACATGAACAGGCGTCGACTGATTCTGGTTTTGGTTTTGGTTAAAGTTTTGCTTTCGGTTGGCTTTCCATTGGTTTAGTTTGCTTTGCTTTAACATAACTTGGCTTGACTTGACTTGACTTGACTTGACTTGGTTTGGATGGCTTCGCTTGGCTATGGCTTTGGCTTTGGCTTTGGCTTTGGGTTGCGTGTTTGCCTAGCTGTTAAAATGATTGGCACCGCGGCCAATTATGGCCCCAACGGCTGAGCCATAAAGTGATTTTGAATGGAGGCGGCGCCAGCGCGTCTTCCTCTTGCCCATTCCCCCATTGCCATATATATCCTCAACTCCATACTCATGCACATGCTGAGTTCCACCGACTTGGAACTTTATGTTGCCTATTGTTGAAGGTGTCACTGCGGCAGTTGAGCAAATGGACAGCCAAAGATGCTTGGAATCTTGCCTGTGCAAAGTGAAGGCGGCGGAGGCGGGGGAGGAGCGTGGCAAGCGTATATGTTCTTGGCCGTAAAACTTTACAAGGCAGCTAATCGTTGACTAAGCTGATGAGGTGTCATTAGACACAGCGCATTTGAATAGACAAACAAACAGTAGTTATTGCCAATGCCGAAAGAAAATGATAACATTAATATTCGATAAGCTAAATGGCAGCTATTTAGAAATGAGAATGTTTTTGAAGTGACCATGGAGGAGTTGTGTGGGTTGTAAAATGGTGAATTGGGCTTAGCAAATCAATTGAAATTGACGAGATACGACTTATCAACATATATATATATATATATATATATATATATATTTTAGAAGGGTTTTCAGCCCGCTTTTCGAAATTCGAGTTCTAAAAGAGCACCAAAGTCAATTTGATCTTCCAAGCATTAAATGTGAATTTGAGTTCATTTAAATAAATAGTTTCGCTAAGTAAAATGTTTTATAAATCAATATTGAAACGAGAACATCAAATTGTATGCGTCTTTACTTTTGACTAGTATTCGGAAAAAGATCTATCTATCCATTATATGAAACTATTGCAAGTTTAACGGACTGAAGAAGAAGTCGAAAAAATGTGTTTGAATTGATGTAATAACAAAAAACAGTTAAAAGCTGGGAAAAAGAACAAGCTGAATAGCCACAAAGTATGCAACATAAATAGCTGATCAGGAAAAAAGAAAAAGTATAGCGCGCAGAGAAAAACAATGCAAAGCAAACAACAACAATAGCAGCAAACAGCAGGAGCAACAGCAACAGCAACACGCAAACAAACAATGCAGTTAACTGAACGCTTGGCCGTAACTTGGCCAAAACGATGGGTAAACAAGTTGGCCAAAACGTGGGCTTGGCGACGCAGCGGCGGCCACTGCGTTATGTTCAAAAATGTTGGAACAGAGATTAAGCCAGAGCAGGAGAGAGCAGATGGAAGACAGGGAACAGATGATAGGGGATAGGAGACAGGAAACAGGGAAGAGAAGGCTGGAGGAGCACACACACACTTAAACCAAGCTGGCGACGTACTTTGGGTAAACAGGCAGTTAACAAAGGGGCAGGAGAAGTGTGTAGAAGACAAAAGCTGTAGATATAGACGGAGCGATAACAAAACTGGAAGCCACTCACACAACAGAAAGAGATAGAGAGAGTGAAGGAGAGAGCGAGAGAGAGGGGGAGAAACAAATGAACCATTAAACAGCAAAATCATAAAAATCAAGAGCCATAAAGAAGTCGTCGAAGGAGCGCCAGTTCCCAAGTCGAACAGTCGCCCAGTCGCCCAGTACCCAATCCCCACCAGCCAGAGTACCCAGTCTAGAAAAAAAAGTGCCCCCAGTGCCAATAGCCATCGGCATGGCCATCTCAGCAGAGCAGAGCAGAGCACAGCAGGAGCAGGAGACGCCGCCGTCGGTTTTTAACTGTGCGCAGATGGCAGCCAGCGATAGATGACGAGGCCAGCAACAACAGTCGCCAGTCTGCCAAAGACCCCAGGGGGGCAGCCAAATGGGAAGTATGAGAGGGAGGGGAGGAGAGGTGGGGGGGCAGGGATGTAGAGGCTACCGGGCAGCCCGCAGTCTTTTGGCGCACGCCTCTCGTCGTCTCGCTGACGGCGCAGTGACAAATTGCCAAAGACTAGCCAAAGGAGCTGAGGCAGCGGGGGCAGCAGGAGCAACGGGAGCGGGGGCGATGTGTGGATCTCGGTGCGGGTGCAGATCGGTAAACAGGCAGTGCTGCTGCAGATGCTGCTTAAATCCAAGGTCTTTTGCCATAACTCAACACCCAAAGATGATGTGCAGCAGCAAATTGTAAGCAGACTAGCCAGAACGAAGTTTTAAATACACTTAAATGTTTATAATTATAATTATTATTATTATATAATTATTTTATAATAACTTTATCTTTATAATATTTAATTTTTAGTTATTGTTAAATGAATGCTGGTCATTGTGCTCTGAATAATATTAATTGCTGGTTTCACTTTGAAACATTTACAATGATACGATTTTCTTGACTGGATATCGAACCCGAGATTTTGTGTGACAGGGCCGAGTGCTACAGTCAAACATATTTTATATTTCTAATAATCAAATTTCATTGATAAAGAGTGTGATTTAAAACATTGCTAATTATAATATAGAACAACCTTTTGATAAATAATTCAGAGATTCTTGAGGGAAATCAGAGTAAAGAAAGTACAAATTAAACGGTTATAGCTGCTATATGTAGACACAATTTTAATAATAAACTCAAATACAAAAACAAAATATGTGAAATGTACTTTATCAATTTAATCGAAATACAAATTGAGCTCAATGATTGCGATTGGCCAGAAATACATCAAATTTTGCTAAAATATTTTAAGACGATGATACATTTTCAAGATTTTGCGCAAGAGTTGCATCGTCTAAACAGCGTTTTATGGTCATTTAGCTCATAAATATTATGTGTAAACTATTGACTTCAATTAACTTTTGAAAAATGACAAATCGTAACTTCGAAATTAATCGAAAATCAGTTTTGTTTTTCCTAATTTCTTAACTTAAAAGCAAGTAATCAAAGTTTTATAAAAGCATTGATTATGAAAAAGAGTTTCATTATTTTTTATAAGATCTTAACTGTAGCAACTAAGATACTCGTTAGTACATTGATGCACATAAATCGCATACATCAAAACTTTCAATATAAATGCATAGTTGTTTGAAATAGTTTGGGGACACACCTTAACCAAGTTTATGACCAAGTTATGTTGTCCCCAATTGCAAGTGTAAAATAAAATAATTGCGCCCAAGCGGCGACTGTCGACTGCCAGATGAGCCACCAAACAACCAAACAACTGAACAACTGAACAACTAAACAACTGAACAACCAAACAGCCAAGCGCCTTGGCAGGCGACATGACTTTACTTGACGATAAGATCATGGCAAATATTGACGATGACGACGATCGAGACGGGAGATGGGAAACGGTAGATGGGGAAGGGGTATGGGAAATGGGGGACTGCAGACGGGCAGAAGATGAAGCAAAAGATGGCGTTGACAATGAAAAGCTTGAAACATGTGTGTGCATGTGCTAGAGCTGACAGACCAGACGATAGTTGCTCACTGCTCACTCGATAGTTAATATCGATAACATCAAAAGCTGCAGAAAATTCAGAGTTGCATTCCTAATGCGGGAAAAACATGCTATTTTATGCTTATTTAATGAAAAATCAATGTTTTCGATCTCTATAATTGAAAAACATTAGATAAAGGATTTTATATAGTTATTTAGTTTAGATATTAGAAACATGCTATGAAAATACAGTCCAGACGCCCCAATTAACATTAATGCTAATATTATTATGATAAGGAAATTACGTTGAATTTGAAAATTTAAATAAAACGACAGAAACGTTTCAACTAAATATGGTAAACATTTTTTGTTTATTTTCTTATAGCACATGTTTTAGAGATATTTTGTTTTGTAAATTAACTGATTTGATACTTATTTGTTTTTTTTTTTTAATTTGTTTCGGATTTTCCTTTGCGGAAATGAACTTAGTCTGTGCAATCCTAGATCAAATCATATGAAATTTATCCGCAAATTTCTAACAAAAGTCATAATTGGAGCACTTAAATAAGAATGTCTTTGTCAAGTGTGACCAATCACGCGTGTTATCTGCAAAAATGTGACCAAATGCGTATACGAATAACGTTTTGGGCCCTTAAGGATGGCTCCAATGATTTGGATGCGACTCGGGAGTTAGTAGAATATATCTCTTATATTAAAATAACGAAAAATAAATAAAAATAAATTAGATATAAGTCGAGTGTGCCCAACTGTCATCGTGACTTTGTGACCATGTTCCAGTTACAGTATGTGTCAACAATGTGGATACCAAAATCAAATTAAAATCATGAGAAACCATTATAAAAAGTAGAGAAAATAAGAAAAAAACAAATGAAAAATAAGAAAAGCAGTCAAAAATAGCTCTTAACTCGACGAGCTCAAAATAACAAATGAAGAAATTTTGTGCTGATCGATTTGGGTTTCGAATTTGATTTAATTTTTTATCTATCATAGTAGGTCCTGCCATTCAAATATTGCCTAGAGATGGTAATTTGTCTTTATACGATATATAATTGAAAAACAAGTAAGAATGCTCTAGTCGAGTGTGCCCGACTACGAGACTCTCTGCTCCCACTTTGCATTTCAAGCAGTTCAGAGGTAGCTCAAGCAAGCAGTGCACTTAACTCGTAAACTGCTTGTCAAACTATTGTTGCTGCCAGCTGAGACGGGCGTAATAGATTCTTCTATAACTTTGGTGCTTTTTATCCAATCGTGTTGAAATTTCCACAGCTGATCAACATTGATACAACATATATGTGTACCAAAAATGAAAGCTTTATCTTTAAAATTGTGGCTGTGGGATTTGTGTCTTTTGCGATTTGCGAGGGTGCGGGGGAAATAAACTTGATCTGCGTATGGTATACAGGAACCTGCATGCCAAGTTTGGTGTCTTATAGTCTCTGAGATCGACGCGTTCATACAAACAGACAGACGGACAGACAGACGGACATGGCTAGTTCGTCTCGGCTGTTAATCCTGATCAAGAATATATATAGTTTATATGGTCGGAAATGCCTCCTTCTGCCTGTTACACACATTTGCAGTACTTTATAATTCCCTTTTTTTTTAATGGGAACAGGGAGTAAAAAGACAACAAATAGATATTCTACTTAAAGAGAGAAAAGAATACTCTAGTCGAATGCGCCCCACTATGAGACACCTTGAGCTCAGAAAAACACAGCAACATCTTTGTATTCAATTACATATTAGAATATTCGAAATTTGAAGCAAATTTGGGTTCTACAACTCTTAGAGAACTCTTCATACAGATAGACAGATGTAAAAATGTTTTATTTTTTCGTTGAATCTTTATAATATCTTCTAAGCCTTTCGTTTTTATACTCTTTTTTTAACTTTTTTGAAAAAAAAGGAAAAAAGAGTATATTGGGTTTGTGAAATGTCCGTCTGTCCGTCTGTCCGTCTGTCTGTATGAACGCAGGTTTTTTCCACAGTTTTGAAGCTAGAGCAACCAAACTTGGTATACATGTTGGTATATACCATAGGCAGACAAAGTGTCAAGATCTCCCCCCCACCCCCACCCCTTCCCCCACAAACCGCAAAAACCTATATCTTCCACAGTTTTATAGCTAGAGTAACCAAATTTGGCACAAGGGCTACTTATCACATCCTTCATTGATCTGGCAAAAAAAAATTCGGCCACGCCCACCCCCGCCCCCACAAATAGGCAAAGTCTGTATCTCCCCCACCCCTTTAGCTAGAATCACCAAATTTTGCAGGTTGAATTCTGTTGCCCTATTTAATAGATTGGATAAAAATATTTTTGCCACGCCCACCCCCGCCCTTGCAATCAAGCAATGTTTGTTTCTCCCAAACCTGTAGAACAGGCCCAACCAAATTTTAATTGATGGCAAAACTTTAAAGATTTGAGCAGAAATTCAATTGCCACGCCCACTGACTCCGCAAAGAGGCGAAAAAAAGAGTATATCGCAGTCGGGTGCATCCGACTGCAACGTTCTTACTTGTTAACTCTAGCTTGCACTTAATTCGTAAAATAAAATAAAACCCAAGTTTTAATTTCGACTTTTTCTTAGGAAATAAGGGCAAAAATAATAATATATTGGATTATTATTGCTTACTAGCAATATATTAATATTAATCATTCTTTTTTTCCTGCCTTTAAATGTTCAATAAAATTATTTATTTTTATAGAATTTAACAAAACTCTATCGATATTACCGAAAGTGTCATCATTTGCTTGTCAGCACTAGCATGTGTGTGTTTATTTGTTGCTGTTGTGAGCGGGGCTTGGCAACAGTAACAACAACAACAGTAACAACAACAGCCATTGATTTAGACTGGCAATTATGCAGCCAGGAATCGCATCACGGATCGACATTGTCGCATGTTGTTATTGCTGCTGCTGCTGTTGTTGTTGTTGTTGCTGTTGTTGTCCCGCTGCTCCCCAAATTGATGAGGATGTGGCTCCATGGAAATGGAGCAGCGACCCATATGCAACTTAGCTACCAGCCAAAAAAGACTGAGTCGGAGACACAGACTGAGACTGAGACAGCCAAAGTCAAAGCCACAGACTTCGACGTCGGCGCTGCTGTCAGCTTCATCTGCATTTCTTGGCGTTCGTTTTCCGCTCTCCCTCAACCCCCACCAACCCCGCCCCCCCCCTCTTACCCCTTACCGCTGTCTGCGTCTGGCGCGGGCCGTAAACTTGTTTGCCAGTCGAATCGACATTGCCAACCCCGAAGTCGCGACATTTACAATTTTAATTCGTGTTGTTGCTGTTGTTTCTGATCTTGTCAGTGCAGCCAGCGAAATAGAGAGAGACAGAAGCAGAGTGATTGAGAGAGAGAGAGAGAGAGAGATGGTGATAGAGAGAGAGGAGTGGCTCAGCAAAGACAGAGACTTTGAAAAGCCTTAAACATGACCATGAAATACTCTTTTTAAAATCCGCGCTAATCTGAAATTTGGAATATCATTTGCTATAACCAAATCGATTCAAAGTCAAAAAGCTGTAATCAAGCATTCCGATAGTAACTTTATATAAAAAGGCTAGAAACTTAAGATCCTAGCTACTTTTGCATATAAGAAACCTTAGCTAAACTTAAGCAAATGTGTTTTTAATCGATGCTAGATTCAAGATTCCAAATGATAAATCGCTTTCTAGACTCATTTTGAGTATTAATTAAACAGATCTTAGAGATGCTCGAAAATTTCTTTTGTATATTCTAGATTTTACTCAGCTTAGTTCTGTTTCTAAACTCATTATGAGTATTATCTAGATTCTAGACAAATCGTAGCTACATTATTTCCTTAGTGCTATTTAAAACTTGCAGAACATTAAATGCTTTATGGGCAACTTTTTTCTTTGTAACTTGGCCCAAAGATTTGTACATTTCCCATTCTTTTGGATCATAATGAGTGCATAACGTATTTGTAGTGCCTTTGAGAGTCATCCTGATTTCAAATAGCTGTGGGGATTAATGGCTAAATTAATTATACAGTAGCAAAATGAGGGCGTAATAAAAAACTATAAAAAGCCAAATTCAATTAGACTAAAACTGTAAAAATCTAAGCAATTAAAATCTAAGCAGCTAAGAGAAGAATTGAAAGAAGAGCGAGAGGAGTTTGAGGCATGGTGTGGGATTGGGAAGAGGGGGATTGGTATAAAAATGCAACGTCGGCAAACGCATATACATATATAGAGAAATATTTAAATCAACTTTAATGAAGTCGAAAACAAATTCCATTGCCTGTCTATTCTATGGCTCGCTGACTGCATATTTGTTTATGTTTTGTGAAGTCGCGGCATAATTAATGAGTGAGCGAAGGGGGGTAGCTAGCAGAAGGGGGGGAGGGGGGAGGGAGCGACTAAATGAAACTGAAACCGCGCGTAAAATAAAAATATATATAAAACAAAAGAAACAACTAATGCGTTGCGCACTAAATCATTGCCGTGGGGTCGCACACACACACACATGCATACACAACCCCCCTCTCCCTCCCTAACTCCACTCACAGCTCTCTTCATCTCTCTGTGTGTAATTTTACTGTCCAATTAGCGTGCGACGTTTTGAATGATGACCGCCAGTCAGACAATGCGCAGCCGCCGCCGACTTTCAAGACGCTTCAAGGTTGCATAGCCTACCCTGCCCCTCAACCCTCCCCCAAGAAAGCCAGCAGACTTTATGTTAATCTCTGCTCCACAGCATAACCAACAAAAACAACAACAAATATAACAACAACAACAACAACAGCAGCAACAAATTGCAGCCTGCATTGCATTTTTTTCTTCTTTTTTTTTATGACAGCTGCCGCGCAATATTTTTGAAATTTACGAGTGTTCGCATTTATCCAACTACCGTTGTCTTCTCCTGTTGCACACTCCTCTCCCCTTTTCCTAAGCAACTTCCCCTAAGCAGTTGTTTTTTGTTGTTGCACTGTGCTAATCAAGCGCCTTCTTTGTGTGCCCCAATGTTGCCAATTGGCATTACGAGAAAATCAAAATTTATTGTCATTAATCATGGATTCAGGCGCAGACATCGGCAGACCCAGACTCAGACACAGACTCAGATCCAGCTGCAACTGCAACTGCAACTGCATTGTCATTATCATTGGCCATGGCATTGATGGTTGCTGCCACTGGTTGCATCCACAGCCACCACAGTCACAGTCACAGCCACATCGCATAGTCGCTTTTATTGATCGGCAACATGTTGCCGCAACATGGCAATTAAGCCTGGCCACATTGCCCGTGCCCCAAGTGCCCCAAGAAAGTAGCTGCCTGCCGCCTAGGTCTAAGCCATCAGGCTTTCAAAATTTATTTGTTGCAGTTGCAACATTGTACTTGATATATACTCTAACATTAAGGTTAGCTTACAGTTGCGATAAAGCTGTCCAAAAGTTCTATAGTGCATCCAAGTGCTTTCTATTCTTTGTAATCCTTGAATCAAGTCTATCGTTTTGAAAGCCAAAACATTTGAAATAAGCAATATTTTTACATTCATAAGGACTTTCCATTTCCGAGAACTTTTCATTCCGAATAGTTTTTGAATCTGTGTTCCTGTTTTTGACAGAAACTGAAATCGTTTTTTGTTTAAAGATCAATTGGAACAAGCTTTTTAAACCGAATTTTTCATTGATATTCAAAATTCAGAACAGTTAATAATTCTGATTCCGAGTGCTTTGATCGGAATCGGAAATGAGAACAAGACTGTTTGTATGTAGTTGAAATTTCTGCCAAGATCAATCTGAATTGATGCAACTCAAAAAAATTTGAAAAGTTTTGAAAAATTCGTTATTTTCCCATATCCTCAAACTCATTTTCAAATCGGAACCATTAGCTTTTATAAATTTCGTATAGAGATAGCAAAAAGTTCTGCGTATCTTTAAAAAGAAAATAGCGTTTGCTATTTCATTCGAAAACAGAAACGAATCGGAATGAAAAGATTTTGGAAATGAGCACAGGATCGTAATATTAACTAGATCTGATTGCAATCAATATATATACAGAAACGAAAATGTGCAACAAAACGTAGCTGTTCTCGATTCAGCAATGCCTGCTAAATGACAACTAAATAGACTTTTTACTATGAACTCGGCTTAGAAAAAGAGAAAAGGAAACCATTCAGAACGGAAATCAGAACAGTAATTCGAAAATCGTTCGGAATTCATTTGTTTTTAGTTTTCAAAAACGGGAAACGGCCCTGATTATTTGCGCGATTATTGAAATCTTTATGATGGAGGATACCTCTGTCTATAGAACTTTTAATAATATATTCATTACAACATATATTATATAAAGAAAAAACTAGTTTACAAATAGTTTTTTAATAGTTCCTAAATGCTTTGATATATGTCTAGGACTACTCAGATACCCTAGTTTATTTGGCGGATATTAAATATATATCTTTATAGAAGACACGTCAAATGCTCTACTCCTTTATTATTTATTTGTGTTGTTGTTGTTGTTGTTTCGTTTTTTGTTGCATGCTGCTCCTGTCCTGTATATGGGCAAGATAAATGTTGACATTGTCAGTTGGCCAGGTTGGCCTGGCTTGGTCAGCTTCATTATGGGCCATTTGTTTGCTGCATAATTGGCCAGGCAATTGGGCCAGTAAAATTTATGATTTGGTTTTGCTTTTGCTTGTGTGTGTGTGTTTGTATGTGTGTGTGTCAGAAGCGAAAAACGGTAAATTGCCAGTGAAGCAGACAGGCAGAGGCAGGCAGTCCGTCAGGCTGCAAAGGGGGTTGGGGGGTTGGGGGGAAATTTGATAACTTTGATACAGTTTGCTGTTCTTTTGGCCTAATGAAAATCTTTGGGGCCTGGCAAAGAGATCAACATGGAACACGCTGCCACACCCCACTGCCCATCAAATGTGGCAGGGGCGTAGCCAGGCCATGTCATGTCATTTAAATTAAAAACTTTAACCACAGCAGCGGCAGCAGCAACAACAACCACAAAAACGAAATTAGTGAAAACTGCTGAGAAACTACTAAAGGGGTAAAACGGGAAGTGAACTTTGTAAAAAAAAAAAAAAAACAAAAAAAAAAATTTATGTTACGCCCCTTCTCATCCCACCCCAGCTCAGGACGAATGTCTGTCAGTTGATTTGTGGAGGGGGGTTTTCGGTTTGTGGGATGCGGTTGCTGGATATGCACAAACATATGTCTGCTATATGCTACACAGAAAAAAACCCACATACCAAATTCAAGTTTGAAATTCTGAATTTATCCGAAATCGTAATTAAGTTAAGTATGAAAAAGCATTGATTGACTGATTTTGGAATTGAATTAAGTTTGTTTTGAGAAAGAATCGAGTTAGTTTCAGGATTGATTCAAGCTCGTTTCGGGAATGAATCAAACTCAGTTCACGATAGAAACAAGCTCGTTTGGAAATTGAATCAAGTTTGTTTTGAGATAGAATCAAGCTCGTTTCGCGATAGATTCAGATTCATTTCGAGATTAAATTAAGAATTTGGTTTTTTGTTCAAGAAAACAAGAGCTAGTTGAAGTTCGGACATCGCTTTTTTTTCTGTGTATAGATTCTTGGGATTTTACTAAGTCAAACTTGTCGGAATATGTGAGACTCAGTTGACTGACAGACAGACAGAGAATCGGAGAGATAACAACAACAACAACAACAACAATAACAACAACAGCATTACAGGAAGCTCGAGTACTTTTGCAGTGTGCTTGTCAAACTGTCAGTTTTGAACTAGAGATAAACGCGTGTTGAATCTTTTTTTTTCAACACGACACGAATTACAAACAGCAACTTCAAAAAAGTTTGTTTTTTAATGTTGAAGAAATTATATAGAGCTACTTATATAACGAATTTAGCTGCTTAAAATACTGTTTATTTTTAGAAAAGAAAAGGTTCAAAGTATATTGAAAGTAATTTCAAACTGATTAATCGTGTTCAATTGTGCTGAGTTTTGACTTAAATAAAACACGACACGTGTTCGACTCTAATTTGAGACTGCAGAGATCTGAGATTTGAGAGCTGAGAGATACTCTTAAAGGTGTTTTGGCATTTAGCATACATTGCTCGACTTGAACGCAAAATGCAGCACAGATGACCACTTGACCCGATCTTCTGCTGTTGCTGTTGTTGTTATTGTTGTTGTTGTTGTGGTTGTTGCTGCTGCCACACGAGAGGTTCAACAGTTTGCTTGTGTACAGTTAGAATGGTTAAGAAAAAAAAACGCTTGGAACTTAACTTTGCACAAAAATGCCATAAAGCGAACGGTTTGTTTGTGGCGATTTATGAAAATGTTCGCTCCGTGTGTCCTTCTTTAGAGATTTGCGATTTATTTGCCAATGGCGAATGGCCAATGGACAATGTCCATAGATGGTAACAGTTTGGCTAGGAAGGCCAGCTAAAACTTTATGATCAGAGAGACAGCTGATCTCAGAGTTTGTTTTTTTTTTTGTGGCCAAGACAAACACAATTGACCAAATCATGTGGGCTCCCCTTTGGCATCTTAATTGTGCAGTTGGCAGAGTGAGACAGGCAGCTTAATTAAAGTTTTCTTTTTTTTTTTTTTGTTAAGTATAAAAGAGAGGATAGAGTGCCAGGAATCTGTTTTCACCGATCTGCAGAAATAGCTGCTTTCTTAACAAACAAATAAACAAATTCTCATGAAATGAATCTGCGGGTTTTTGCATTCGGGGCGTGACTTTGTCAAGCTGTTGTTGTTCTTGTTGTTGTTGTTGCGTCATTGTACGCCGACTGGAATCTCATTTTATATGGACTTGACTTGGCTTGGACTGCAATGTCATTGAACCTGTACCAACTTCTGATGTCGCAATATATATATATATGTATATATATACAAAAAAACCCTGCAGGCAACTGCAAACTGTATAAAAATTAAGTAAGAGCCAAAGCAACTTTTCACCACTCTCTCTTTCTCTCTCTCTCACTCGCTCTTTCTTGCTCCCACTTCTGCTGCCAGGCAATGCCAAAAACATTTTTTTCTTCTTTTTTTTTTGTGGGTGTGAGCCTGAGCAAGTCCTTTTTGCCCAACACCAGCTACCTTCTTTCATAATTATCAGGCAGGGTATGAGCAGCGAGCATATTAACTACGCCATGTTATTTGGCAAGTGTTATACTAATGGCTTTTCATGCTGGTAATACGCTATACAAAGGGAAACCAACAATATTTTGTATAATTTGTTTGACATTAAAATTGGTATCACAGTTGTTTGGCTTCATTTTCATTAGAGTATCTTAGCAGCGACTTAGTTGTTGCAGCTTTTGTTGTAGCTGTTGCTGTTGTTGTTGTTGCTGCGGCGTGCAACGAACCGAAAGTCAAGTTTAATTCATTAATAATAGGGTAACACAATGCAAGCAGGCTAAAGGGCGGAAGGACTGAAGGGCGGATGGGCTGAATGTTGTTGGAGGCAGCAACTTGATTTTGCAGTGACTGTGCGCCCAAAAGTATGCAATGCAATTAATATGCCCCTTGTTTGCCAACGCTGCCCCTAAGCGGCATGGCGCGTTGCGGCACGGCGTGGCGCTTCAAATAAAACAATAGCTTTGGAAAATTCAGTGTTTTCCAGCCCCGCCCCCCACCTCCAACCAAAACTCCAATTTGGTGAACCGCTGGCGCTGCTTACCCTTGAAACGACATGCACACAATGCACACTTCACAATATCCTTCGGCTTTCGCTTGCCTCCTTATCGGCTGCAGCACATGCCACATGCCATCAGCCAACATGCCACCAGCAAACCAGTAAAAATCCTTTAAACAGACTTTCAAAAACCCGCAACTTTTTTTTTACTGTTATTTCCCACATGGTATTTTTCTGCACAGTTGTCTAATTAAATTTTTCCGGCACATGCAATTTGCTGACATTTAAAGGCAACCCTAGGCACGGCCATGCCCACCCCACCCCACACCACCCCACACAACACTCCCACTACGCCCTATGCCCAGGCACTTCAAGCAGCATTGTGGCTTCAAAATACGTGTACTACATACAAAATGAGAAGAAAAAACCAACTTTGCTGCAACTCTTTTCATTCAGTATACCCTGTAAAAAGGTTGATGCAATTGCTTCTGTTTGTTATAAAAACGCATGAGTTCTGATCGATTTACGAATTACACTTCTGATTTCCATTCGGAATGGTTTTCTCTTTTTCGAAACCGAGTTTTCATAGTAAAAAGTCCATTTAGTTGTCATTTAGTAGAAACTGCTGAATCGAGAACAGCTACGTTTAAATGCACGTTTTCGCTTTAGTTTTACAAACAGTTTTTCAATTTAATATTATAAATGTTATTTGACTTTAATCTAATCAATAGATTGACTAATTCTTTTCCAAATATGATAAAGAACATAAGAAAATTGAGTTTAAGAATTTGTTTTTTTTGGAATTCCTTCTGTAATCTAGCAATTTCTTTTCATTCCGCAGGCAAAAACGTAAACGTTTGACGTTTTGAGTACTTCAGAAGAGCAAGCAATTCCGTTTTCGCAAAATTTGAACGAAATACGAATTCGGAACAGGCCTGTATGTAACAAGTTTTTTTCTGCACTAAGGCTGAAATTGAAAATTATGGTTCATTAGAGGACTCTTTTTTTCTGTGAAAGACCTTTTTTAAAAGTGAGTTCATATATGTCAACATAACTTTAGCTTACCGTTTTCGATTTTAGAAAACTATATACCAACTGAAATTCAATCTATAGGCCTACAAAAAAGTCTTTGACATTTTATACATATATCTTACAGTTTTACAGCTATTGAATTTGAAGTTTCTAGAATATTTTTTTTTTTCAAAAATTTTTGAATTCAGTTTAAAAATGCAAGTAAATGTCAAAAAATTCAAATTGAAAATTCGAGAAAAAGTCGAAAATCCTTACTGTACTTTCAGTGTTGCATAGTGTAATAATAGTATTATATTATTATTTAAATAGGCAATACTTAAGATCCTTCTGGCTACAGGCTAACTTTTTAGTCGTTCATTTGGAACTAGTTCGTTCTTATTTTATTTTTTTATGTATTTGCATTGCCCGCAATCCTTTGCTACGTTTTTGTTTTTGTTTTTGTTTTATTTCTGTTATTTTTTTTTTTGCTGCTGCTGCTGCTGCCTCTCCTGATTTTCTGCGGCATTTTATGCTGTATCCTTGCGGGATTTGAAATGAAAGTTTTGCACTGGAGTGGAACAGCAAGAAGAAGCAGCAGAAGATGCAAATAAAAAATAAAAAAAAAATAAAGAAATGCAAAAAAATTAAACAAATATGTTGAGCAGCAAGCGAAAAAAAAGTAATAAAGTCATTTAGATTTACCACTGCTTGGGGTAGATATGGCAACAGCAGCAGCAGAGGCACCCTCTCCTTGCCACACAGAGCTTGCTGCTGCTGCTGTTGCTGCTGCAGGCGCTGGGGGAGTTGCAGCTACAGTTTTACAGTCACTGCCACCTGCCAGCGTTTTTTCAGCTGATGTTAATGAACTCAGCCGCATTACAAATACAAATAAAAACAAGTAAGAACGTTGCAGTCGGATGCACCCGACTGCGATATACTCTTTTTTTTGCCTCTTTGCGGAGTCAGTGGGCGTGGCAATTGAATTTCTGCTCAAATCTTTAAAGTTTTGCCATCAATTAAAATTTGGTTGGGCCTGTTCTACAGGTTTGGGAGAAACAAACATTGCTTGATTGCAAGGGCGGGGGTGGGCGTGGCAAAAATATTTTTATCCAATCTATTAAATAGGGCAACAGAATTCAACCTGCAAAATTTGGTGATTCTAGCTAAAGGGGTGGGGGAGATACAGACTTTGCCTATTTGTGGGGGCGGGGGTGGGCGTGGCCGAATTTTTTTTTGCCAGATCAATGAAGGATGTGATAAGTAGCCCTTGTGCCAAATTTGGTTACTCTAGCTATAAAACTGTGGAAGATATAGGTTTTTGCGGTTTGTGGGGGAAGGGGTGGGGGTGGGGGGGAGATCTTGACACTTTGTCTTACTATGGTATATACCAACACGTATACCAAGTTTGGTTGCTCTAGCTTCAAAACTGTGGAAAAAACCTGCGTTCATACAGACGGACAGACGGACAGACAGACGGACGGACGGACATTTCACAAACCTAATATACTCTTTTTTCCTTTTTTTTCAAAAAAGTTAAAAAAAGAGTATAAATATACATTTACTTATAGCTTGTACAGCAAGCAACCCTACAAACCTCCCCCCTGAAACCCCTCCCCCCACACACTCTAGAGTTTTTCTGATTTTTCTGCCGTCTGTCGAGTGGTTTATGCAATTTCGCTTCACATTTCTGGCACTTCATTTGCAATGGAGTTGAGTCGAGTCGAGTCGAGTTCTGTTGAGTCGAGTTGCGTTGAGTTGAGTTGAGCTCTGTATACTTATAGAGAGCCTGAGGCCTGAAAAGAGCCTATCCACACAGCATGCTGTATGCTGGCCGACCTGGCTATCCTGGCCATCCTGCCGCTCATTAGCACGGCTCAGTAGAGCAGCAGTTTGCCCCCCGCCCCTGCCCACTGGCCAACCAACCACAATTCTAACCCAGCTTTTTGCTTTTTGTTGCAGTAATTTGAGTAAAATGCAGTTAAGGCTTTTATTTTATATTTTCAAATGATTTTAATTGGGTTTTTAAAGTGATTCCGAGTACCACTTCACTTCATATATTCAGGCGTATCAGTTCGAGTTGTATATATTTTTTTTGTATTGAGCATAGCTTTCATAATTGGATTATAGTTTATATTTATTTTCTATTTTCATTTAGGCTTGGCTTAAACAATTGTTGAGGGTATAGTTAGGTTTATCATTTTTTAGATATCATTTCAAGCAATTAGTTTGCAAACAATCAATGCAACTTACGATATTTGTAGTTTAAAAAGTTATAAAAGTAAGTAATAAATGCTTTTTTTTTAATAGTTTTCATTTCTTTAAGTAAAAACTTTTGATAATAATAAACAAGCAATTTCCGGAATTTAAAACAGCTGGAAATTTAGATTCTAATTGATTTTAATCGGAACAGGCCCGATTATATTTCAAAAGCTCGAAATATCGAAAGAAGTCTGAATATTCAGGTCGGTTCCGAATTCGTATTCAGTTCGAAACGTCAAACGTTAACGTTTTTTTAAATTTTTACATTTTTCCCTGTAAAATGAAAAGTCAGTGTTAGATTACACAAGGAGTTCAAAACAACAAATTCTTAAACTCAATTTGTCTTATGTTCTTTAACATATTTGAAGAAGAATTAGGCAATTTATTGATTAGATTAAAGTCAAATAACATTTATAGTATTAAATTGAAAAACTGTCTGTAAAATAAAAGCGAAAACGTGGAAGAAAACGTAGCTGTTCTCGATTCCACTAGATGACAACTAAATAGACTTTTTACTATGAAAACTCGGTTAAGTAAAAGAGAAAACCATTCCGAATGGAAATCAGAGCAGTTATTCGTAAATTGCTCGGAATTCATTCGTTTTTACTTTTTAAAAACGTACTGAATTCGGAACATGCCTGATAGTTATGAACTATATTTGTTTACAGCTCTCTTAAAGACTCAGATTAAAGGAAATCTATTTGCCGCAATTTTCCTGGAAACTTATTTAATATTTGATAAACTTTGGTTGCACAATTTGGAAAAATGTAAAAAATTGTCTGTCTTTAAATAATATATGTGACTTTTCCCTTGCATTAATTTACTTATTTTGCTACTAACTTTCTTATTTTACAACTGACAAGCTAAATTCAAAACAACAGCCAAAAATAAAAAAATGATACTTAATTAGTTAAGTTAAGTAACAGTAATTTGTCATTTGAACAGTTACATTTTTGTGTTTATTATGTGCTGGAAAGTTCATTAAGCTACAAATTCAAATTCGAATTCAAAGTAGAAGCAGCAGCAGCAGCACAACTTTTTTCCATAGTACAAAAGTATTTGTTTAACTATTCTAAATATTTTTTTATTTTTTTTTAGATTGTATAGTTTCTTAGTTCTGGGTATTTAACATTGTAACATGGCTGAGCCACATGAACGTTTGATGTCAAGAGGTATGTGTGTGTGAGTGTGTGTGTGTGTTAGTGTATGTGTGTGTGTGTGTTAGTGTGTGCGTGTGTTTATGTGTTTATGTATGAGTATAGCAACTTGCAGTGCAGCGGTATAAAGGCAAGTGTCTGTTTAAGGCGGTGCTTTGGTTGTTGTTGTTGTTGTTATTGTTGCAGCTTTTGTTGTTGTGGTTGTTGTTGTTGCTGCTCTTCGCATACACAAATTAGTTTTAATTATAGCGCAAATGCGAATGTCTGAATGGGAGAAATTAATTTCTCAATTGCATTTTGCCACGCATTTTATTGTCGGCGTTGGAGGCGGCAACCAAAACGGGTGTTAGGGGCAGGGAAGCAGGGGCATCTAGAGTTTCAAGGGGGGTAATGGGGGGAGGAAGGCAGAATCTTTTGAGACTTTAGCAGCAACTGCAGACCGAACCGTCGGCTTATTTGGTGTCTGTAATTTGAAACGCTTCTGTGACTCGGAAAAACAGCAGCAGCAGCAGCAGCAACAACAACAACAACAACATTTGAAGAGGAGGCAACAAGCACATTTGGCGGCGTCTCAGCTCTTTTTTTTGTTACCTATCCAAAAGCGCCGCAAATACGTCTGTTGAATATTTCAAATCCACACGCAGCGGCACAGTGGTCAAAATTATTTAAATTTCATTAAAACTTTTTTTAATATTATTTTTAAATGTTAATAATTTTATTTTTGCTTAAAAATTTGTTGATATAAACTATCAAAATTAAATTATATTAACAAAAAATGTTGCTTTTAACTATATTATGCTTGCATTTCAAAGCACAGTGGTTGAACTTAGCTAAAATTACATCAATCAATACAAGTTTTAATTTAATTTTAATTTAATTTTTTTATTAATTGGTATTCCAAATATGATACATTTTACTGATTTTTTTATTTATTTATTTTTTTTTTATATATAAAACTAAATCTAATTTGCACTGTGGTTCAAATGTTCAAACTTCTTTCAAACTTTTTAAATTTGTCAACTAATAAACAAATGATTGATTTGGTTTTAAGATTTAAGGTTGTTGAAAAAGCTTACAGCAAAAAAGGGCTGCAAAAAAGATATCGACTTATCGGTATCATCGATATTTTATTGAAAAATATCGTCCGTATTAATTTTTATTTCAAGTAACAGATGAAGTTTTTAATACTAACTTTTGTATTGTATTAATTGTTTGCAAAATTGAAAATTTAACTGCATTTCGAAATACTGTTTTAAGCAGAAGTCAATTCAATCTTAGCATTTCTATATCGATCTTATAGAGGTGATATATCAGATGATAACGATATGGCTTTTGCGTTACATTTTTCAAGGCAATATCGATATAAAGTTGACGATGATATGATTTCTGAGCTAAACGATTTGCAATTGTGCGTCACTGTTGCAGTTGCAGTCGACGCGTCGCTGCGTTTCCGCTCGCATTGAGAATAACGCCGTTGGCAAAGTCGGCAGCAGGCAGAGGACTACGACGACGACGACGACGATGACGACGACGACTACGACTATTATAAATGATGATTATTTTATAATTGTGGAGTCGCGAATGGAGATGGAGCTGGCGTTGGAGCTGCTGTAGCTACAGTTTGGCCAATGCATCCGCTGCAGCAGTCAAAAACGCATTTTGTGGCCATTTTTAATAGTCACAGGCAGAAGTGGTAGCAGCAACAGCAGCAACAGCAACAGCAGCAGCGGCAGCAGTAGCAAACTGAGCGGCAGCAGCGACGCAACGTTGGGCAGTAAATCCATCAAAGAGTTAATTGCCACGTTTGCCGCGATTGCAACTTCAACTTCAACTGACAACTGGCAGCAGTAGCCAAATGGCCAGCGGCAGCAAGATGTGCCACAGACTGCGGCAGCAACAACAACGGCAGCAGCAGCAGCGTCTGCTGATTGACTGTGGGAGGCTTGGGTTGCAGCTGCTTGACTGGGCCAACTCATCGGTCAGACAAACAAGGGGAAGGGGGAGGTAGCAAGGCAGGCAGGCAGTCCATCAGTCAGGCTACCAACAAAACGGTAGTTGCTTAGCTCCCTTTCTATCCCACCCCCCCTTCGGCAAAATGCGGCCAGTTGAAAAATGGCCCAAAAAATATTGCAACGTTTAGTTGCACAGGGTGTTGTATGGTGCCCCAGGGGGGGTGAGTTGTGTGTGGGGCAGCTCTTTGGGGCAGCTAAGTGTACAGCATTTTGATTGAGCGATTGGCACGTGACAAATATCGTGACTAAACGGACATTTTCTCATCCATTTGAACTGCTGCAAAAAGATTAAATGCTGCACATCAATCCTAACTAAAGTTGCAATTTTCTATGAAATTGGCTAACAATTTTGAGAACAGTCTTCAAAGATGCTTAAAGCGAAATCATAATTAATTAAATATATATATATACTAGTTAGCATGATCATGATCAGTTTTCAAATATTAGGTTATTATAATTATATACATACTACTTATATATGTTTCTTTGATATTTTACAAGTTCATTTGTTCAATTTTCAATAGTTTAATAATATTTTAATAGTTTGCTTTTAAATAACTTGACGAGTGAGCATTTTCACTTGCAAGCCTATATAATATAATGAATATTCCTACATATACAATTCATATGTATCCTCGGAATCCATTAGCTGTTATCTCTTCTTTAAATAAACAAAAATATTTGTTTAAATTTTTCATCATTAGGTTCAGATATAAAATAAGGAAACTTTGAATTAGGTATATTCCATAGAATTTCCAAAGGAAGTACAACTAGTAGGATAATTGTCTTTGAAGTCTTTTGAATTGTCTGTTTTGAATGAATTTTCAATTTATATTTTCAGTTTTTAAGTTAATTCTCAATTTTTGATTTGAGTTCCGTTCAGAATGATATCATAATTACTTTACATAAGAGCGCTTTGAAGTTATTTTGAAGTAAGAGAGTTTTATTTGAATAATTCGGTTAATATCGATGTGTTTATTTGATAGTCTATCGATAGTCTCTAACCAGCAACTGCACACGCTGCCATCTCTAGCTTAGCTATTGCAGTATTTGTGGCGCTGCCGTCACACGCTGCGTATGAGTTATGCGCCGCATTTCGCCGCCTTTCTGAGGATGGGGCATGGCATTTCATGCGTCAAATGGGGCATGGCATAGAAAATGGGCTTCTTTCTATGGCTCGCATTGCATTTCATTTCATTGCATTGCATTTCATTGCAGTGCATCGAATGCCAATTTGGATTTTGCATTTTGGACTTTGGGCTCATAAAATGCACGCACTGCGTATGTTGCAGACAGTAACAAGGGGCATAAGGGGCCAGCGGGAGGGAGGGGGGTACGAGTGGGCGCATTTTTGTAGCACCTTCAGAAGGAGCGTCGGGCATAATTACAATAATTTTTAATGTTTATTGCCGTCGAGTGGCGCCAAGTTGAAATGGTCAATAGAATTTTTGTAATGGACTCATGAGCGCTCTCTCTCTCTTAGTGCATATGGCATTGCCCCCACCCCCTGCTCCCCCTCGACTCCCCTTCTACACATCGAGCACTTGCACCGCCAACAGCTGTCGACGCTGTCGGCTTTTATTTTGTTTTTTGTTTTTGCTAAAGTAATTGAAACCCTTTTCGGTGCCACTACAAAGGACCCTTAGCTGACCTGCACTGCCCGGTTCCCGCACCTACAGTGAAGTGGCTTTTAATACTCTGTTCACAGCAGGCAAACAGAGTATATTGAGTTTGTGTGACAGATTTGAATTCATACCGTTTTATTCATAAAATTTCTAAATATTATATGTCCTTATATATTATAAAATTCAGAACGAATAGGTTTTCAAATCAAAAACAAGAATTTTGTACTTTAAAAAGGTAATTTTATAGTTGGCCGCATTTTTACAGCGTTTGTACTTGATTTGTAGTATCAACAATATATCGATTTCTCGAACAGAATAAAGAAAATATCATTGCTAGGGTCATTAAAAAATCAAAAAGATTAAAAATATTTTCAAACTGTTATAGAATTTGAAAGCTAGTTGCCCCAAATTGGCACTGCAAACACAGTGTATATAAGTCGGGACTTTTGTTCTTGTTGATGCTTGCCTAGCAAGTAATTAAAACCTTGGTCTTAACACCAAGAAGTAGGGGAAGGGGGTCATTCGTAGCGTTAACGCTTTGATGTGCTGCCAGTTTATAATTTAAATACTTCACTTGCAAAAGAGTAAAGAGCAGAATTGGCGCAGGAGCAGGGTAAGGGTAAGGGAAAATAAGAGGCAGGGGGCTGGGGGGGTGGGGGGGTGCTGTATGTGTACAGGGTAAATCAAACTAAATTATTTCACTTTTGCTGTTGACTTTTTGCTGTAATGACCAAAGGCGCGGCCGCCTTTGAAGTTGACCAGCGGAAAAACAAAACAAAAGAAAAGATACAAAAAACAAAACAACAAAAAAGAGGGTAACAAGAACAAAATGATATTTGATACGCTCACTTGTGTAGGCAGAGAGACAGAGAGAGAGAGAGAGAGAGCAGGAGAGAGCGGTACAAGCCATGTGTGATTAACAACAACAAGAAGAACAACAACAACAACTATTTGAGCCGCAATTGAGCAACTGCTAAAGGGGTCAGCTTTGGAGAGGCGACACATTGGCGACGCATTCAAGAAAGGGTTCGCGTTAAAGTTCAATAACTTGGCCAGCAGACAACAAAAACACAACAAAAGCAACAAAAGATGGAGACTGGGAGACAGGGATACCAAAATCTGAATCTAAATCTGAAACTGAAAAACTGAAAAACTGAAGGCAATTCAATGCGAAAACAAAACACACACACAAACAACAGCCCAAAACTAGGTGTGTCTGGGCGCAAAGGCCACGCCATAACTGGAATGTGGCTCAGTTGCCTGCCACAGTTGCCTGCCACAGTTGCCTGCCACAGTTGCCAGTTGCCACAGACGTGCGTTCCAAAAGGGCGCAACATCGATGACGACGACGGCGACGTTTCCTTCCTTGTTGCTGAGTCAGACCTTGAAATGCCGCAGATGTCTGAAAGGCTGTGCCGACGACGCAGTCGACTCGCCAGTTACTATTTAGTTACTCCTCCCCAGCACCGCCGTCTCCTCCAAGGCAAACCAGATTCAACTGCAATCTGGTTTCCAGGCAACGTCCTCGAGAAAACCAAAGCAAAATCACAACAACAACAACAATAACAACAACAACAAAACACAAAACACAATATAAAAATAAAATAAAACCAAACGAATGTAAAAATGGTCAAGACAAAGTCGTAAAGGCGCAGTCCAAAATGAGCAGCAAAAAAAAAATGGAAAGAAATCAGAAATCAGAAATATATAACAAGTTCAAATTGTCTTTGCAAAAGTGCTTGACTTGAAGTTACTCTTCTTCTTACTTAAAAAAGAGTTATTTATATTAGAAAAAACCATATCTTATTTCTTAAACTTAGTTATTGCCCATATGCATAAATATAGATATAAGCAAACAAACAACACCTACTCGTAGGTATAGTAAAATATTACAAATCGGAAAAGTTATTTACATGTGCAATTCGAAAACGGGAAGGATTTGAATTCAAATGTTGGTTAAAGTACTTTCAGCATATAATTTGAATTGTGTTGAGATTTCTATGAAGGTGGACGATAACTTGTTGTAGCTTCGAAAACAGATTAAATATATTAAGAAAATTGTTAAATATTTACTCTTGTCCAGTGTGTAGCTCAGATATTGGTAAAAGCGCACAAGTTTTCGATTTGCACATGTTCTTTTTTAACCAAAAGTGAAATCTAGCCTGATAAGGAATGTAAATAGTATTAGTTTAAGATTTATAGTTCCAGTCTTCTTCAATTTCAAGGTTCTAAATATATAAACTTTATATGACAACTGTTGCTGCTTGAGTCAATTGCAAGATACACTTTCCATTTTTTGTTTATAATTCAGGGTATCAAAAAATGGTTCAAGCCAAAGACAAAAAACGAGTTTTATAATGTGTATATGTGTGTGTGTGTATGGTCTGCAGCTCTTGGCCATGGCTTAAAGCTGCTTTGCGTGTCAGCAGAGCTCGGATGCTGGCTGCATCTTCAGCTTCAGCTTCAGTTTCAGCTGTAGATTCAGATGCAGCTTCAGCTTCAGCTTTTAGCTGCAGTTTCATCTCTGGCTCGATTTGCTGCTCCTCATCTTCATCTTTATCCTCATCTTTATCCTCATCGTCATCCTCATCTGTTGTGGCCATGTCGAAATAATAAATGCATTTGGAATTAGAGACTCTTATGCCAATTACAACAAAATGGTTTCAGGCCGCATTATCCTCAAGTTATGACAGCCAGCAACGGTTTTCAAAAGCTTCACAACCAAATGTGTAAGTGTGTCTGTGTGTGTGTGTGTGTGTTGTGTTTGAATTTAAATGAAAGATTTTAGTCTTTTTTTTGTTAAGTTGAACTGTGCAGCTGTATAACAATCTATGACACTATCCAAAATATCGATAGAATTTTTAGCTTTTATTAAACAAGTAGTTAGTTCCTTTTACTGATGACCATGATTACTTTTACATTTTCTGTACAACTTTGTTATCGATATTATCGATAGCTGCAGTTTTGCATCTAAACACTATCGTAAGAATATTGCTACAGTGACTGTCAAACTGTTTTGCTGGGGCGATATTTGATTTACAGTTCGTTTCTTTGCATCTTTGCCCCCTAATTACGCTAAGTGCAAAATGCTTTGGGGGCAGCTGCAACAACAACAACAACAGCAACAATAAGAACAAGTGCAATGGGAGCTGCCAACAAATCTGCACAAGAGTTTTCTTTTTTTCTTTTTCTTTTTTTTTTCAAATGTCCCAGCAGTGCGTGAAAATGAAAAATTATGAAAAATCATACACACACATGTACGCACACACACACATGCATACACATACATACATCGCTCTTAACACTCACTCCAGTTTCAGTTTACTCTACTCCACTCCAGGCGAGAGTTCAACGTTCTTTGCACAACATTGTGTTTTGTGCTTTCCGCTTATTTTACTCTGCCAAACACACAACTCTTCCCCCCCCCAACCCTCTCTCTCTCTCTCTCTCCCTCTCGCTTTGCCTCATGCGTTGGCACACGCGCTGCACCTTTAAGTGCCCACCCGTCCCTCCGCACGCCCCTTTTTGCAGGGCAGGAAACCGACCGACTCCAACTCCAACTTCAACTTCAACTCCAAACGCCAACTGCAAAACGGCAAACGGCAAATGGCAAAAACTTCAGACCAGCGCACAACATCATAAAAGACAACTTTTTTTTTGTTTTTGTTTTCGTTTTTTTTTTTATATTTTTATTTTTCTTATTGCCTGCTGCTGCCGCTGCTGCTGCCGCTGCTGCTGCTGCTGCTGCTGCTGCGTTGTGCTTATTTATGTGGCATTGCATTTGTCTCTCCCACTTTGCCCCTGCCCCTGCCGCTGTCTCTTTCTATCTGCTTGTCTGTTGCAGCTGCCACCGAAGCTGTCTCAGCGTTGTCTGCGTTGGCGTCTCGTCGCTGCCCTTTAGCTCCCCTTTCACTTCCTCATCCCCCATCGCTAAACACTCCTCCTTGCCACATTACTAAGTAGCACCTGATGCTGCTGTTATTGCCACAAAACCGTGTGACAATTTCAAAGCCTCATCAAGCATATCTATCATTAACACCTCCATTAAATTTACTGATGATCTTGACTTCAATCAATATTACCTAATGACTTTTGGAGCATGCAACTTTGTAGTTTTAATTTCTTATATCCATATATGAATGTTTTATAATAAATATAGCGAATTTTTAGCGTTTTTTTCATTGGGAACTGTTTTCGATTTTGTATTCTTATTTTCAGAATATACTTGCATGATATATGATGCAACCCAAAACATTTAGATGAAATGTTGTAGATTAAATATAGCTTGTTTTTTCTACCAAAAAATATGTTTCAAAACATGGTTTTATTATTCTCTTTTTCAAAATCTGATTCGAAACTTTTTCTTCCAGAACTTTCCAATCCCAACATACAATAATTTCTCGAAAACTTACAAAGCTAACAAAATGTTGAATTCGAGTTTTGTTTTGATCGGAAAAAAACTATTCCTAAAAAAAATACTAAAATTTTACAAATAGAGTAGAAATTTCTACATAAAATTTGCAATTTTCTGCAACAGCAATATATTTTGCTTGATTAAAAGAAATAACTAAAAAATTTGCTTTAAATAATCGAGAAATGAATTTTTCACTAATAAAAAATTATCCTATAGAAGAACATGTTTTTGTTTTTTAAATATATTCACTTCATATTTATTTCTTTAAAATCAGTTGAATAATTTCGAATTTCGCAATTCCAGTTTGTAAATATATTGAAAAACGTTTTAGCTATACATAATTTAAATTAAAAGTTTGCGGATATTTAATATGCCATCAAATATATCTAAAAATGTCCAACAAATATGAACAAGTTTTGAAACTTAAGTTGTTTTCTTGTTTAATTAGCCAGTTTTATATTAAAATTATTAAAATTGAACTACTTAATAAAAGCACTAATATAATTAGTAGCTAACGAAATGAAAATTGAGTCATCATTAATAACTCGTCATATTTGAAGCACTTAAGCAACTAATTACTTAATGTTCATTAAAAACTTTTATAGTGCTATAAATAGACGAAGGGCACAAACTAACAATAGTAAGCCTTTTTATACGTTCTACGCGATTTGGTAGTCCGAAATTAACATAAACTGATGTCAGTAATGCCTGAATGTAAAAAAAAAACAAATTATTCTTTCTAGCATGATAAAGTTCTTAAGCCAAGCATGTGGTTATAAAACTGTCTTTATGGCTAAAAAAAAAAACAAGACTTTATAAACTTTATGGTCAGTTAGGTCTCAACTTGGTCTTAACAAAAATACTATGTGAAAATAATATGAAAACGAGATGCGAAATAAACAAAAATTTCGAAAGCCAATAATTTGTTTTTAATGAGATGCAAACTTGTCAATACAAATTACGCGAGTCTATTAATAAATAATAAATTCATTTGCGGCAAATGAAGATCGTACAACCAAAATGGAGCACAAAATCCCAAAAAGTAATATTTGATACTGGTTCCCATTTATTTTTGGGCGGACAAGTGTGTTTTTTTTGTTTCTATCTTTTTATTTTCAGTCTGGCCATGTGGGAGGCTGATTAGCATACGAGTTTCAAAATGTTGTCAAAAACCAAACAAAAACAAGAAAGAAATGTTATCTTCGGTGTGCCGAAGATATATACCCTTGCAGAAAAGATTTGCTTAAGAAAACTTATTTTTCAATCGATCGTTCCTATGGCAGCTATAAGATATAGTGGTTCGATTTCGATGAAATTTTGCCAACATATGTGGATAGTGTTTAAACTGGGACACAGTGAGTTTGGTTGAGTTTTTTTTAAAAACAAAAAAGTTTTCCATACAAAAACTTATTTTTCAACCGATCGTTCCTATGGCAGCTATATTTTATAGTGGTCCGATCTGGCCGATTCTGACATATGTATGTACTGCTTGCACAAAGAATAAGCATCTGTGCCAAGTTTCATCACGATAGCTCTAAAACTGAGGGACTAGTTCGCATATAAACAGACAGACAGACAGACAGAGAGACAGACAGACAGACAGACGGACATGACGGACATATCTCGTCTGAGACATCTCCTTTAATGCGTTACACATTTCGTGACAAAATTTAAAAAAAAAAGTAATTCAACTTTCATATGCAAACTGCATTTTCAAATGATTGTTCCAATGACAGCTACACAATTTCATATCAAATTGGTAAATTTGATCGTGTTTAAAAAAAGGCAACTTTCACCAAAATAGCTCAACAAGAATATATATACTTTATGTGGTCGAAGATTTTTAATGCATTACACACTTTCTAACAAAATTGTAATACCCTCTGCAAGAGTATCAAAAATGTTCACAAAATTAAGTTTGAATGCACACAAATACTATATATATATATATATATATATATATATATATATGTGTATGTGTGTGTGTGTGTGGACACTTTGCAGAGGTGTTCCCCGATGATGGGACTGCCTTGCATTTTTGACACATTTCATTTTCAATTTAACGATTGAAGTATAATATTTCGATTTCGATACATGCATATATCATAGATGGTCTCGCTGGTTGTTTCATTTTCTAAATTTATACAGATTTTAGGCATTCAATTTGACCCACACGATGGATGAGGAACCAACGAGTTGACATTTGTAGGCATCGCTTTTATAATTTATGGCCATTTGGCAGTCGGCCCTCATGTGGATTCCTTCATTTCTGGGAATTAACTGGGTCAGCAGGCAGTTGTCTGTTGGCCCTACTCAAGCCACTTCCGCAAACTCTGTATCTATGCAAGTTGCTTCTGCGAAACGGGCAGACGCCTACAAATGTTGTTCGAAACTCAAGCTCAAACTGAATTCTACACTTCCATTCCTTTGCTCCCCTTCTTTTCTTACAAAACATATACAAATAAAAAGAACCTAACCCTGTAATTCAATCAACAACTTGGTCCATGAATGAATCGATGCCTCTGTCCTCAAAATTCCTGGAAATAGACAGAGTGTCAGCTATTGTGCGTGGCCATTTGGCATTTGTTGTTGTCGCTAATACGCGTTTTATTTTTATTATTATTATTATTATTATTATCATTGTTGTTAAGTTTGTAGTTTTTTCTTTTGCTGTGCCAGCATCACGCCAAGAAATTCAATTCCAAAACAAACCCGACACGAAAACAAAAGACAAACAATTCCGGGAATAGCTCAGCAAGCCCCAAAGCCAACAAATTCAAATTATATATAAAAAAAAAAAAATAAAATACTACAAATCTCGCAAGCAAAAAAAACTAAAGCTAGAAAATATTTGCCAGACGCAGACGTTTTGGGTTCTGTCATTAGAGGCCTTATCACAGCTCCCCTTGCCCCTGTCGCTCGGTAAAGTTTGGATTGCGGAGCAACATATTCAAAAACAGAAACAAGCAACAGACTTAATGCCCTAAAGCGAATAAAGGCATAACTAAACTTGTCATCAGGCTTGGAATGCCTAGAAACTAGGTTTAGTTAAAGAAACTACAATCGATACTGTTAGAATAACTCGGATGTTTCAAACGCAAAAACAGTTTTTCTTAGTCAAAAAAGCAATCCTAGAAACTCTACGTTTATTATGGATTGACTAGAAAAATAGATTATAGAATCTTGATCTCATTGTTGACTATTGAACTGGACAGTTCCCAAACACTACATCAGCTGTAGTCCAAATTCTTAAAAACAGTTTTGAAAACGCTTCAAAGTCTATCGAAATACATTTTAACATCATTTTGTGTTTTATTTTTTACTTTAAGTGTCGAAATTATTCACACAGATTTAATACACAAAACGTTCAAAGATTTTTGCCAATTTTTGAATGTTGACAGTCCAAAATAGTTATCAAAAACGTTGCCGAGGCAGCTAATCATGATAAAATGTACACTTAACTGTAGCTATAGCTAAATCTGGAGCTACAAAATGTATCTGCTCTACACACAGCATTTGACCAGTCACGTGTGCTGCTCTTTTTTTTGCATATAGCATTCCACTGTGTCCGGCAAATGGTGTAATAATCAAATATACATATCAGGTGGTGTCATGTGCGTAGCCAGTTACCAATTGATACGAGTGATGGACATCGGTAGATGGATTGTAGTTTATTGGTTCTCTGAGTAAGTAAGGAATTGCAAATTAAGTCGAGTCTAAGTTTAGCATTATCTAAGCATGTTTACAAAATTTGAGCAAAATCGGACTATTTTATCTTAAGCTGGAACAATCTTTTGGAAATTGGTAGACTTTTTTAATGTTTGTTTTTTAGTTAATGTATGAAAACACTTTTTAGTTTATACTCAACGATATCTGATATCTCAACGAAATTCAGTAGTTTAATTGTATTACCTTCCAAACATATTAACTAAGCTTAATTTGGTTATATTTATTATAAATATGTGTTTTGAAAGTCGAAACCAAATTGAAGAACGTTGAAAATACTGGTACTGAATAATGCGGTGCGTTATGAAAAACTCTAGAGATTTTAGCTTCGATTGGATTGAAGCACTTAAATAAAAAATTAAGAACGTTGCAGTCGAATATACCCGACTGCGATATACTCTGTTATCGCCTCTTTGTGGAGTCAGAAGTGAGCGAAAAATCAGGGAGATCTTAACACTTTTTCTGCCGATGGTATATATAAACATGTATTCCAAGTTTGGTTACTCTAGCTTCAAAATTGTGGAAAAAAACTGCTTTCATACAGACGGACAGACGGAAATTTCACAAACCCAATTTACTATTTTTTCTCTTTTTTCAAAAATATTAAAAAAAGAGTATAAAAAGATGGTGTTTCCGAAGTTTGCGTAGTTTGATTTGCGAAACTTTTAACTTATTCTAATAAATTGGTTCAAAACAATTGAAGTAGATTACTAAAAAATAGAATTATGATTACGATAATAAGATTGCTTTTATTTGAAAACAATTTTTGCCCAAAACTCTTGAGAGCGCACTAGAGTTTTGAAAGCAACCCAAATATCCTTTGGAATCGGAGTTCAGTTGGAACACGGTTGCTTTGTTTTGCGTAAGACCCCTGAATATGTATGAGAATCAATCATCTGTAATTGGTAACTCATTTATATGAGCACTTGCTACAACGACACCACCTTTTGAAATGACACCATGCTGCGGCCTAGTGTCAGTCGCCTGTTTGAGCTTTTCAAGCAAAGCTCATTTGCAAATTAAACATGCGCCGTGAAAAGCGCCGCATAAGTTGATGACCACGGCAACAGCGACGGTGACGGTGACGGCAACAGCGACGGCGACGACGACGATGGCGAATACCGCGGCGATGTTAACGATGACAAGCGGCGGCGACAAAGTCACACAAAGCTGACAGCGGGTCGTGCGACTGGCTGACTGGCTGGACAGCAAACTTATGATCAACATGATGATGATGATGATGATGATAATGACGTTGACGCTGACGTTGTGCGTTGCCTCGCTGTCGCAGCACATTCATCACGTCCGACAAAGTCTGGAGTTGGAGCTAGTAGTACTAGGCCTGGCGATCTATCAGACTGTGTGTGGTCTGCAAGCGAGAGACAGAGAGAGAGAGAGAGAGAGTGGCAAGCAGACGGACGCATAAAAAACGCAAACGTCGTCACATGCGGGCAACGACAGCAGCAACAACAACAACAACAACAACAACAACAACAACAACAACAACAACATGCAAGCAAGCAAGCAAGCATAATAATAACAAGAAGAAAAAAGTGTGAATTAGAAAAGGCACTCAAGCTTAAATGGCGAACTGATAAAAAGCGCAGACCACACACAAAGTACAGCAAGAGCAATAAGAACAGTTAAAGCTTCAGGCGAATTCAATTGCGCGACATTTGTCATTGTCAGCAACAATGTTGCAGCAGCATGTGTCTGCAGTTGAAGCTTGAGGCGCAGGCAGCTTATGTATGTATTAATCCATGTCATTTGTCAGACTAACTAACTGGCGCAACATTGTTGCTGCATGCATCTTGTCAACAATGTTGCCAAGCTGAAGTTGTTGTTGTTGTTGTTAGTGTTTTAGGTTCGTTTCGCTGCTACGCTTCATCAATAAAAAAAAATATAGCTTTAAATGCGCCGACGCCGACGCTAACAGTCGACGCACCAGACAAACTGTCTGTGCCAGTATGCACACACACACATACACACATACGCATATGTATGTACATATGTAAGTATTTATATGATTTGTGACAGCCGTCGGCATTTTTGTGTGGGCTGCTGCCTGTCCGCTGCTGACGTCTGCGTTTGCGTCTGTGTCTGTGTCTCTGGCGAGGTCAAGATGAAGTCATGCTTGAAACATGTTGCCGACTGCTGCTGCGCCCGCTGGCTGTCTTCTGGCAACAATTAATTGCCCCGCCCCCTTCCCTCTTTGCCACACCCCCTGTGCTTTTTTTATTTTTTTTGACTTCATGCGTGGCAAACACTTTTGTCAACACCCACAAATTGCTCAGCGCCCAGCAAACTGCTCCAATTACCCAAAAGTCAATGCATGCCCATGGGCGTGGCATCGCAGTCGGCGCTGCCTTTGAAGCTGATTGAAGTTGTCAGTTGCTGCCCCGCTGCCTTTGCCTCTCTCTCTCTGCCGCAGTCAACTACTCGACATGTAATATAAACAAAATTTTGCCAAAAAAAAAAATAAAAATATTAAAATATAAATGAGCTTGACTGCGTTAAAAGCAACCGACTGCGATATACTCTGCGTTTTGTTAGCATGAAAATTTTAAAGTAATATTAATAAAGGCCCAATATACTCGCTTACGCTCTACGGAACAGAGTATTTAAAGTTGAAAACAAAATACAAAACAACAAAAAATGGTGTGCTAAAAGAAAGGTACACAAGTACGTTCAGGGGGCGGGAAGCTGAGCCAAACGAACGCGGGTGCAGGGGCGCGAAGGGGACGCAGGACGGCAGACAGACTGACGGACCAACGGTGTAAACAAAGCCAAAAAACACACACACACAAAGGCATGCCAAATGGACATGTTCGTTCAGCAGTCCGTTCGTCAAACCGTCAGTCAACTCGACTCAACTCAACTCAACTTCGTTTGAAGCGGGCACTGCCCACTGACCAGGCACAACTCCCCCGCCAATGTTTCAGTCCCACCAACTCCTCCTTCCCTTCCCCAACCAATACCACACTCTTCAGCACTCTCCCCACACATCCTAAACTTCACAGAGCCTTTTCACGAGCATTTTGGCATGCACAAAGCGCAAAGCGCTCACAAAAAGAGTGTTTGTGTGTGTGTGTGAGTGTGTGTTTGTGTATGCGAGTGTGTATATAAATGTGTGTGTTGAGTGTGTATAAGTGTCGAGTGGTCACTGCTCGTTTGCTCTGGCGTTAATTATATCTGAAATACTTTTCTTCTTCATTGCGGTCTTAAGCAAAATATTTAACATTAAATTATAACTCGTATAACATTAACTTTTATACATCAAATTAGATCTATTAATAAGTTTTTTAAGTAATTTAACTATAGATTCAACAGAAAATATTTATTCGCTGATATGATATTGAAAAAGGTTCCGAATTCAGTGCGTTTTTGAGAAGTAAACACAAATGAATTCCGAACAATTTAATGGTTTCGTTTTCTCTTCTTCGAAACCGAGTTCGAAACCGAGTTCGAAACCGAGTTTTCATAGTAAAAAGTCTATTTAGTTGTCATCTAATAGGCATTGCTGAAACGAGAACAGCTACGTTTTGAGATTAAGAATTTGTGTTTTTGAATTCCTTGTGTAATCTGGCAATTTCTTTTCATTCTGCATGCAAAAAAGTAAAACTTTGAACTTTTCAGAACAGCAAGCATTTCCGTTTCCACAAATTTCGAACGGAATACGAATTCGGAACAGGCGTGATTGACTTTTACTCTATTCTGTTCTATGTCCTTATTTTATGAAAGGTTTTGAAAACTGCAAATGATCATTCGTCAAGTTAATGAAAAGTGAACATTTAAAATGCTATTCAAATAAGTATTGCAAATGTAACAAATGTAATTTCAAAATGATTTTCTTTCAAGTCGATTTTCAAATCAATAAAATGCATAGCAAATTTTAATTAATTTTCAAATGCAACAAGTATGCTCTAGTTTTGTATGCAACAACAAGGGCATTAACAACAAAACGTTGGCATGTCAAACTAATAATTTTTACAATCTAAGCAACAACAACTAACAGCAACAACAATAAGAACAACTGCAACAAAAGCGGCAACCTATTTTTGAAATGCATTTTGTTAAAATTTACAGCAAACATTTTTAGAAAATGTTCAACTGACAGACGTGAAAAAAGAACAACAACAACAACAAACAATTTGTGCAAATGTTTACCTTGCAAGTTGCTTTCTTTAAAGTTAATCAGTCAGTTATTTAGTTAGTCAGTGAGAGTTAAGCACAGGCTAACAAAGATATCAACCTGAACAGCAGCAATCGCAGCAGCAACAACAGCAACAACAACAGCAGCAACAGCAGGAGCATCAGCAGCAGCAACAACAACCGTAACAGCAGCAACAGCAACAACAGCAACATCAACAGCAACAACAACAACCGCATCAGCAGCAACAGCAATAACAGCAGCAACATCACCAACAGTAGCATCAGCAGCAACAACAACACCAGCAACTGTTGCTGTCTGTTGTTTGTGCACTTGACTGCAGTTTTTATACGCCATACTCATTAAAAATTGATAAAAAGGTTATATTATGTTGTTGCAACTTTATGTTACAGCTAAAAACAAACATTGCTGAGCGTATAAAGTGTGTTTAATGTTAAACAGCAACAACAATCGATTAGTTTCGACTATAAAATATACATTAAATCTATATAAATAGTTAATGAGATCATCTTCTGTTCATTTGTTGTTTGAAACAGGGCATCGCCTAGTCAAGCACACCCGACTAGAGAATTCTGGTTGTTGTTGTTGCTGCTGTTGCCATATTTGGCAGTTGCATTTGGCGGTTGGGCAATTAAAATTGCATACATACATTTAAAGCTCGGCTTCTTTTGTCGGTGTCTTAAGAACCTGGCGCACAACAAGATCGACAACAACAGCAACAACAATAGCAACAGCAACAACAATAGCAACAAGAACCACATCAAAGAGACAGCACATGATTTTCCATTTAATTAATTTATAGTTGGTTTTGAAATATAATTGCCAGCGGCACGATGTTGATGAAAATGCTTCAAGTTGTTAGCTGCAATTGTTGCGGTTGCTGTCGTTGCTGCTGTGTGGGCTGTTTGCCACTTTGCATGCAATGTCAACGACAACAGCAGCAGCAACAGCAACAACAACAGCAACAACAAAGCGTGGGTCACACCCACAGATTGGCGATAATTAGCTTGTGTTTTCAACTTGAAGCCAGTGCTCCATAACACCCTCACACCCAATTCGAATAGTCCCAAACCCAAACCCCAATACAATGAGACTTACGCTAGGCTAGTTGATCCCAATTGATGATATGACCTTCATCATCTATGCAACATGTAAAGGGCAACATTGTGGCTTACCTGCAATGGAAACAAACAAAGAGATACAAAATATTATAGATTAATTATATAGTATAGTTAGCTATTTCTGTTGCATATTAGTCAGCTTTTGCAGTTGAGAACAAGATTTGCAAAAATAATCATGCAAATTGCCCAAAAAGACATTACACAAATCGACAAACTAAAATACATAATTTGTGTGGCAAAACAATAACAACAACAACAGCAACAACAACGCAAAACAACGACAACCAATTAGCTGTTTAAAACGCGCACAAAACGCGCAAAAGCAACATTGTTGTTAACAAGCAGCGACTACGATATACCCTATACCCTGTAATCTAATTCAGTATTAGAATAGTGCGATTGTTTTCTATAAGATTGCTATCAGACTGAAAAAAAGATCTACAAAATATTAAGAAGTTAGGTTTGCTTTTTATAGTTTTGAGAACTTTTTAGTTCTGGACCGTTTTGGAACTTGTTTGATTCGTAATTGTTGACTAATATTGAAAGATTGGATCAAAATCGGGAATGGTAATAGACCTAATGGGCTCTTATGATTTGAGGTTTAATGTTTTCAAAACTTAGCACAAAAATAAACTAAATTAATATGAAACTATAAAAACATCTGTGCTTTCTATGTTTTTCATTTTTGTAAAAAAAGACAATTTAGTATTTTTAATTAAATATTTCTAAAAAGATCAGTTTAAATTCTTACTTGAAAATAATTATAAAAAAAAATAATAATAGTAATATCGCAGCACTTGAAAAAGTACTTAATGTTTAGAATACCTTTATTTCTTTCACTTGATATAAAAAAAAAAATAAAAAAAAAAATAAAAAAAAAAATAGATAGATTGATAAAATTTGTACTTTTGTTCGGTTCAAGCTCAACGATTTTGATGGAGAGACCCCACAGTCTAAAAACCAAAAAAAGGAGCACGCCTCGAAAACAATCAGAACCAATTAACCGAAAATTGAACAATCGAGCAGCGAACAACGAACAACGAGGCAAACGTTGAATTGGTTTGGGCCGCGAACTTTGTGTGGCTCGTTTCGTTTCGATTCGTAGCTAATTGCCAAATCGACAAACAGTTTGCAGACAGTTTGACGACGACGTAGCTGGCCAAAAAGCTCCAGAGGCAGTTACTCATTGGCTATGCAGGGTGAACTGTGTGCCTGGGACTGCAACTTAGACTGAGACTGAGACTGACCTCGACATAACCCAGTTAAAGAACCCAGCACTCTCATAAAGAGAAATAAAAATAGAGAGAAAGAGAGATAGAGATAGAGCGAGAGCGAGAGAGAGACAGACTGACACACATGCGAGTCCAATGCCAGGCCAGAGTCAGCATGAAGGAGACTAGTCTCAAGTCATTGATAGTTTTTTTTTTGCTACCCTGTAGCCATTGAATATGTTTGAAACGGGTATAACCCTTGTTTATATGATTATATATATATATATTACTGATCAGCAGCATTGTTTTTATTCAGTTCGATTTTCAAGTTATTATAGTGATTTCACATTTCATTCCAGATTTTTAGCATCGATTATAACAACTTTAAAAGTTTTGAAAAGATTTTACGAATATTTCCATTTTTTAGCTAACATATTGAATCCTAGCTCAATTGCGAGCTAGTTCAATTCTTAAACAAATTAAAGTGATTTCAAATCGCAAACTCTGATTAAAAGTGAAAATTGCAACATTTTAAGAAATGGCACTTTCGTCAAATCTCTTCGGAACTTGAACGTGGGCATGAAACATATTGATCCATAATCAACTAAAAGTGATTTCAAATCGCAAAATCTGGTTAAAAGTGATAATGGCAACATTTAAAGAAATTTCACTTTCGCAACATCTCTCTAAAACGTAAACATATAACAGGCTTCATAGACATGATATCGATTGATTGCGAGCTAGTTAAATGCTTGATAAAAAAAAGGTGATTTCAAACCGCAAAATCTGAAGAAAAGCGAAAAATGGTTCATATAAAGGAAACTTATGATCAGAACCGACTTTATAGACATGTTATTCATTATACGAAATGTAATTCTACAAAATAGCATTTATGATCGTGTAAAGCAGTGCCAAGCAGTTGACACTGCTTGAAGCCAAAGTGCTTAGAGTATTTTTCAGCCTAGCATACAAGCTTTATTAAGGTTTTTTTTTGTTTGTTTGTGCAGTGTTTGGGCCTGTGGCGTGCCCCCGTTGCGCTTGGGCGCATTTCTTGACTTTGAGTTTGAGTTTGGGTTTCCTGCCACGCCGCGCGGCGTGGGCGTCTGTCTGAGTTTTTGTTGTTTTTTTGGGGCTTGGTCGTTGTTGCAGTTGCAGTTGTTGTCGTGCTCTCTAACTGTGTTTTTTGTTGCTGGTTTCTATGCTGCTCGTGCCAAACCAAAACGAAAACTAAAAACACAAAAAACTTAAATAAAAAGACACAAACAACTCGTAGACAATTATAATTTGACGTTTTGATTTGGCAGCGCACATGTGGCCATTGGACAGCTACGGATTTGGCTTTGGACTTGGATTCGGATTCGGTTTTGGATTTGGAGTTGGCTTGTGGCTCTGTGTTGAAGTTGTTGTTGCAGTTGTTGTTGCAGTTGTTGCTGTTTGGTTGCAATTCATGTCATTGACAGCTGGGGCAGGCAGGTTGCCAGCCGTCTGACTTAGTGTTTAGCTATTTGTTTGCATTTCCAAATTGCCGCCAGAGAAATACGGCTTCAAGGTTTTTAAGAACTGCAAACTCAAGTCAACTCAAATAAATGAATGTAGGCGTTAAGGATATTAAGATAAAATTATAACAAGCCATACAAATAGCAAAAATATCTTAATGGAGTTGAAAACATTTTGGACATGCCTAGCAGAGTTTTAAATATATAAAAAGAAAAAACTTTAAAAAAGGAATATAAATACAATTTAGTTATCTTTTCAATTCTATACAGATATTGTTTCAGTTTTAGTTTGTAAGCAGGAGTGATACTTATAGATAGATCTGTCAAAGAAATTAACAAAAATTAATAATAGGCATTTTTGTATTTTGTATTTTCTGCATGCAGCATCATTATTATTGGCCCTAGTCCAAATTGGCAACAAACTGTGGAGCCTGCCAAACCGAATTGCCGTTGTTGCGTTGACAGTTGCAAATGTTGCAAGAGATTCTGTAGCAACAAAACCAAACCACACACACACACCACAGACACACAACACAAACCACCCCACTCTATCATTCTGTTGGTGTGTTTCTGTTCTGTTTCTGTTCTGTTTCTGTTCTGTTTTTGTTGAAACTTCCGCATTTTGGGGGCGAAAGAAGAAGTAGTCAAAAGCCGTTGCCATTTACGAGTATGTTGCCTGCTCGGCTGGCCACAGATTTTTGCAAATGATATAACTTGAGCCAATATTTACATATGTATGTATATATCTATGTAAATCTATATGTATATGCATATGCATATAGAAAGTTGAACAACAGCAACAAAATGTTCTAATGTCTGTGCTACAATTCCACAAAAAGACTACAGGCCAGCACGGGGCTAAAAGAGGGTACGACTACACTGTGCGAAAAATGTATATATACATATACATTTCACCATACTCGCATATTGAAATATTTTTGTATATTTTTCATTTATTTATTATCATATTTGAACTCAATTAAAGTTGATGCAATTACATTTTAAAGATTTTTAACACTTGTAAACTTTTTTCTTTTTCCCCAGTTATTTTCTTTTTTTTTACTGTTTTTTTAATTTAAATTTTTTTGTTTTAATTTTTTAATTTTAACTTTTTAATTTTAATTTTTTTATTTTAATTTTAACTTTTTAATTTTAATTTTTTAATTTTAATTTTTTAAATTTAATAATATTTTTAATTTGAACTCAAATTATTGTAAATTGCATTTTTTCCTGATTTTAATACTTTTGTTTTCAGAATCACACTGGTTTTTAATACTAAGGGTGTTCACGACTCCTGGATTATAACATAAGCTGCTTAATGTTGAAAATATAATGCTAAATATACAGAAACAAAATACTTGGATAAAATTACAGCAAGAATGAATAAAGATTTAGCTGTTTACTTGAACTATTATAGCTTTAATTTGTTAAGCAGTTAACCCACTGATAGTGAACACTCCCGACTATTTCTACTTAGCTGAAAAAATATAATATATTTGATAATAATGTTGATCTTTAACTACATTTCAATTTGGGGCAAACTTTAATTTGAGCAGTCTAACATTGATGGATCTATGTTGATTTTTCTCAGTGCATAAGCATAAGTCGTGCTACGAGTAAAAACCCATTCCAAGAAATGAAAAATTACACTGGGGAGTTAATTTTTGTTCGAAATTAGCTGCCAGCTATGCCAGAGATCCAGTTGAATGTGGTTGAGGATGAGGTTGTGAATGTGAATGTTCGAGTTGGAGTTGAAGTTGCAGAGTTGCAGAGTTGGAGTTGGGCGTTCAAGATGACGCGTACAAATGTGCGATTTAAATGAAGAGCAGCAGCAAAGTGCAGCAGCAACAGCAGCAGCAGCAGCAACCGCAGCAGAAGGTGGGGCAAATTCATGTGTCATACACAGCAGTCAACGCTGGGTGGCAGCTGTTGCAAGTTGCTCGTTGCTCGTTGCAACTGTAACTTTTTAGTCGCTCAACTTGGTCATTTACACATTTATTTCAATTTGGCTAACAAGTCCTAATGCCTTTGATACGCCCACCAACAACAACAACAGCAACGCCCTTTTCTATGCAGTTGACAAATCTGCTGGCGACACAGACACAAATGTCGGTCAACTTCAAAAGACAACGTTGTGCACTTGTCTTGACCACATTCAAATGTGGCTTATTTATAATTATGACAATGCAAAGCAAGCTTTGTTATTATATAGTATATACCCTGTATGCACTGTGTAGCTAGGGTCTATCAAGTTTGTAAAATGTTCTTTTTTTTTCTTAGGTTTTCAACTTATCTAAAGTTTAGTTGAGCATATTCAAAATCTTGTGAGTTTGCTTTTGAAGTTTATGTCTCAGTTAAATTTTTAAAAAATATATTTAATAAATCTGTTTCAATTTTCGATTTCAATCAAACATTCTGAAACGGAATTAAAAGCTGTTTTGCATTGCGAATATCGATAGAAAATTGTGATTTAAGATGGTGGAAAGAGAAGTATTACGACCTTTCTTTCAAAAGCAATAACAATTGCTAGGATCACAACATCCAAATCGACAAATGATTATTTTTACAGGATATTTAATAGTCGGGCAACTCAGTTATGAATCTATTTGCAGCAGTTTGTTTCTCAGGAATGTCACAGCAGCCACAATGGCGACTGCTGCCCACGATCAGAGTTCGAACTTGGCTTCAGCTCAGACTGCAACAACGTTGTTGTTGTTCTTGTTTTTGTTGTTTTGACCGGCGATTGTCACACGACAATGCGCCACCACCGTTACTGCTGTGCTATACTCTATGCCCTAAGTGCAAATGGTAGTATATTGGTTTCTTGAAAACTAGAAGCATCAAATACAAGTTTAGCAAACCGAAAATAAACCTAAATCCTGTTTCAGCTTCTACTTTTGTCAAGACTTTTGGGAAAGTGAATTTTGTCAGTTATGATATGAATTTATGTATTGCTTTCACTTGTATTTGATAAAGTTATGAACATGACAAAAATGCAAACCTAAAGAGGTCTTATAACTTTCATAACTCTAGTAGAAGAGTTGGCTGAAAACTTATGTCGATCTTGTTGTTGGATTGATTTACAAGTTTTATTATATCTTTATACTGGAACTGCAAAAAAGTAACAAAAATACACATAAGCTATTTTTTAGGGAAAATTTAAAACTATGGTAAACTTTTATTTTCAATTTTTTATTTCAATTTGTATATAAAAATGAAAACATAACTTTTATTTTCAATTTTTATTTTAAAAGTCAGTCAATTTTATTACACCAACTGCTAACAGAGAATACGTCAGTCGGTAGCTTTTGGTTGACAACGTTTAAAGTTGTCTAAATTGTTGTTGTTGTTGTTGTCATCTTGACCGCTTTTGATCGTGACCACCATTGTGGTTGCCGCCTCGTAAACACGCCAAGTTTTCGAGCTCAGTTTAGCCAAGTTTATGCGCATGGGGCATTTATAAAGTTTTCAACGCTTATTTATGATCATTTGGACGGCGTGGACGACGGCATTTCTTCGACTCTAACTCCGACTCCGATTGCGACTCCGACTCCGACTTCAAGTCCAAGTCCGTGACCGCCTCCAAAAGGCGCCCCCGCCAATCTTATCGATTGCAGATCTCTTAAGATCTAATGTTGAGCGGAATCGCTCGACCAAAACCAAAACCAACAACAACAACAAAAACAACAACAACAACACCATAGTCTAACTGACAGCAGCTAACAGCTTAGCCTCAGCTCAGTTGAGTTCAGTTTAGCTCAGTTCAGTTCAGTTTAAAAGCGCAGCCAAGCGCTGCTCTGACCCCCAACACGCTTTGCACCCCCAACATTCCCACCCCTCTCTTCCACAACTGCCAGCTGTCAAAAGTGGCTGCATTGAGCTTGGTTAGAAGTGCGTATCACGTTTGGGAATCGCGTTTGGGATTATAGAAATTAACATTAACATTTATTGCATCAATTTTGTGAAGCGCAACTTAACGATAAGAAACACAATACGAAACTCTCTTTGGAAAAGCTGTTGAAAGTTATAAGCGATACAAAACAAAGATAGTTCTAATAGTTTCTAGTTAGCAGATAAGATCTAAAGAATTGAATTGAATAAATAATTTGAATTCAAAAGACTTATTAAATGTTGACTTCATTCTTTGATTTTACAAAAATTAATTGAGCTTCAATTTGATTTCGTTTTTTACTTTAAGAATGAATTGTATTGAAATTTGTTTCAAGTTTCAATGTAATTTTCTAAGTGTAAATAAAACTAAAAATAAATCGAAATAGTGTTTGAATCTATCAGCTCTGTTCCCATTTCTAAAATTCAACAAAATTTTGGAGTTTCTCAACTAAAGTTAAATACGGAATTTAGATTGTACGAAAATATTATCAGACATTTTCAATTTTCACTATTTCTGATAACATTTTCTATTTTTTAATTTTTTGATTAGATTTTGCATTTTAAACTCAATTTTAAAAAGAATTCAATTCACCAGCTTAACTAAAATATTGAAAATCAAAACATTTAAAGAAATTTCACTTTTAGATAATTTTTTTAAAAGTAAAAACCGCAACAGGCTGTACAATATTATCCTTAGCTCTGAAAGAATGAAATCAAAGTCGAATACAATTTTTTGTCAGAGCTATGAAAAATGATTCTTTTATTCTTAATTCGTAAAGAATTCAATCAAGTTTCAATTCAATTCTTTATCCTAACTAAAAGAATGATTCACCAATCTTGAATTCTTTGGGAATTTCAAAAGTTTCCAAACGGAAACTTTATTCAATGCTTAATCAAATGCAAGTGAATTCAATTCGTAAAATCTTGCCAAAGTGAATATGAGAACTTTTAAGGGAAATTCAAGTTTGCAAAGTTTTACAGAAAGTGGAAACCAGAACAAGCCAAAGTTACACCGTTCATAAACCTATAAAAAAACTATATTTAATAGCTAATCTATTGTTTCAAAGTTAATTTTCCTTAAAGTAAACTCCTAATATACCGTTATACGCTAGGGTATTACAAGTTCCTGTTGTGCAGCTGTCAACTGTCGGCATTGCAGATAAACAGCTTGGAGACTGAGACCGCTTGAAATTGGCTCCGATTGGAGGCATAGAAAATGGCCTGGTCATTGGCCAGGCCAACAAAGGCAACAATTGGCTTAGAGAATATGGAGAGCAACATAAATGGCTAATTAAAATGTGCAGTTGCTGCTTGGTGCTGCTTGGTGCTTGTTGTTGCTGCTGTTGCTGGTGGGCGGTCTGGGAGCGGCCCAGTGCCAACTGAACAACTTAATTAATGTTATTTATCGATGCGGAATATCTGCACTTGCCACTTGCCACTCTCCACCACTTGGCTAAACGGGCCGTGCGGAAATGCTAATTAAAGTAAATAATAAAAGGCTTGTTGCAAGGAGCAGAAGGAAGCTCGACCACAAATCAGGGAGCAGCATCATCCAGTCCAACTCTTGGCCAACTTTTCCAACCCAGCGGCAACTGCGGCAGCGGCAACGGCAACGGCGGCGTCTGTGATTAGCCGCCGAGCGCTGCAATTTGAAGTTAAGCTGCTGCGTCGACTTGAAGCTGGCGCTGGCATAGCTTCAAAAGTAATTGGAACTGTCGAAACTATCGAACCTATCGATACTAACAATAAAATAGCATATTTGTGTGTTTCCAATGTTTGCGAAATTTTCAAAAATTTTGCAATAACAATTATAGAGAAACAAGTGCGCTAAGATGGTAAATTTTAAAAATAAACACCGATAATTTCGATAAATACAACATTTTTATAAAGAGGTGACTCAAAAATAACATACACACAAAAAATAGTATTCGATTAAGCTACCGATGCTTATCGATATATTTGTAGAATGCTTCAAGCTAAAAAACATAACAGACTATTATTTCGTGTATATAATTATCGTACGTCAAAATTCGGAATCAATTCGTACAAAATCGGTTTTGTTGTTAGATTAAGTTTTCGATATTTATCGAAAAGACTTGAATGAACTGTATTGTATTTCAACATGTCAGAAATCGAACTCAATTCAAAAAACTATTGCTTTTGATAGTATCGAAACTTTTCGATAGTGGAACAAATATGAGTATCTCGATAAAGAGCTGTCGATATTTATCGATAATTTTTGTGGAATGCGTCAAGCTCAAAAAATGAGCTATATTGTATTTATAACATGTCCAAAATCGAACTCAATTCAAAAAAATATCGCTTTTGATAGTATCAAAGAGTTTCGCAGAGAATCTCGATAAAGAGCCAACGATAGTATCGTTCAGTGCCAGCTCTAGTTGAAGCTCACCTGCCGCGACATAGTCATCATTAGATGGCTCAATGGCTCTGCCAAAAGGGGCGTGTCCTTGGGCCTGGGGCGATTGCAACGATAATGCATCGATTTAATGAACGGCGTCGTGAACTTTGCTGTGGCAAAACAACAGCCTTACTTTGCCCCCGTCAGGCCCACTTGCACCCCCCCGTCCTGCTGCTGCTGCGGCTGCTGTGAGCCTTGAGCCTTCTGTCTTGTCTAGGCCATTAGCGGGCACAAATTTGAATGATGTCTTGGCGCCAGCAGCGCTGCCGGCGCGTGCTTTGGACGTGGCTAACTGGCGCCAGAGCTTGGCTTGGCATGAAGCCGCTGTTGCCATCGCCATCGTCGTCGCGAAAAATGTGCAACGGAAATCGGCTGTCAATGGGCCAAGTTAAGAGCAAAGAGCAGGAATTGTCGCCGGTGCAGTTGGAGTAACAGGAAGTAGCTGGATCGATGTCGATACCATCGTTGAATTCTCAACATTGTCTCTCGAGCTGTTTACATTTTAATTGGCTGCTACTTGACACTTGCCGCTGCTTGCCACTTGCCAGTTGCCACTTGCCACTAGCCACTTGCCACTTGCCACAAAGCGTGTGAAACTAGCCAATTGGCAAATCTACTAATTAAAATAATTGAGTTTTGGAGAACGCTCAGAAATTGCGCTCACAGCTGCCAATCAAGTGCTCAACTACAGCTGATGATGAACCCCCAACAGGCCACAAGGAGTCCAGTTTGTCAGTACAGATTGGTGGTGAAGTACATTTTGTGGCTGCAACAAGCAACAAGTGGCAGCTAAGCGCTGCTAAATGGCTGCCTGCAGGTTGCAACTGTTGCTGTTGCTGCTGTTGCTATTGCAACTATTGCTGCTGCTCCAGTTGCTTAGGCACAGGCACTTGAACATTGTTATCATTATGCCAGATTATTATCAGTCTTGACTCTAAGTTCTGGTTCTGGCTTCTCGGGTCTCGCTTTGCTGCCTGGCATAATTAGTTTTTATTGCCGCGTCCAGTAAATACAACAAAAACAAAAAACAAAAATAAAAACATCAACAACAACAAAACTAGCAAGCAAAACTATCTTTGTGCGTTGCCGAAGATTTGATACCCTTATTCTAAACAAATTTACAACATATTTTATAAAGTGTTCCGATTTAGTTTCGATTTAATCAAACTAGCTCTAAATGTGTGATTCATTATACTCTGTTTTCCAAAATGGAAAAAAAGAGTATATTGGGTTTGTGAAATGTCCGTCTGTCCGTCCGTCTGTATGAACGCAGGTTTTTTCCACAGTTTTGAAGCTAGAGCAACCAAACTTGGTATACATGTTGGTATATGCCATAGGCAGGCAAAGTGTCAAGATTTCAAGTACAAGTACGCGTCTCGCTCTGCTTTGGGCGTTTGCAGCATTCTGCACTTAGTAGAAAGAATTTTATAGTTCGTAGCATATATATATAAGTAGTCTTTAAAAGAATTTAAGTTAATATACGTACAGAAAACAGAGTATATCGCAGTCGGGTGAGCCCGACGTTCTTACTTGTTTTTGATTGAATCTATGAATCATTCAGGCGGTCAATTACCAAAAACTTGAACTCGTTTGTTTGATGAAAATGTGTTTGATTTCATTCAAACTGAAAAAGTGCTTTGAATTGAAATTTGATTTCAAACAAAGACTTATCAGTTTTGGACACTATCCTTTCAATTCAAAACAATTTTTCAATTTGAATGAAATCAACTTTGAATTCAATTTAATTTTGAGCAAACTTGATTTCTAATTTGTGAGTTTTCAATAAGAAAAGCTGGAAAAAACAAAATGTTTTTCAAGCAACAGCTAAATTTCTGAACCGATGCAAACCTGGATCAAAAATAAGCTTAGGTTTCAACTTTGATCAAGCTAGTTTTCATATTGAAAGACACAGGAATATATATGCATATATATACATATATATATTTGATGAAATCAAAAAGGTTGACAGTATTTAAGCACCCACTGCAAAAGGGTATTGAAAATAAAAATAAAGCGCGCGTTGCAGAGCACAAATTAGCCCTTGCAGGCAACAAGGAGGAGCTGCTGCTGCTGCTGCTGCTGTTGCAACAGTTGCTGCCACAGTTAGGCCACAAAATGTTGCTGCTAATCCGCACCAAGAGCAGCCGCAGCATGCAGCACCTTGCTGAACAAGGAAGTAAAACGGTCAGTTCAACTAAAAAGAGAGAGAGCCAACTTGAGCCAACTCTCCACCTCCTGCCCATTTAATACGCGCCAATTTAATATGAAATTGTTGGCCAACTTTGGCTTCCACTGCCACTGCCACTGCCATTGCCATTGCTATTGCCACTGCCACAGCGACTGATACTGCCCCTACACTTAACAAAAAAACAAATGCTGTTTCAAATTTGATTATATCTTGGATGCTAGATGCTATATGTTTTTACACTTTTGTTTTAAAAATTGAAATAAGAAATTGAAATTTTCGTCTGTCTGTCCTTTCTTTCAGTCCGTCCGTTCGTCCTTCCGTTCATGTGTCCGCATACAATCAGATATATGACATATGACAGGCAAAGTGTTAAGATCTCATATAAAAAAGCTACTTAGTTGAAGCATACAACTTTTCAAAAATTGTAGCTTTAATTGTAGCTAAGTTGTTGCTGATTTCTTTGAGTGTAGCGCTGCTGCTTGGGTGCTGATAGCCTTGTCTAAGTGCTGGCATCAGTGGGCCAGGCCAGGCTAGGCCAAGCCAGGCCATCTTGGCTATTTGGTGGCTCTGGCTGCTGCTGCGGCTGCTGCTGTCGATGATGTTGTTGACGTTGCTCCAGCAAACGGGGCAGCAGCAACAAAATGCGACTGCAACTGCAACTGCAACTGTTGCCGCTTCTATGGCTGCCTACTTTAGCTGCTAGATAATTTCAATCATTAATTTTGATTATGAACAAGCGTGGAGCCGCATGCCAGGCCAGGGGAGGCAACATTGCTTTTGCCTGCCTGGTTCATGCCACGCCACGCACGAGCTCAGTGGGTTGGTGTCGGTGTGGTGCTGTTGCTGCTGCTGCTGCTGCTGCTGCTGCTGTTGGTGGTGTTGGTTTTTGCTCCACAGTGGTGCCAGCCAGCATAGCAAATTTTTAAATTTCAACATTTTAATGAAACTAGGTAAAAGCTGCTTGCAACTTGTAGACTTTGTATACATACATATAAAAACGAAAATACTTTTCAAATCTATGCACATTCTGACAAACATATGAAATGTAGATCGGAAGACTATGAAATATATATTTTATTATCTATATTTTATGATATTATTATTATTATTTGTTTACTTTTTTAATAGTGCTACAAGGATATTCTAATTTTCATTACATAATTAATTAATGAACCTGCTTAACCTATTTGACTTTTATTATTAGTCATTTTTAATTGGGTTCTATTTTTATTATTATTATTATATATTTTTTTTTGTAAAATTAATTATTTAGGCATAGTTACTTTATTTTTATTTAATATTAAGTAGATTTAGCTGTGATACTTCCTTTTCAAAGCTTTAAACTTTTATACCTAATCGATTTGATATTAATACATTTTCAAATTTTCAAATTTATTTTTTACCTAATCGTTTCAAATGTTTGTATCCAATTTAATTATAGTTTGTTGCGCTTAACCCACTGTGCACTGGCCCGAAATGAGTTCATAAGGAGCTTCAGCAGAGCAGAGCAGGCGGCAGCAGGCTATAGGCAGGCAACGATATCGATGGCAACTAGGCATCTCGCCTGCTGCTCGTTTGCAAGTGAACGACACGTTGTTGCTACCAGCAGCAGCAGCAGCAGCAGCAGCAGCAGCAATAACAACAGCAACAATAGCAGCAGCAACAGCAACAACTGCAGAGGCAGAGCGGAGCAGTTGGGGGCATCGGTAGCCATTTGGACACTTGGTTAGAGCCAGGCAGCCAAAGATGCTGATAAGTTGGCCGGTTTGCTAGCCACGATGAACAGGTGCCTTGGTCACTGCCGCTGCTGCTGCTGCTACCTCCGACTCTGCCACCGCCTCTGCCTTTGACTCTGGCTCCACTTTGCTGCTCCTCCCTGTCTGCGATCGATACATTTATTGCCCTGGCGATTGCTAGTTGCAAATTTGATACAACAACAACTGCGCCACTCACTGACAACGTGTCGCAATTGTGCTATTGCTAAGAGGGGGGGGGGCATAGTAGGGAAGGGCACCCTCTCTCTCTCTTTCTTTATTTTTATTTATGTTCAATCAAAGGTCACATTGCTGCTTATCAGCACGTCGAAGCGGAGCAGAGTAGACCATTGCAATGATTGTGTTGTTTACAAGCCGCAAAGTGCACCCACCACCCACCACTCAACACTCAACCTGTACCCTCCCTTCCCCCATCCACCGTTTATTGCTAGCCCTACACAACGATTGTTTAATTGATTGAAACATTGATTTTATCAAAACATATTTATAAGCACTTAAACGAGAAATCAATCAAAACATATAAACATAGAAATATGTTGTGCAAATCGAAAATATATCGATATTTATATCGTTGTATATCGTTAATTTATCAGCTCAACTCGACTGCAACTCTGTACTCGTTATAATAAATAAAAAACAAATTGATTTCTAAAACTCAATCTTGTTAATTGAAACATTGCCTAAAAGAATTTAGAATTTTCTCAAAATAATTCAAGCAATGTTTTAAGCTATATTTAATTGAATTATGTTTTAAAATATTAAAATAGTATGTACTATAAAACTCCAACTAGCTTATTGAATCTAAGAATTTTTGTAAATTTTTCCAAACCACGTTTTCAGCTTTTCGTTCTTATATCTTCTTAATCACAAAATTTTGTAATTATTTAGATAATTGATTATTTTATTTGATTTTCATTATTATTTGACTAGTTTGTATAAAACTTCGGCCTGTTAACATTTTCGATTCTGAGCAACACATTCGGAAACGCAATTATTCGCTGTTCTGTATTCCGCACACCGTTGGAAAATTCGGTTTAATAAGTCATGTATTCAGAACTAGCTTAAAAAGTGAATAACGATTGCTAAGTATTCCTTTTTGAAAACAGAAACGAGTACGATGCGGAATGAAAAGTGCTCGGATGTGAGAACAGGCCTTGTTTACTTTTTGTGTGTTTTTTATGAAGAGCGGCAACCTTTGTAACCTTATCACACATAATATACACACACAACAGCGAAACTCAAATTTATTGATTAGCCAGCGTATTTTATATATTATATATTTTGCTTATTTTGTTGTATTTTTGTTGTATTCTAAACGCAGAGTAGCAGTTGATTGCGCAAAGATTGTCTATGGTGAAATCAGGTGGAGGCAATAACAACAAGTAACAAGTAACAACAACAACAACAACAGCAACAACTAGGCATTGTTATCTTGTTGTGGTCTTGGCCATGGCCATCGTCTTCCAAATAGCGGTTTCTGGGACGAGCCTCCGGCCTACGGTGGCGGCCATTTGGAAAGATATTGTCTGCTTTATTATAGAAATTTGTCGTAATTCACGGCGGCCACTTAAGATAAATCGAAGGCTAGGCTAGGCTGCTGCTCAAAAGCAGGCGTAGAGTTGGGCGTGCCCGAAAGCTGGACCTGAGAGACCTGCAACCTGAAGAGGCAGCTACTGAGTTAGCTGCTGACTTCGACGCTGACATGAACAGCAATGAGTCGTGGAGTTGTGCGGAGAGGGGGGTGGGGTTGGGGGGACTGTAGTGTGGGTCAGACAAATTGATGGTACAAACTTTATAAGTTTTTTTTTTTTGGTATACCCCAACTCCCAATCTACCCAGTCCACAAAATCTTGATGTTGATGAAGAGCTTGGCACAAAAGCCAGCGCTGAGTAGCGCATAATGAATATGCGTTTGGGGAATCAAGCAAGGCAAAGCTACAAATTAAAATCAGCCGGAAAGGATTCACACACACACACACACACACATACACACACACACACACATACACACACACACAATCATAGCAAATGACAACAGATTCCCAGGAGCTGGTGCGACAGTAAAAGCAACGCTGATTACCCAACGGTAAAGTCTATAGGAGCGGAATTGCAATGACAACAATAAAATCAGCTAGTTAGAAATAAAAACTCGCCTCTTGAATACCCCTATGCTATACTAAAAAAACTAAAATTATATATAATATAATCTAATATGTTATAATTTTGTTGTATTCAATATAAACAGAAATTTCGTAGTCTATAATCTTTAAACAATTTAAGTTTTATTATTTAAAAGATTTTAGATAAGCATATAATTTGAATATCTAAAAAACTTATCTCAAAAACATTTTCACTTTTTCACTTGAATGTTGTCATTTTCACTTTTGTTGAGATTTTGCGGATTTAATTCACTTAATTTAGTAAAGTAATAACAAGAAAATTGATTGAAATTTAGGGATGGGTTTCAATTCAAAAGATGAATGGCAACAAGGAAATTGTGTACTTTTAAGAAAACTTTCAATTTCGACAAATGTTGCCGAAAGCGGAAACCGGAACAGGCCTGTATACAATATGATAACAAAAATTCTACTTAAAAACAAACCAAAATTTATAAGCTTTCAATATGTTTAATCAAATTTTTGAAGTGCTCAAATACAAATTTGAAAAAAATCGAAGCAAATGATTGTGTTTTTATGGGTTTTTCACATGTGACATCGTTTAAATAGTTATCGATAACAGTAGTAATTATATTTAGGACTTGAAAAAGCAATTAAAATTTAATAAGTGCCAAAGTTGTATTAATAAATGACTTCTAACATCTGTGTAAGACTCTGATGTCAGTTCTGCTAACAGGATATCATACTTAATGTGCTAGTCGATGTAATAGTTATCGATAACGATAATGATCACATCTATTTGTTGTGCTTAATAGTTGAATATTCTTATTTGTGGACAAGCCCGGTTATATCATTTGGACTAACAGGGTATCAGAATGGGCAAAGGAGCGACGATGACGAGAAATGGCAGCAGACAAATAAAAATTCCACTCAAGTAGATGAAAATAGAACGGAAGTGGGTGGCTGAGGTGTGGAGGGGCGGGGTGGGGCGTGGCGTGGCATTGCGACAGAGGAAGGAGACTGAGAAGGAAGCGAAAGCTGTGAAATGGGAGCACGAGCATGAAAATGTAAAGTTGCCAGGCGGACATTAAATAAGACGCAGGAGGAACAAGAGCAAGAAGAGAAGGAAATAGCAAAGCTGGCAACAACAATAACAAAACAAAAAAAAAAAAAGAAGCAGAACAAACTGAAAAGAAACAGGCAAATAAAGCGGCCAAATAGACAGACAGACATACAGACAGAGAAGTGAGACAGACAACAGACAAACCGACAACTAACAGTTAGAAACGAGCTGAAAAAAACACGAAGAGGAAGAGCTTGCAAAAAAAAATTGAAGAAGAAGAAGACAGCAGACGTTGACGCAGACGTGGATATATTGCCCAAGAACCCAGACCTCAGATCCCAGAAAACCTCCCCGCCCTACCCCCCACTCCACATAGTCAGTCCTGGCTGAGTGACTGACAGACAGTCGACTGTTAGACAGACAGGGGGGAGCAGGGGGGAGAATGGGGGTTAAAGAGGGGACGCTGCAAGTCAGCTTCTTTCTAAGAATTTAGACTTCCCTCCCCCCGCTGCTCCCACACTTGTTCTATTGCTGCTTATAAAACCATAGAAAATGCCAATGATTTGTATGGGCGAAGGGAAGTGGGCGAGAAAAGTTTTGGGAGGGGGTGGCGGTGTGGGGCTGGGCAAGGAATTTGAAAAGAGCCGAAGCCGCATGAAAAACTTTTTGCGCTTTTCGGTTTCAAGTTGCACAGAAAGACAGAGAGAGAGAGAGACAGAGAGAGAGAGAGAGAGAAAGAGAGAGAGACAGAGTTAGACTTTTGTTTGCGGGGCAGGGGTGCATAGAGTATAGAGTACGCGCTATGTACACAACTTATAGCGGGGGTCGGAGGGTTTGCAGTGGGGTAGGGGGCCTGAAATGGAGGAAACAGAAACTTAAATAGAGCAAAGGCAAAAGGAAAATGCCAAAATGCGGCTCACAGCGGGTGTACCCTAAAGAGATTTCCCTCGACTTTTGTTCAAATTGTTGTTGTGACATTGCCATGAAAAGCAATTAGAACTGACGACTGTCGAGGGTTTTCATTTACATTTCCATATAGTAGGTATATACACACATTTCGATATATAGCATACATACATATATAAGGCTATTTTTCGGTAGTAGTAGTATGCTTGCAATAGAATAGACAACTCATCAAACTCTTCGAAATGGGCGAAAAGTTTCAAAATGTGCCTGACATAAGAGTTGAGCAAAGTTTTCTAATTAATATCACTTCCGTTTAAAGTTATAAAAGTCCTCTCATTAACATTAAATAGCATAGTATTGTTGCTTTTCTACTAAACTTTAGATTACATTTCACTATGTTTTGCGAAGCAAAAAGTACTTTTATCATTTCTAAATGGCTGTAATCAAATGTGGCTACAATCGACAACGTTAATTCAAAACCGATTTAAAAAATTATCGATAGTTCAGCTTAAAGCAGAAACCAACCGTTATATTTAGCTGACAAACACTCTATAATCGCATATAAAAGTGGTTAATAAAATAAATAAAAGCATCAAGTTGACAGTAGTCTAAGCAAAGCATGTATTTAAAGAACTTTCAGGGTTGTTTCAGAAGTACTTTCGATAGCATTATCGATAACTAAGTGTTCTTCAAATATCCCTGCACAAAGAAGAACCCGAAACAATTTTTATATTCGAATAGAATGTATAAAATTGAATGGAGTCTAAGCAAAGCACGTTTTTGAAGAACTTTCAGGGTTGTTTCAGAACTACTTTCGATAGAATTATCGATAACTAACAATTCTTTTAAAATCATTGTTAATTTGTTTAGCTTCAAAAAAACGAATGTACAGCAAACTTTTGCACATATTGTTGCATTTACGGACTAAATGAAAAATCATGGAAAACACTTTGTGCGACTTGTACATTGCCCAACCGCCGTGGTGTCCTTTGGCATTACTGCAGCAGCAGTAAAAATCATTTGGCAGTAACCAGCAGCAGCAGCAGCAGCAGCAGGAGCAGGAGCAGGACAGTACACAGAGAGTAAAGTAAAGAATTCAGCGAGCCGTGCAAAACGCAAGCAATGCCAGAGGCAGGGCGCAGTCTATTTGGTGAAATTACTTTCATTGCACGGCATTCTCAAGTGGGTGTAACTATGTGTGTGTGTGTGTGTGTGTTTGTGCATGGGTATGTGTGTGTGTGTGTGTTTGTATATGTGCAAGGACTGGCAGCACTATAGGGAGAGAGATGACTGCATGGCTGGCAAACTGAAGAGTCCTTGAGCGTCTGATTTTGTGTATAGACGCGGACGCTATTTGTTTTGCCGAGTGCCGAGTGCCGTGTGGCGATGCAGCATTCTTTCTCTGTATGTGTGTGCCCAATGGGCGTGGCAAGTGGGGCTGTGCATGTGTGTGTGTGTGTGTGTGTGTGTGTGTGTGTGTGTGTGTGTGTGTGTGTGTCTGTGTGTGTGTGTGTGTGTGTGTGTGTGTGTGTGTGTGTGTGTGTGTGTGTGTGTGTGTGTGTGTGTGTGTGTGTGTGTGTGTGTGTGTGTGTGTGTGTGTGTGTGTGTGTGTGTGTGTGTGTGTGTGTGTGTGTGTGTGTGTGTGTGTGTGTGTGTGTGTGTGTGTGTGTGTGTGTGTGTGTGTGTGTGTGTGTGTGTGTGCAAGCAAAATAAATTACGCAAAAAAGAAACAAGCTGAGGGACGCTCTTCTATCAGCTCTCCTACCACATAAGCAAGCAACAAAAAAAAAAAAACAATAATACAAATTTAAATATAGTACATTTGCACAACTTGTTCTCGCTCTCTCTCACTGCCACTCTCTCTTTTCCTCTTTACCTATCAACCCTTTCAGTGTGTGCTTTAAGAACAAACAAAAAAGGGCAAAATGGAACAGGGTTAGAACAACTATCTAAAACATACCGAAGATTTAATTCACTTACAGAAATTCGAATATCTTTATATTATTATATTAATATAATTCAAATATATAAAATTAATCGATTGTTCCTATCGTAGGCACCGTAAAGTTTGAAATTTTTATAATAAAAATTACAATTTAGCAATTACTTTTGATTTTTATTACAAAGCTCCATAATAAGAATTATTATTACATTTTTCAAATATAAATCCATAATAAGAATAATTTTGTAACTTATGTTATATATATCAGAAATAACTCTTATTCCATAACTTTTTTTAAAAACTCATAAATAAATCTTATTTGTTAAGTTTTTTTTAATTTGTTTTATAAATTCTTCCTTGGAAACTTAAAGATTAGACCAATTTTTTTGGTGTGTTCCATAATATTGTAGTGAATTTCCTTCACTGCGATTTTCTGTTTTATTATTTCGAATACCCTTAGCAAGGGTATACAAAGCATTATGAGAAAGAGCATGGATAACCCTAGTGAAAACGGAGGCACAACAAGCAGATGATATGCTGCAAGTGCAGCAGCAGGTTGCCTAATGAGCTGATAGGGGCGCAAGTTAACCCCTGAGCCTGTCGGCTGACTCTGATGAGTCCTTAGCCTTCAGCCAAGTCCTGTCAGATGATTAATGCAGTGCCATGACAACCAAGCGGTCTAAGCATAAAGCTACGACTGAGATTTCAAACTCCTGTCTTCATTGTCAACACAACACAACAACAAAAGCGGTAGCTGTCTTTACTATAACAACAACAAAAGCAGCAGCTATCCCAACAACAACAATAGGCATAACAACAACTTTTGCCATCAGTTCAAATCCGATTTTAAGCAGAGACTGCAGTCACATTCATTATTACTCATCGCCCACTGAGATTGCTTTTGTCGTCCCGACAGTGGTGTCTTCGTCGTCCTGCTGCCTATTATTGTGCCTACTTCCACTATTCCCTTTTCCCTGTTCTCTGGCATTCGCTACAGAAGCAAAATGAAATGTGAAAAACGTGTTCAGACCTTTGGCTATGGCATTTTTTCTTAGTCATACAACCAAAGCAGCACACCTTCACCCTCCGCCCCTCTTTTTATTACCCAGCATCAGCATCATGAAAGTTTTAATACCCTCTAAAAGCTGGCCACATCGTGTATATAAGCGATGTGCATGTTTATTGTTAGTATTGGATATTTTAAAATGTACATATATCAAATTAAATTGTTAACATAGTTTCATTATAAAACAAGTAAGTACTTTTCAGACTCCCGACTGCGATATACTCTTTTTTACGCTCCCTTTTAGCCATCTAACCACAATGTCGACTAAAAGCAATCAACACAGAGAAAATTTGAAATTTACAGAACTAAAAATTAAAATTTAAAAATAATATATAAAATTAAAATTAACTTAGGGTGCTTTAACTTAAAAAAAAAATTAAAAAATTGATCCAACATTTATGGCAAGGATTGTGGAAAATCCAGAAAAAAACAAAATAAAGACATAATTTTTAGAAAACAGATTGCGTGATATGTAAAAGTCGAGTAAGTCAACTAACTCAACTCAAATACGAACAACTTGCGGCTGTTGCCCAAGTAGCTTGACAATTTGTTGGCATAGTTAGAAGCAGGAGTTGGATTAGGATGAATCTGATGAGTAGTAGGAGTAGATGAAGGATAAGGTGCAGGATAAGGAGTAGGAAATGTGCTATGCTGCTGATGTGGCAGTGGATTAGCTGAAAGTTGCTGCTCATGTTGTCAACTAGGCGCAGGATTTTTGCTTAAGTAGTTGTCAACAAGGGTGTGTGACGCCATAGTCGGCAACTTAAAGCGGTTGCTACAAATATTGCGCATACGCCGCATGGAGCATGCTATAAATAATTGTCTGTCTGCGCGACACGCAAACACACACAGACACACACACATACACAGACACGCACACACAGACACGCACACACGCACACAAAATGACCTTGACGCACACGATGCGTATACATAATGCGCTTGATTTGAAGCTAACTGTGCGGACGCTCAACGTCATTCAATCAGTTTGTCAATTATAAAGCTGAGAACTTGTCGAATGCTAATATCGATAAATTACAAATGCATTGCTATTTATGAGTATATCATTCGACAGGCAAATGTCATTGTTGCTGTCTTTAAAACGCAAGTTTAAAGCCGAAACATAAAGCGATATGCCAGACAATTATAAACAAAATGCGTAAACAGAGACGGGGCATGTGCTTAAGGAAGGGAGGGGGAGGAAGACAAAAGTAATCAATAAAATATACAGACACACATACAAAAACACACAGCTGGCAGCCAAATGACAACCACGTGCTGGCATTTTTGGTAGCCGAGCCTGCGGGAAGGACGACGAGCTGGCAACTTCGCATAGGCAAACAAATTTCATTTACTGACGATGAAACAATTTTTGCCACGTACAAGGCACTAGTCAAAGCGACAGACAGACAGACAGACAGACAGACAGAGAGGAGAGTAGTGGGTTAGGCAGGGGCAGAGAGGCAGCAACATAGCAGCAGACACGTTGCAAACTTATGTAACACGTGCGTGTGGCCGTGTGGCATGTGGCATGTGGCGTGTGGCAAACGGCAAATGGCAAATGGCGGCGGCAGCGGCGGCGGCGTCTGCTCCAACCAAAAGCTAAAGAAGACACAAGCAGAGTCCACGTCGCAGGCTCATTGAATATGCAAATTGTGCCGAAATAATCCACTAGGGGCGGCACTTGCAACAACTTAACTGTACAGTGTGTGTGCGTGTGTGTGTGTGTGTGTGTGTGTGTGTGTGTGTGTTAAGGCAATTTACAGTGGGCTAGAGTCTATAAATATATCCTTAATATCATTGGTTTTTATACCTAGCCACTATTAAATTTTATTCAACATCGATATTATGTATTGAAGCTGTAAAAAAAAACCAATAAAAACTATAAAATTGCATCACACAGTAAACCACTTTTTATTAAAATCTTAAAACCATATAAAATTGCAGAATTTTTATTCAGGCCTGTTCCGAATTTGTGTTTTGTTCGAAATTTGCGGAAACGTAATTGATTGCTGTTCTTTTACTGTTACTTTTTTGCCTACGGAATGAAAAGTAATTGCCAGATTACACAATGAATTCAAAAAAATTAATTCTTACACTATATTTTTCATCATATTTGAAAAAGAAGTAGTCAATTTATTGATTAGATTAAAGTCAAATAATATTTATAATATTAAATTGAAAAACTGTCTGTAAAACTAAAGCGAAAACGTGGCTGTTCTCAATTTAGCAATGTCTTCTAGATGACAACTGAATAGTCTTTTTACTATGAAAACTCGGTTTCGAAGAAGTGAAAACGAAACCAGTCCGACCAGAAATCAGAAAAGGAATTCCTAAATCGTTAAAGTAATTTCTAATTCATTCGTTTTTACTTTTCCAAAACGTGCTGAATTCGGAACAGGCCTGTTACTACCATTTTTAGAGTAAAATACCAGCAAATCTTCAAGTTAAGAGTCGCAGGCTGGATTTTGATTCTATACCTATGTAGTCCCATTGAAGGAATAAGTTTAGTAGTTCTTTATTTGCTGAACGAACGAAATGGTTAAATGTTTCGTTTAGTTCGTTCAGTCATTTAGCTTGTAAAGTCGTTTAGTTCGTTCGAGATCTTTGCATGCTCAGTTGGTTCATTTTTTTTAAAGCTCGTTCAGTCGTTTCGCTGAGCTCGTTCAATCCTTAAGTTCATTCAACTGCTTCATTCGTTCGTTTCTTTTGCTCGATCATTCGAATGCTTCGATCTTATAGCAGTGCTTGTGGCTCTTTTTACCCCCTGCTTATGACCATCCATAACTAAAAAGTGGTTCCACACTTCGGAAGGCTTACTTTTTGTTGACATTTTAAAGTACAAAAAAAGTATTATAAGCGGACTCAAATGATCAGAACGAGCAATAATAACACTCAAATGAACAACAAGAAGAAAAGAAACTAGATGAACTAGAATCAGGGATATAGTTTACTCGTTCAGTTTGGGGAATAGTTCACTGGAACTTATCTGAACAAAATAATATAAATATGTATGCATAATCTTTATTTTTAATCCTTTCTTATATTATTTATAAATTGTGTCCATACAACCACAGCATGAAAGAAAATCGATAGTTTTTATTTCTGGTCCATATCGCGTGATTCAACATTGAGTTATTTGTTCTATTCTATTCTTTATCTTTTAAGCATTCTGAATTGAAAATTGTACATAATATTTAGCTTATATTTATATATAAAATGCACAATAAATTATTAACGTAGTCGTAACCAGTGTGCAATGTCTTAACAAGGAAGCTGTTTGATAGACAGCCAGATAGACAGATAGACAGCCAGAAATGTCAGGGAGTCAAGGCAAACGACGGCGACGTTGATGATTTGTATTTGGAGTGGGGAGGAGAGGGGGAGACAGGACGCAGCGGAAGCGACGGCTGTCAAGTCAAGAGGAACGACACAAGACAATTGCTAAACCAAAGCCGGAGATGGAGACGGAGATGGAGATGGAGACGGAGACAGGGACGGAGACTAAGACGGAGACTAAGACGGAGACTAAGACGGAGACAAGCGACAGACGACACACCGGCGAATGACGTAAAAGCGTAAAGGCGCCGACAAAAGTGCGGGTTGAGGCAAATGGAAAGGATGGGGTAACACACAGCGAACCCAAAAAGCGAAAGGGATACACATTAATGTTGGGTGGCATAATCAACAAACGTCTGCAGTTGTATTGTGTGTGTGCGTGTGTATTTGTGTGGTTAGTTCAGAAGGTGACTGTGGCACACACGCATACACACACAGACACATACAGGCACTCACACACACACACACCTACACACACGCACTTGAGAGCGCGTGCGAAATTTAAGCCAAACTTTTGACACTTGCCCCACGTCGACGTCCTTATTTTTGGGTTCTTTTTCGCCGCAGGACATGGCGGCTGCTGACGTGACAAGAAAAACCCTCTACACACTCTTAACTTAGCTTAACCCCCATCGCAAAAACAGTTCGAGAAAATGCCCAACCAGACCACAAAGGCCAAGCAAAGGTATTTTGCATACAACGCCCATAAGTAGGCTACACTTTGTTATAGATATAGTTGAATGATATAGAATAAAAGTTTCACACTTTAAAAGACTAGAAAGGTATGCTGTTTAGATTAATCTTGTAGAAATGAGCTGAAGTTATTGAAATGTGATTAGAGAGCCAATATGAACAGAATATGAATACATTGTGCAAAATAACATACTTAAGTCCAAAAAACTATTCAAAAATCATGTCAATTGATTAAAAACACAATTTCTGAACAATTAATTGAACAAATAGTGAACAATTTAATTACAGGAGATATATATGATATATATACACATCCATATATAAATATTTACAGATGAGTTGATTGGATTGGGAAGAATATGGGAGAATATGAATATAATACTAAGCAACTTAAGAAAATGTTTCTAAAATAATATATAATTATAAATTTATGAAATAGAAACTTATAATCAAATAAAATTATTTAAGAACTTACGTAAACAAAGTTTAAACTAAAATCAAATAAAAACTTTAAAACATAAATAAAATGCTAAAAAAAAAAACGTTGCTCATACGACACGTTGAGCATGAAAAGCTTGAGTTTGAAGTTCATTAAGAGTTGCTCTCTACAAATATTCGTATTATATAGTATGACTAATAAACTCTTTCTGTTTATTCAACAGTTTGTGGTAAATTAAACGTAACGGCTTTTCCAAACTTTACACATTTTTCAATATTTATTAAATTCCACAAAAAAACGAAAATTTTTGCAGTTAAAGCAGGTGTGTGAGTGTGTGTATGGGTGTGTGTGGGTGTGTGTGTGGGTGTGTGTGTGGGTGTGTTCTATTTTTTTTTTTTTTGGTATAGCTTGAGCGACCCTGCGGCAGCTTAGTCCACATAGCAACGTAAAAATATGAAACGCACATGGCACATAAATTCCCAGCTTAGACGACGTCGGCGACGTGCCAAAAAGGAAGCAAAAGCTGCAACACAAAACCAGTCAGAAGAGAATTTCAATACAGTGGCAAGGGAGGGGGCTTGAGTTGTGGGAGGCAAGCGAGCAAAAGCAGACAAAAGCAACAAAAAAGTTCTGGCCAAAAAAGCAGCGCACGAGCCAAAATACCAACAGCTGAAACGAAGCTGGCGACAAGAGAAGTGGCTGGGTGGCTTGCTTGTGGGGGTAGGGGGATGGGGAGTAAGTAAGGACAATGTGGCAGGCGAGGCACAATGCGGGCCACGTTGTGCGAACAACTACTGCCAACTTTATGTGCCAAAAAAAAAAAAAACGAAAAAACGAAAAAGCAAAAGAAAAATGGAAAAAGAAAGGAAAAACCCAGCAAACAATTCACAAGCCAAAAATCCACACGGGCCAAGCAGACGGCTGTCTGCTGCTGCTGCTGCTGCTGCGCTCGACAGTAACAACAATAAAACGAAATGAATGGAAAAAGTCTTATGTACACATAGTAAGTGTATATATGTATGTACTATATATATATATATATATATATATATATATATATATATATATATATATATATATATTGAAACGCATATAAGCCTTATGTACAGCAAAAGAATTTTTTGGGTAAATGCTGCAAACACAAAAACAACAAGGAAAAAGTGAAATAAAAGCGCGCCATCTGGCGGCAGCAAGCAGCACTAGACAGCTGGGTGGCAGGGAGAGGCAGAAAGCGAGAAAAAGAGAGAGAGAGAGAGAGCAGAGTGAAAGAGCGCGCGCGCAAATGTGGGCAAAAATAGCTGGCAAAAATAAAAAGAAAATAAAAATAAAAATAAAAATGGCATAAAAACTGGTTCATGTCTAACCAAAATTGTTGAGCGGCCAGAGGGGGGTGGCTGTGGCTGTGTTGTGGGGTTGGGCTAGTGGGTGGTGGGTGGTTTGACTGTTGGATTTGTTAGTTGTTGCGGGCTTTTGAGTTTAACGGTTGGCGCTGTGGCGGCGACTGCGGCTGTTGTTGCTGTTTATAACGAGCACGACGACGATGATGATGATGATGATGATGATATTGTTGTTGTTGCTTTGTCTGCCTGTCTGCCATTTGGTATATGGATGTATGTGTCTGTGTATATGTGTCTGTGTGTCTGTGTGTGTTAACGTTGAGCCCAGCCAGCCAAGCAGTAAAAGTTTGTCGTTCTGTCGTTGGCGCCAGCGACCTAAAAATCAGTTAGTCGTGTCGACTGTGCATGTGTGTGTGCATGAGTGTGAGTGCTGCAAAAAAGGAGTGTCTGCTCTAGAGACCAGACAACAACAATAGCAACAAGGCAGCCATTACAACAAGAGCAGCAACAGCAGCAGCAGCCGAGCCAAAAGTAACAGCAACAGCAGCAGCGTCAAAATGTGTAGCATACATTTTAGGGCAACATACAATATCCATATGTACATATATGCATGCAGCTATAGGTAGGTTAAGCATGTGTGCGTGTGTGTGTGTGTGTGTGTTTACTTGGTGTGCGTTACTGGTGCTGTTATGTGCCTTTTAATGGCTGGCAGACAGACAGCAAACTCAGTTACAGACAAAATGGACCAGCGACAGTCGTTAAAACAGCAAACGTTTTAATGGCAGACACACACACAGAGACACAAATACACACACACACACACACACTCAGAGAGAGGAGAGATAGGAACCCAACACAGCAGCTATTAACTGTCAGTAGCACTCCTTTAAACACTGCGTAAACAAAACGACAGATATGGTTTTAAGTTTAAAAAAAAAACACACTAAAAGTAATACTAAAAGTTATATTAAAATGAATACTAAAAATACTTAAAGTCTTAAATACTTAATATCTACACTTGGAACTAATATATGATATTTGGTAAAGATTAGATATTCAGGCCTGTTCTCATTTCCGAATCCGTTGGAAACATACGGTTTCGGAATTATTAGCTGCTCTGCAATTCAAATACTAATACATTTTGAAAGTATTTGTGTTTTTTAAAGAAGACATAACGTTTTTGCTATTTCATTCAAAATTTGGAACACAAAATCAAAAAGGATGCGGAGTGAAAAGTACTCGAAAATAGAAACAGGCCTGATAAACAAGATTCAAATCGTAAATTTAACTTTATTTTCTAGAATTAGTTACTTTTAAGTTATTATTAATTGTATTTCTTATAAAAAAGAAATCAAACTCTTAAAAAAAAGATGTACTTTTCGAGCAAAACATAATTATTTTAACTGAGTTACGATAACAATACTCAATACTTTTGATTTTAGTTGCGAATATGTAGTTATAGTTGATGTTATGATTAAAAAACAATCAGAAAATAGTTCATGCAACAAGAATATTACAGTTATGAGTTTTATTCTACTTTATGTACAAAACAATGCCTGCCTTTAAAAATTAAAGCCAACAAAAGCTGAACCACAAAAAAAAAGCATTGCCTACTTATGAGCGCAATAGATGCAGCAGCCGCACCCTCCAAAAAAAAGAAGAAAAAAAAAGAAAAAAAAAAAAAGAAGAATAAAATAAAAGTGTATGCAGCAAATGTATGTGTGTGTGTGTGTGTGTGTGTGTGTTTGTATATATATAGCGCTGTTATATAGGTTATGTAAGTCGCAGGCAATGTTGTGCAAAAAAAGAAGTGGAGCAAACGCTGGTGCAACAACAACAACAACAACAACAATAGCGACAACAACAACATTTTAGTTGCAAAGGGTGCAAAAGCTACAACAATGCCAGGCTGGCTGCTGTTAATTGGGCGTGGATTGTGACCGCAGCAGCAGCAGCAGCAACGTGGGGCATGGCAGACACAATGTCGGCAAAATCAGCCATGCCACACCACACCACACCACACCACACCTCAACTCCCAAACGATGCCCTCTCTCTGTCGCTCTATTTCGCTGTCGCTCTCTTTCACTCTTGTCTGATCGATGACGCTGTGGTCACGCGAAACGCAACCACAACGACATCAACAGGGGCGACCTACATTCAATTTGCTGGTAACCGCAAAATGCGTCTGACAGATGACGATTACCATTCATGATTAACATGATTATGCTGCAGATGCAGATGATGAAGATGATGATGATGATAATGATGATGCTGATGATGCTGCAGCTGCATTACAAAATGCCTGGCATACCGGACTATACAGACTGGCATGGTTGACATAACATCAAGCAGTCAAGTGGGGGCAAAAACGGAAATATGATTTGATGTCGACAATACTCGGTATTATGTGGGGTAGGTTCAACTATATGACTGATTGTTAGGGGCAGTGTCAGTGGGTCAGCCTATCTTGTTGTTGTTGTTCTCATTGTGCTCGTTGTTGTTGTCATCAACTGTAACCCCTTCTACGCCAAATTGGCATATATGTTTTGTTTAATCTTTAGTCTGCATTCAATTGAATTGCTCTCGCAATTTGGCCTGCAAATTAAAAATTGTACATTTCACGCGTTGATTTCAAAGTTTTCAGTTTGATAAATGACTTAACAAATAGCTATATATCTACCGTAAGGGAATATTCCATTTAGAGATCAGTTGTTGTTATCGATATTTGAATAACAACAATTTCCGAGCTTTTATACATTATTGAAAGAACTTTTCTTAATAATAAACAATAACTTATTGAAAACAAATGTGATTTTTCATTATTTCAATTGGAACTAGTTATCAAAATCCATATTCATATCAATCGCAAGTAACTTCAAGCAGATAAAATGTATATTCTTAAATAATAGAAAGTTTCTAGAACGTTCATAAGCTCGATACGGATATAACTTTAAAGAGCAAATATGAGTTTTAAGTGTTCAATTCTTTTTTCAAATATAATTTAAATTTTCAATGCAATCGTCAAATAGTTGGCTGAAACTTAATAAAATACAACTATTTGAAATGATTTCGTTTAACTTGAATAACAAATAAAGCGCATACGCAATGTGGTACATTGTGGTTTTTGACTTGTTTATTAAATTTGATTTATACTACTTGCAACTTTAGACAAAGAGTCGCTTGCCACTCGACAGAGCCACAGAAAAGCCGTGAGTGTTTTGTCATTCAAAATTCGACAGCTGCTCAACTTTGCATTCATCTCTCAATTCGACCATATTTATGTGGTTATATATATATGTATATATGTGTGTGTGTGTGTGTGTATCTGTTCGTGTGTGTGTCAAATGTATTTGCTCTGCTTCTAAATGCAACAAAAAGCGACACAACTCAGTTTCTCGTCCGCACAAAGTTGTTAGTTACAATTTGGTTTATATTCCTCAACCCGCTGCAACACCGCCAGCACCACAGCACCACAACACCACCCGCATGACCTGATTTTGCACTTCTTTTGCATTTTTCGGGGGCTAAACGTTGGGTAGCAGTGGGTAAGGGGGAGAGCAATGGGGGAACGAGTTGAAGGTCGTTGCTTGTAATGAGAAACCAGCAGAAGCAGCAACAGCAAACCAGCAGCTTGCTGCCAAGTCTGAGAGTCCTAGGCTAGCACTTTGTACCACTTTGCACAACCACACCAACACACACACACACACACACACACACAACCACACACATGTGCAACATACATCACACCGCATTCGAGGCTGGATGGTGTGGCACTTTACAGCCGCTGGCTAAATGGAGACTCAAGCACCACATTTTTTGACGAGGCACCACATAATGGAGAGCAATGCGAATACAAATACAAATGCAGCAACAATAGTACACATACATATCTATAATATGGCACACATACACATATATGTATGTTATGTATGTTGTGTGTGTGTTTGTCGAGTACTCGAATATTTGCAATGGAATTGCAGTGGCTTTTGTTGATACAGCAGATGCATCTGCAAAAGCTAGTGCTGCATTGCTATTGTTGTCGATAATATCATGAGAGAGTATCGATAGTATCGATAACACAATCGATAGTAGCGATGACACCAGCGATAGTTATGCAGTGCGTTTTCTCTTCCCTTTGTGGAACAGCAGTTACTTTTGATGAGGCAGTGTTGATAGTTAATGGTATCAATAGTTTCGATGACACGCTTCATCATACTGATGATACGTTCTCTGTTTGCAAAATGGAACTACTATCGATACTATCGATATGTCGCTACACGTCACACCATATTTTGTTTGTTTTTATGTTACTATCGTATATCGTATCTTCCGCATGCAGAATATATATGTATACCCTTCAGAAAAGTCTTACATAGAGAAACTTTATTTTACCCCGATTGTTCCTATGGCAGCTATAAGATATAGTGGTCTCATTTTGATAAAATGTTGTAAGGATGCATAAATTATGCTCAAACATAGGTTTAGTGAATTTGGTCTAGTTATTTTGAAAAACAAAAAAGTTTTTCATACAAAAACTTACATACCACATAGTCATCAGCCAGACAGACGGACATGGCAACTTCTACTTGGCTGTTGATGCTGATTAGAAATATAAAGAACTTATTTTTCAACCGATTGTGATGCGCTAGAGTATAAAAATATAAAAAATAAATACGCATTTTTTAGATGATATAAAAGCTAGCTCTGAAAAAGCTTGAATTTAAAGTTTTAAAAAACAAAAACCTATCGATGGTTTCGATATGCGCCGACCAACAAAACTGTCGAGTCGAGTCCAATACTCGCCGTCCAACCACTCAGCGCTCGTTTAATCTTTATTATCGATGACACAATGATTGCCAACAGTCATCTATTTTTTTTTTTTTTTTTTTGTCCTGCACACTTTTCAAAATGGCGACCCATCCAATATAATCTTCTTCAATTTTCTTCCTTTTTTTTCGTGTAACTTTATTTGCTAGCCACCCGCTGTTCATGGCTCGCTGGCCGCGTAATTCAAGCGGAACGCTTCGCCAGCAACCATAAAAGCCAAGTGTAGAGCAAAAACAAAAAAAAAAGCAAAACAGACAACAACAGAAAAAATGAACAAAAAGGAAGCCAACAACGACAAAAAAAAAGCAGACAAAATGGAGGAAAACTAAAAATGGTCCCAAACGGCGTCCGAGCAGGGACAACAACAAGGGCGAAAATGGCGGTGCTGTATTGTATTTTTTTTTTTTTTTTGTTCGTCCCGCCATGTCATAAAAACATGTCCAACAAAATCTACCTCCCCTGCCAACACACCCCGCTGCTCTTGGTGCCCACCCAGAATTGGTAGCAGCGTCGCGTCTGTGTTTTCATTTATTTTTGCCGTCTTTTTCGTTGCTCTGCTTCGCTTTGGCCGACATAATTTGCTAACTGAAATGGAAAACATTTTCGACAGGCGCTCCCGGGCGACGGCGTTGGCCAGGACGTGGCAGACACGCGCACCAATACACACACACACACATACACGCACACACACAGCCACAGACAGGGAGCGGGCAACAATATAGCACACAACAGCAAACTGGCTGGGCACAGACAGGAAAAAGGATGTTGTCGCCGACAATGTATGTGCGTGTGTGTATGTCAGTGTGTGTGTGTGTGTGTGTGTGTGTGTGTGTGTGTGTGTGTGTGTGTATGTGTACGGATACGTCCTTTAGCTGTTGCTGGGTCAGCTCATTGTCCATTGTGCCGCCTGTTTTATTCCTTATCGATATTGTGTTTCGAGTCCTGCCCCGTCCCCATTCCCATTCTCATTCCCAGTCGCAATCGCAGTCACAGTTGCCAACGAACGGGACTGGACTCTTTAACTCATCCATTTTGTGTCCTTTCACTCGTCTGTTCGTTCGTTCGCTGCTTCACTCCTTCGTTCGTTTGCTTGTTTGATTCCTTTTATGTTATTAAAAGCAAATGTTTGTTGTTGCTGCGCGCTCGGTGTCCTTCACGACATGTCATAAAAGCCTGCGATAGCAGCAGCAATAATAACAGCAAAAACAGAAAGTAGAGCAACGTTTCTGACGTATAGAAAAACTTAAATGCACTCAGCAAAAGTTTTGTATATAATTTTCAACTTGTTTAAATAAAACTAATAACTTCAACTGCCAGCAAAACGTTTACGTATGCAACGCAAAGCAGAATTAACCAAGTTAATGCTCTCGAGAGAGTAAAGTCAAGAGAAAGAGAAAGTAATAGTGAGAGTGAGAGAAGAACATCGTTTAGCTATTCATAACTTAAACTGCCAGTAAAACGTTTACGAATGTAAAAGCAAAGCAGAATTAAGCAAGTTATTGCTCACGAGAGAGTAAAGAGAAGAGAAAGAGAGAGTTAGAGTGAGAGAATAACATCGTTTAGCTATTTATAACTAAAAATAACTAAAACTGCCAGCAAAACGTTTACGTATGCAACGGAAACAAGAATAAGCAAGTTAATGCAAAACGTTTACGCATGTAAAAGCAAAGCAGAATTAAGAAACTTAATGTTTTCGAGAGTATAAATACAAGAGAGTGAGAGAGCGAAAAGATTCAGAATTAAATCAATAAAAATTGTTAAGCCACATTGCCAGTAAAACGTTTACGGATGAGAAGCTAAAAAGAAATAAGAATATATGTATGAAAATATGCTCTAGAGAGCGTAATCATGATTGTAGATATAGAAAAAATAGCATAATTCTATATATAAGTAATAATTAAATAAAATAAATTTTAGATACCACTTTCCACTACAATTAACCCCATAAAATGTATATTTTTTTTGCCAACAACAACGTTTCAGCTTCAATTCAATTTAAAATATAAATCTCAACGTTGCAACTTCTTTGAAAAAGTTTGTATACCCTTAAAAAGTGTTTACCCTATGTTCTTATAATATCTAGCAAAAAATGACTGCATGTGGTGATGGTTGGGTTTTTGGATGGGGCTTCAGTTTCGGGTTCGGGTTCTGCTTTGGTTTTATGTTTAGCGCTAAGTCTGAGTCCTGCGTCTGCTTCAATTTGGGGGTTTTTGGGGTCAAAGCTGTCTGGACGCGTTGCGTGGTGCGACTGTGGCGACTATTTAGCTATTTGTAATGTCTAACGTGCTTTTAAATGAGAGCGCTGTCCAACTGTATATTGTAGGCAATAAGAAATAGGGAATAAGGACATATTCCCATTCATTCAGCACGCGCTACACCCAGTCCAAAAAACACTTTGTTTTGTGAGTCGAATATAGTATATATATTATACATATTTAGCTGCAGGCAAATCTTATTATTGCGTAATCACTTTAAGGCGCAAAGCATTAACAAGTCCTCGTCTGCTCGTTAATTTTCGCGCAAGCAAACCAAACAAAAAAAGAAGAAAAATACTAGAAAAAAATTGTGCAAATTATTTCGCGTGAAATTAACGCAAAGGCGCTAATAACCACAATCTGAATGCCATAAGAAAACAAAAGCAACGCTAATCAAGCGAGTTCTTCCAAATAATCAAAACTCACTTGAGTTGAATATTTCACAGTAGTTTCATCTTATGCTGAAAATAAGCTGGGGTTATGGAAAATGTTGTCAGGAAATATGAAAAAATCGCAGAAAACCATCCTATGAAACATTTTTTGTGTATTATACGAACAGTTAGCCTGTTCCTTTTCAACTCCTGATTCGCAAATAATTTATTACAAATTGTTAAAAATCAGTTCATATCTATGCTTTTCGCATAGGTACATAGGTCCTTATATTGTTAGCGGTGCTCGCACTTTCATTAGTTATTTTTGTCATCGTTTCGTCTTACTCGGCTCACGCAGAAACGTAGGCACAGCCGCAATCAGTAGTTTTTTACAAATCAAACTTAACTTATTGAACATTTATTATTTTGATTTCTGCCCAACATCAAAAAAAATACGTGTTAACAAAAAAAGCTTGTTGGCAACAACTGTGCTTTGAATTGTTATTGTTATTTTTGTGTAGCTGCAAACTCTTTCTTAAAGTTCTAAGTTAAAAACCAAGAAAGAAAAGTTATCTTCGGCTTGCCAAAGATATATGTATACCCTTGCAGAAAAGTCCTGCGTACAGAAACTTAATTTTAAACCGATTTTTCCTATGGCAGCTGTAAGATACAGTGGTGCCATTTTGATACAATTTTGTAAGCATGCATAAATTATGCTCAAACATAGGTTTAGTGAATTTGGTCTAGTTATTTTGAAAAACAAAAAAGTTTTTCATACAAAAAATTATTTTTCAACCGATCGTTCCTATGGCAGCTATATGTTATAGTGGTCCGATTTGGCCAATTCAACTACCGGTACTACCTGCAGTACGAAGAAGCATCTGTGCCAAGTTTCATCAAGATATCATCTGCAAGGGTAAATGTGACGCTTGTAATTCCCAAACAGTTTAAGCCAACGTTTGGTGTAGTACCCACATGAAAGAACTTTCCTTCTCATTTCTTATTTTACATATATCTTATTTGATTTGATTTTAATTTACTTATGACTGTTATTTGTGCGCCTTGTCGTAGGGACATGGCAACTTCTACTCGGCTGTTGATGCTGATTAGAAATATATAGAAGAACAACAACTTGCGATTGTTATGCGCATTTTTTTTTGATGATAAATAAAAATGTAAGCTTCGATTTTAGTTAAAACTAACGATAATTATGTTTTTTTTTTTTTTTTTTTGTAAATTATTTCAAGGTGATTATTAAAGTTTATGCTATAATAAACCTTTTTTTTCTGTTTTTTACCACTGACAAGGGCCCATAACTCTAATAAAAATCAGATTTTCATGGCCGCCAGGCTTGTAAGATGCGCCACGAAAGATGCAACTGCAACTGCAAAAGCTGAGTACAAGTGGCAACAAGGTCTGCGCCGTCAACAACAACAGCAGCAGCAACAACAACAGCAGCAACAACAACAACAGCAACAGCAATATCAAGCGACCCAAAGGAAGTCGAGGTCTTTATGTTGTCTTTGGCTTGTGTCTTTGGCACAAGGTTTTTCATGGCTTTTCCACCGCGTTGCCGTCTTTTGCCGCGTTTTTCAGCAGCAATTGGCAGTTTGTTGTTGTTGTTGCTGCTGCTTTGGGTGTTTGGGGCTGTGTTCAGGTGATGAATGGTAATGAAAATGTTGCTGTGGCAGTTGTTGCAATGCCGCTTTGTCTGCCACGACGTCAGCTCAGCCAACTGCCTCAATAAAAACTAATGCAGTGGCAGTTTGTTGTTGTTGCTGTTGCTGCAGTTGTTTTTGTTGTTATTGTTGTTGATGCTGTTGGCCCGACCGATAATCATCTGCTGCGGTTGTGGCCATGGCTGCTTTGTTGTTGTTGTTGTTGTTGTTGTTGTTGTTGTTGCTGTTACTGTTGGCTTGGCCCACTTGTTGCCACCGTCAAGTAGCAAAAAACCATAAAATTTTATGCATTCGTATTTCTTGTGAAGCGCAGCGCACCTCTACTCCCCCTCTTCCCCAGCCCGCCTGTCTGCCTGCCCGCCTCTTCTCCAAACAATTGTCGGTTTTCTCTAACGCTTTTTTATACCCTGTATTCACAACGAAAGTGTGTTATTAAGCTATGCAAAAGTATGTAACACTTACAAAAATGCATCTTTTATATTATATACATAGAGTCTTGATCAATTTAACATCTGTTAGGCTTGAAAATCGAAGAGATACTCAACAGTTAACATTTATTATACAATATTAATCGAAAGTTTGTTTTACTTTACAGTTTTTCAAGCCACATCAACGCAAATCACAGCACTATTATAAAGTTCGCATCGGGGTCACAGAATTACAAAAAAATTGAATTTTAAAATCTAAAATTGTTGTCACACCACAATTATAAAGTAACTGAACTGTAACTTAGGCTACTTCAGCGCTACTTACAGGGTATCTCTTAGTCGAATAAATATTGAAAGTTGACTTTTTTGTTTTGTTTTCTTGTAGCTCTGTTTGCTGGCTCGTTTTGATTAATCTGACATTGTAATGCAAAAATCCATTTGGCAGCTCAACTACAAAACAAGTTATTACCAACTTGTGCGAGGGGGTGTAGGATGGGGCCTAGTTGAGGGGCGTTTCCAGCAAGGCTCGTGTTCAACCCAGTTAAAATGCCCAAACTTGACCTAGCCATGGAATTTAGACATTGCTCGCATTTGAAGTTTTTTTTTTTTTTCGTTGAAATCACAGCTGCTTAAAAGAGTTATGGTTTGGATAGACGCCTTTGCTGAAGTCCCCACTGCAAGGTGGAGAATAATTTCTTTTTGGTTGCTGCCGTTGACGCCCACGTTTCATGTTCCATGGCACGAGCTGCTGCTGCTGCGACTGCTGCTGCTGCCAAAGACGGCAATAAAATTGCGGAAATGATTTCAACAAATTGATAGGCATCGCCGCCAACTGGCCTGGCCAACTAACTGGTCAAGTGGGCAACTCCAGTTGGCCAACTCTAAATAATTGCTGGGCGCGTCTTCAAAACGTGCACAGAAAACGCAACGAAAACGCCAAGGAAACGCGTGCGTTTTGCGGATGTTCAGTGCGTGACCTGACCAAGGACAAAAGGCGCCAACAAATTGAGTTGACACCACCCAAAAGCAAAAAAGCAACAGCAAAAACAAAAAAGAACAAAAACTCTGTCAATAATTTATGATTATGGCCAAGAAAGTGGAGTGACATTTAAGCCAAAAATATAATATTTTGTGTTGCTGTTGTTCTTGTTCTTGTTGTTGTTGTTTCTGTAGTTGTTATAACTGTAAATGTCTTCATTGAAGCGAAAATTGCTGATGGCACAAGTTAGTTTTGGGTTTGCCAAGGAGAATATTATAGTATCCCAGTCAAAAAGTACATAAGAAATGACAACGAAAAAAAATTGGAAAGTTAAGTTAAACAAACTCAAATAAAGATATAATACTATATCTGCCAGGGATCGTAAATAACGGATATGAATTAAATTCGTAAAATAAAAATCTGAAAAATATGAAAATCTTTTTTTATTCACCTTTTTGAATATGCCATAAACTTATATTTTTGATTAAAAAATTTAAAAATCAATACATAAAAATTTTATTTTTAGAATTATCAAATTAATAATTACCATTGATTTTTTAAAAATAAAAATCAAACATATAACTCCAATCATGATTTTTTTTTATTTTATACAGAATTAAGATATATCAGGCCTGTTCTCATTTCCAATTCCGAATATCGATGTAAAATTCGAATTTAAAATTTGTGTTTTTACACAGTGTAATAAGAAGTATTCAAGCTTATCTTTAAAATAGAATAGATAGATAACGTTTGCTATTTCTTTCGAAAACAGGATCACAAAATCGAAAACGTTTCGAAATTAAAAGTGCTCGGAAATAGTGGGCGTGTATTATAAGATCTTTGCAAAAAATAAAGTTATTTGCAAGTCCAAGTGTCAGATTAAAGATATGATTTTATTTTATTTTTTAATTAATTAAGACTAAATATTTAGACAGAAATGACGAAACAGTATTATCTCAAAATTATATTCACAGTGCGCAAGGCATTTAGAACAAAAACTAATTCCACGTTTCACTTGGTATTTTCTTGCCCTAGTACCTAAAGTGACTACAAATGAGTGGAAAACTAAGAATTAAATTGGGGTAAGTGACAAAAATCACCCCTAAAATACAGAATCTAACCGCAAAACAACAATAACAACAAAAACAATTCATAGATCCAAACAAAAACAAAAAACACCACCCTGAAAAAAACTCTTATCTAAATTATGCACTTAAACTCATGAAATTTCTGCCAAGTGCTTAAAGCTGCCTGCGAAGCTTTAATGTATAAAATAAAAATAATATAAAAGGAGAGCAGAACAGGACGAGTAGGTGGAAGCAGGATGTGGAAGTGGAGGTGGAGGTGGAGGAGGCAAAGCATGTCTGCCAACGCCTACACATGCCACGCCTTACAACGAAAACGACGACATAAACTTGGAATGTTGAATGTGCCTCAAACTTTTGCTGACATGACTGTCACTAATGCCAAACACGCGCCAAAGTTTCAGACACAGACGAACACACACACAATCACACATACAATCACACACAGACACACGCACAGAAACGACCGACATTTGGCACAGAAAAGCACACAACAAAGTTTTAGATGAACGAACACAGGCACAAGCACATAAAACTGTGTCGCAGCGCAGACTGCGAAAGAGGATGAAGCAAGGAGCGAGAGGCAGAGTGCAAAAACAGAGATATATGTATGTATATAGAGAGAGAGAGAGAGTGACAAAGAAAGCTAAAGAAAGAGAAAGAGAGAGCAGGGCAGCTTGGGCGAGGCGTCTAGTAATGCCAAAGCAAAAGCAAAGGCAAAGGCAGACAGCTTCAAACACACGCACGGACGCCGCCTATGTACTAAAGCAAAGGGAACGACCAAAAGACCGCCCAACCGACCGACCGACCGACTGCCCGACCGAGCAACAGACCGATCGACCGACCAACCGACACACTTACGAAGCTCAGCCGAGCGCTCAGCTAACGACTTGTCGTTGCTCCAAAAACAAAAAATATAAGAAAAAAAAACCAAATAAAAGCAATTTCCCTTGGCTGTGTCGACGTCGCTGTCTCGGCAGACGCTGCCCAGCCACCCAATTAAGCCATGAGTTAACCCAGCCCAACACAGCACAGCACAGCCCATTCCACCCCACACTTGTATGCTGCCCATGCTCTCTGGCGTCTGTAAACCGAAGCGCAAACGACAACAACAACAACAGTTGCCCACCGCAACCTACAGCAACAAAATTTGTCTGAGGGCGCGACGCTTTTGGCTGTTGCTATCTCTTTTGCACTCAGAACAAAGCTCAACCCTCAACAGTCAGACGCCTGGGCAGACAATCCAAAGAAAAACCGTTGAAAGTTACTGCGCTGTATTTCTCTGTGTGTGTTTGCGTCTGTGTGTCAGTGTGTGTGTAAAAGTTTTTGTCGCTTTTGCCAAGTCTTGGTAGCGTCTTGTGACTTCCTCTTCCTCTTCTTGCTGCTCTTCTTTCTTTTCGTTCGCATGACATTTTTGTTGTCATATTTTGTTTATCAGCAATAGTGATGTCACCTACTATTCTTTCCCGTCAAATCTAGCTATATTAAAGTTAGATGGCATAATTTCAACGCAGCAGACTGCGTGCTTTTATGTTTATCGTAAACTTCAATTTTCAAATAATTAACTTTAATAAATTCTAGTTATTGATATGCGAAATATATGCGAATTTCATATTATAAAGATTTTCATTGCAATTTAAAAAAAATTCTATGTAGTTATGGATTTAAAGACTAGGGATGTAAGTCGTCAACATTATATTGATATTGCCTTGAATATCATTGCCTTGATATCAGCATATCAGCTCAAGCTGAATTGAATTTTGCACGAAAAAGTACACTGATATTTAGCTAAATTCATAGTTTTAAAAACTTCTTACGATGTAGAAGTTAGTAACATTTCAGAATTAAAATAACATGAATTTAAATTGTCAAAATAAAAAGAAAATGACATCGATATAAAGGCGATATATTCAAAGCAATATCATGTCGATCCAGGACGATATTTTGTATTAATATGTCGATATTTGCGATATTTTTACATCCCTAATACCCCATTAGAAGCTTAGTAATATTATTGAAATATTATAATCATGTATCTGATTGTTATTTTACCTCTTAGTCTCTTTGGAAACTAGCTTTTTGTTTGGTTTTTCAAAAGTTGACAACACTTATCAGCATCCAGCTGTGTTTCTACATAAAAATAAATACATATATTTTTGTCTCAAGGGTGTATTACTTCAGCTGCTTCTGCTTCTTGCCGACATTTTTTATGTAATTTCTTTGCTCCAGTGCCCCAAGCCCTGTAACTAGGCTGCATTTTCTTTTCTTTTTTCCTTTTTCTTTTTGTTGTCAGTTGCCGCTTTCTACATTTCCTGGCGCATCTCATATTCAATTTTTATTGATAGCTAGCAGCGAGGGCTGGAGAAATTTTTGATATTTGACTGCTGATCCAACGGGGGCTCTCTTTTTTTTGTTGCTTTCTCTCTCTGTTACTCTCTCTAGGTTTCTTGATACTTCAAAAGCTGCTGTCTCAAGTTTCCGCAGCTGAAATGGTGTCAATTTATTTAATTTTTTTGCTAGCTTTTCAATTTCAATGCAATAAGTTGAAAGACTTGAAATTTTGTTTTTAAGCCCACGTGCGTTTTATTTGTTGCGTTGATGTTGCTGTTGTTGTTGCTATTGTTGTTGTAACTGTAGCAATTACATGCTGTTGTTGTTGTTGCTTGATTGTGGCTTTTAAAACTCCAGCAGACATTGACACGTGTTGCTGTCAACTCTATATGGCGAGGGGAGCTTAATGATTTACAGTCACACAGACACACGCACACACACACACACACGCACACACACACACACACACACACACACACACACACACACACACACACACACACACACACACACACACACACACACACACACACACACACACACACACACACACACACACACACACACACACACACACACACACACACACAACACACACAAACACACACACACACACACACGAGACATACACGAAACACGGAAAAGCAAATAAAGCGTGTAAACAGGTGTCAAACAGTGAAAAAAAACTACTACAACAAACAACAAAAAGACCAATGAATGAAAAACAACAACAAAAAATAGATACATTTATATTTTTATTGTATAAAAAAAAAAATAAATTCAATTGAAACTTTGAACACCAAAAAATATGTTCAGCTGCGCATGAGTTGCTCTAATTGTTTATAATCTGACAAAGAAAAAAACCTTTCAATTGACGTTCCGGCTTGTAATATTAGTTATAAATTTTAATGTTGTTGTTTTTTTTTTGGTTTGTCAGTGGTAAAAAACGATTGCGCAAATGATTTGTCTTCTTAACAATACCTATAAAGCTAATTATTTTGTATAATAGCCCAAAATTTGCTACGGTGTTTAATTAATAAATGACTATTTAAAATGATATATGAGAATACTTAAATTAAGAATCAGCATGTAAATACCAATAAAAAGTATATACCTACTCAAAAACAGATAATCTTAATATGTGCAATGCAGAGCTATCCAACAGATTTCCTTTACTTAGTATTTTTTAGTAATTTTTTAGGTTTTTCGAATATTTATAATAATCATTTCATATACATATGTACATAATTCGAATCAGCTAACACGACAATAAGATTCCTATTGAAAGTCTCTAGAAAATCGTTGATCATAAAAAATATTTTATATACAAATAATCAAACCTGACATTTTGACTTATCAAATGAAACATATAAAATCGAATCAAAAAACATCTCCACACGAGATAAAAGTCTAGTGACGATGTTAAGTCCAAATGCCTGATGTCATATTTTGAAACTTTATTAACTTGTGAACTTTTCTAAATAATAAGACACTTTTTAGCCGATCGTTTGAGCAAAAGCTCTTAAAATACCTTTCCAACTAACATGTCGGTAGTTTGTATGGATTGGGAACAGTGAGGTTTTCAATTTTCGCGGTTCTTAGCGTTTTCCCGCTAATTTAGCGGTACTTCAGCAAAGTGGTAGAAGTAACATTTCTCAGTTTATGAAAGCAAACAAATCCACAAAATTTTGGAAAGCTGTCTCAAGGCTTTGATACAAACAAATCCAGCTTTTTTCGTTTTTGGAAGGACACCAAAAATTGAAAAAGAAAAAAAACTAAAAAAAATTTAAAACCTCTCAGTTTGGCAAGGATACTAAGAATTTAAAACATTCATAGCTTTTGCTCAAGTTTCGCATTGGGATAATCGAGGATAGGAACAACTGCATTAAAATTATACCAAAATATATCAAATATGTACATCGAAAATGTACTTTTTCAATTGTATAGGACATCCCATAGTCGATCTTTATTGAATGGCTCATGTTGACATTAAGTATGTAGTAATTTTTCCTGTTTTTGGTGTTATTTTTAACAGCCACAAACGGCAATTTACTCACAGTTCAACAGTTGAGCAGTTAAGCAGCAGTCAATTGATTCAATTCCAACTCACCTGCAAATAAAAAGAATAAAATGTTTTAATAAAATATTCAATACTATTTTTTTTTTAAGTAAATTTTTCTGTTGTAACCCCGAAGCGCACAAATTTCAGACATTTTTGCAAAATGTTGTTTTTTTATATATGTATATATTATTGTTGCTTTGCGCCAGAGGCAAATTTAATTGCTGCATTGCCTGCAATTAATTTGTCAATAAAATTCATTTGGCTTTTAGTGAAAGAGAAGCCAAACGCACATAAAAATTGCATTAGACTGTCCAATGGATGGCTGGGTTGGTGTTGGGGAGGTGGGAGCAACTTAAGTGAAGGGGGTATGTGGGGAGAGGGGGGTGCAAACTGGGAAAGGGACTACGTAACGCGTTTCTCTTGCATATTGTGCATCCCATGCACTTTGCTGGGCCTCGGCCCCGCTTGACTTCTGTGCCAAGATTTATGTTGTGCCGCATGCCAGCTACGCCAGCCAAAATACCTTCTCCCTGGCCCCCCATCGCTGCCCCTTTTGCCAAATGGCAGCTACCCCCACAAATAGCCCACCATCCTCCACAATAGATGTTGGCCTGGCAAATTATTTTCAATTTTTGTTGCAATTTTTAGCTTGTGAATATTTGACGTTGTGCGATTTGAAATTTCTAAAAGTGTTTTTTTTTTGTATTTATTTATTTTTTTTTTTTGGCTGATGAGCGACACAACTGTATCCAGCATTTCTATCCCATGTCTTTCTCTTTTGTGTTCGAAATATTCAATAATTGCAAAACAAAAGAGTTTGTTTTTTTTTTAAGTTATATTATTATTTATAAAGCATACTCCATTTCAGCGCCATTAGCAACTTATATACGCGTCGAATCCGTAAAAAGTTACATATGAACATTTAATGTTTTTAGTGGCCTTTTCAAAAATAGTTAAGAAATCAGTAAGTTTATTTTTTTGCACGTTTGTTTTCTATTATTCTATGCAGTACGTTTAGCGGTAAAACCTCTAGAATTCACACCCCCACAGTTCAGAAACCAAAGATATTACAGACACCTTCTACATATCATTAGGAAAATACTGTTGGGCTAAGCTTGGCACTGGAATACCAAATTAGTTTTATTATTTAGAATAGCGCATATATTAAAGTAAAGATACTTCGACACAAAATTCGATATCTGAAATGTTAAGGCTTGAATATGCATCGTAAGGGGACTTCTAAATCATGTATAAGTTTTTTTATTTCATTTGGTATAATGATTTCTTAGAATACTGCTAGTCTAGCGGTAAAACCGCTAGAATTGACACCCCAAACAGTACCCAAGCAAAAGAAGCTACAAACACGTTCTATATATCGTTAGAAAGGTACTGTTGGGCTTAACTTGGCACTGCAATGATAAATTAGTTTTATTATTTAGAATAGCTCATATACTAAAGTAAATATACTTTGTCACAAAAATTGATATCAGAAATGTCGAGGTTTGTATATTCATCGTTACAAAACTTTTTAACCATGTAGAAGTTCTAGTTTTTTTGTATCTCTATAGCTATAGTTTAATATTATGATTATCCTTATGCATCATCATTTATTATGTACAGCTAGTTAGCCTAGCCTACAGCAGATAACGCTTTATATGGAACTGAATTCTATTAAACAATTAATATTCTTTTCAACAGGTTATTACAAATGAAATGAAATTGTTTTTTAAAATTTGAATTGCGCATCATAAGCCTTGTTGGAGTTCAGTCATGTATAGAAATATAGGATAGCCTTAAGCACTACAGCAGACTTATGAATACACTTTCCCACACAGTTTGCTTATCAAAATAGGTTAATGCATAGTTTAATTTGTCTAGAGTAGTGTGAAGATGAAGAAGAAGAAGCAGCACATATATTATACAAATGTTTGCAATAATATGCAAATTGCGTTGACTGCTTTGATGGGCAAAAAATAGAATACAAAAATAAAATAAGACTATAAATTAACACAATAAATTCAATGAAATAAAAAAAAAAAAATTATAACAAAAAAATAGAACAGGAGCTATGGGGCAGGGAATTGGCGTCAGTTTTTGTTTGTGTCGCCAGTCGCCGGTCGAGACAATGTCTATGTTGTTGTTGGTGTTGGTGTTGTTGTTGTTGTTGTTGTTGTTGTTGTTGATTGTCCTTTGCGTGAGACGGCGACAGCGTCAAAATGGCGTCGCCAATATGTCGCCCAGCGTTGGAATATGGCGACAGCGTCTATTCCAAACTCCCGGACAAAACTATTTTACGCGATTGCCACGCATTGTTGTTGTTGTTGTTGTTGTTGTTGTTGTTGTTGTTGTTGTTGTTGTTGTTGTTGTTGTTGTTGCTGCTGCTGCTCGTCGGACTGGGCGCGTTAATTGCCCCCTTTGAGCTGACTGACAGCAACGATAAACGAGCAAACAGTTGGGCATGGAGGGCAGATTGGGGGGCATGTGGCATGTGGAAACTTGCTGAATGCGTTTTGTGGAGTGGGGTGTGGGGTTTGGGGGTAGGGAGCCTTTTGTATGCCGTACGTACACTAATGCGTCTCTAATGTTGCTAAAATTTGTGTGTGCAACAACAACAACAACAGCAACGTGATGATGATGATGATGTTGTTGCTGTTGATCATCAACGTTTGCCTCGTTTTTTTGCCATTTTTAATTTAGCAAATGTTGTAAATTTACGCTAATTTATTGCGTGTCGCCTGTGCCGCCAGTCGTGGCATCCACACAGCCGGGGGGCATTACTCACTTGCTTGGTGGCCAGCTAATTGCCCCCCAAAAACAAAAAAAAAGAAGCAAAACAACAACAACAACAGCAACAAAAAAAAAAGAGCAATATAAGGCTGAAAAATAGCCACACACACGCACTGAAAGACAGACTGACAGTCAGCCAGGACATCTTAATCGCCATTAAAAATACAGTTTTGATTTACAATACCGTTGAAGAAGAAGTAAAAGCAGAGAAAGAAGCAGAGTGTGAACATTACTTTACGAAAGTTCAGCCATATAAATTATGTGCTTAAGCTCAGGATTTCAAAGTTTGGCTCGGGTTACGCTTAGCCACAGATGGTTAACTTATGAATTAAATAGTGAAACTTGATAACTTGATGTTAAAACTGGCTAAAATAGTGGTGAAAACTTTCGATAGTAACGATAAATGCATGCTATCGAAACAACATGCATGAGGCAATATTTTTTGTTGCAAAATATCGAGACAGTTTCGATCAAAAACAATATATATGCATAAAGCAAATAAATTCCGATCGATATATGAATTAAGGTTTTGACTTTTGATCGAAACCTGAGTTCGAAACCGAATAGAGTACAGTCACGTTAGCCTGCATGTTTTTTCTTTCGATTTTATAGACAGTTTTTTAGTTAAATATTATAAATATAATTTGACTTGAATCTGATGAAAAAATTTACAAATTCATTTCTAAATATGATGCAAAATATATGAAAATTGAGTTTAAGAATTTCTTATTGAATTTTTCTGTATAAACTGGCAATAACTTTTCATTTGCCAAGCAAAAATACCAAAACTTTCTAAAACGTAAAGGTATAAAGTTTTGAGAAAGTTCGAAAAACCAAAACAAAAAAATTCTTAAAACGTGAAAATGTTTATTATTTACAATCGATAGTAGAATCGATATTTTGATTAAGCAACTTTATACTTGGCATACATTTCTAAAATTTCTTGAATCATTTATTTAAATAAATGAAACTCATTTCAATTCAATTCGATACTATCGATAGTTAAGTGAGCCAATGATCTTCACTATCGAAACTATCGAATTAGGATGCTTTCCAGCGCTACTCGCTGCAGTTACAGGCTGCTCACGACAAGTGCTAACAAATTGATTAAAGACTAGCTAAACTGAAGTGGAGGGTAGTGTTGAGAAAGGGGGCACATTATATAGAGGGGGGAAGTAGAAACAGTTGCCCGTGTATTCAAACAATAAATCACGAGAGTGCAACAACAGCAACAACAATCCTGAAACATCGCGACAGGTGCAACTTTTATTTTGTCTTCCTCCATATATCTTTACTCTATCTCTCTCTCTCTCTCTACTTGTTTCCTTACACTACTTCTCACCCTCTTTCTTTCACTTGACGGTCCATGTAAAAGTGCGCTAATTATGACCGTGATGCAGTGACAAAACAGCGAATCAACAGCAACAACACCAACAACAACAACAACAACTTTGGCCACAGGCCCCAAAAGACGGAGACAGCGCTACATATAGAGCGAGCTAGAGCGAGAAACAGTTAGTTAGATAGAACGACTGGCGACAGGGTTGCCAGGTCACACCAAAGCAACTCTGGCTGGAAAATGCCTTCTAATTACAAAATGCTCGCAGAGTTTTCTGGACGAGTTGGTCGCCTGTTTTGCATAATTTATTGTAATTAGTTCGCGATGCCCGCAACTTTGCTTTAGACCAAAGGACATTGACCCCACGGCCCCCATCGACAAATGAGGACAAATAAGGGCGTTAAAGTTAACTTCACCAATTGCTAGATTAATCGATTAATTTATGGTAGTTTTCGATATGTGTAAAAACATCGAATAACTGTTAAGCACAGACTTAAGTTGTTAAACTTGATAATATGTATGTACATATGTATGTGATTATGCGGTGTTATCAAATAATCAAAAGTTAATTTCAATAAACATGCAAATCGATGAACACGAATGTATATCGATAAACAAATCTATGTGAAAAACTGTCTTTTCTTTGGTTTTTTATTAAATTTTTTAAATCTAGAAATCAATCAAAAAAAAAACTTTTCTGAAAAGTAGTTTCAAATTGGGAAAAGTTGTCATCTTATACTGAATTCAATATTTTAAAATATATACAAAAATAACAATTTTAAATATTTACATGAATCTTTTGACATATTACGCTTTGTTCACTTAACACGATTATAAGTTAACAATCTCTTGACTTTTTTATATATGCACGATTTTTAACTCAATTTGTTTTCTCTTTTTTGCATTTTGTTTTCCCGCTGCCCAACAATAACAATAACAATAGCAACAACAATAACATTGTTGTAATTTATGGATGCGCGTCCCTTTTTAAATATGTCTTCCTTGCCGCAAAGTGCCGTTAAAATAAAGCCGTGTGATTAATTTAAATTAATGCTACGTCTGCTGGCCTCGCTGCAGTGTCAACTACCAAGACAACAACAACAATAATATTAACAACAACAACAAAACTGAACAACAAAAGAGCCCTTTTTAATCTGACAAAAAGCGTTGCATTAAATTTTCCATCAGTCAGCGCAAAGTTGTGAAAAACCCAACAGCAACAATAACAACAACAAGCAGCGAGACAAACAAACAAACGTCAAATGGGAAATGCACCAACAAAAAAACCAAAACAAAAATAAACAGCAACAAAAATTGTGCAAATGTGGCGCAGAAAATTTTTCAATTATTGTGCGCCGCAAATTGCAATTGAAAAGCTCACAAGGAAAAATTCTTAACGCCACTCAAAACAAACATCAAAATATGGCAAATGCCAGAGCACTCTGTGCCCCCTGTTCCTATTCCCCATATCCCCATATCCCCAACTCAAAAACCCCTCACTTCTATCCCCCTGTCTCCTGTCCCCTATACCCTAGAGCTCTTAGCCCGCTGATTGTTTTGTTTGTTCAGCAACTGCAGTGAAATATTAATTAGCGCCCAAGTCAAATAAAAACGCAGCGTACCAAAAATAGGCGAGAAAAATTGTTTTTTTTTTTTTTTTTTTTTTTTTTTTTTTTGATGCACAAAAAATAACAAATATGAAAGAAGGTCGCTGCGGGGGGCTTGCTTGGCGTTAGAGGTGGGGCAAACTATCAAAAGTTTTGATAGAATATAAGCGAATATAAATGAGCATGTAATATATAGTATATACATATTTCATTAACTTTCGCCTCGTTATAAAAACAAAAAAAAATTTTTTTTTTTTTTTTTTTAGGAAAATGGCAACGTAAATTGCAAAAATGAAAATTTCAATGTCATTGATTTTTTACAGAACTACACAATTTTTTGTTTTTTTTTAGAAACCTGGATAGAATATAAATATCTTACAAAGCTTAAACAGTATTAAGTCGATGCGATTCTAGTGTGAAGTAAACTTGCATGCGATATCTTTCTTGAAAATATGGCATTGTTAAACAACACTTTTATTTATAATTTCAAATACTAATTCAATATAATAATGTAAAATACAAATACAAAGAAAAACCGCTTGAGACATACATTACAAAACTTAACGGCAAATTTCCAAACTCAAATTCGTCAAATTTTACAACATATGTGAAAAACTTATCAGAACTATACAAAAATGCAATGTTTTTCATAGAGTTTAGGGGAAACCTTAAAACTTTGTCTGCCTATGGAATATACCAACATGTATACCAAGTTTGGTTGCTCTAGCGTCAAAACTGTGGAAAAAACTACGTTCATACAGACGGACCGACGGACATTTCACAAGGCAAATATACTCTATTTTCTTTTTTTTTCTTCAAAAAATTAAAAAAAAAATTATAGTAACTCTTATTTTTAATTAAATATTGAAATAACTCTTATTTTTCCAATAAAAATTATTTCCAAATGTCTTTTGAACGAAGCGATGCATCATTTATGATTTAATTTTAGCTTTCCATTGAGATATAACATGTTCATAGAGAATCAATATAAAGGATTTCTCAAATTATTTCAATTTAAGGCAACTTTTTACAAAAATTAAAAAACAAGAGTTATTTCACAATTTTTATATAAATTGAAATTTAATAACTACTTTGTGGATAATTTTTTTTGTTAAAAAAATAAGAATCAAAGTTTGAATTTATTTAAATAAATGAAAAATAAAAATGTTTTTTTTTGGAAAGTGCGCTTAAAAAATTGGATATGTGGTTTTGTTTTCATTCATCCAGGACCTTTGCAGTTAACAAATATTAACAAGGACCTGCGATAGTTTGACATCTCTAGGTGTAGGCGTAGGCGTTGGCGTTGGTAGCTGAGGAAAATGCAATCAGACTGAGTCGCTAGTTGCCCAAAAGTCGACATGTTAATCTCAACAGCAACAGCAGCAACATCAGCAGCAGCAGCCGCAGCAACAAGAGCAACAAGGACATCTGCCCGCAGCAATTAAGGACATCGTCAACGGGATGCTAAGCATGCGCCTGGCATGCAGCACCAAAAAAGATAAATGCAGCCAGGGCTACAAAACAAGCTGAAAAATCTGTGAAAATCTGTGCCATACTTTTCCCACAGCAGCAGCAGCAGCAGCAACAACAATGAAGTGGGCAAAACTTGGCCAGAAAATCCATGTCCTGTTGTCCTGGGCCAGGCAAATAGTGGCAGCGTAGACTTGTCTCAAACTGGGTCAAAATTATAAACACGTTATCATCATGCAAATGGCACAGGGACATGCAAGCCAAACTGGGCCAGCAACTGACAGAGAGAAAGTGTTAGAAGAAGTGAGAGAGAGTGAGAGAGTGAGAGAGAGAGAGAGACAGAAAGAGAGGCGAAAGAGAGTGTGAGAAAGCGAGCTAGATGTTGTTAAGGACAGACAGAAATTATCCTGGCCAGGCAAGCAGGCAGCAGCACAAATGGCCACAGGAGCTGCACCCATGTCTGTGGCACTGAGTTATGTGTTTTGTTTAGTAGCAGTTGTTGTTATTGTTGTTGCTGCTGCTGCTTCCTGGCCACAGGACATGCCAAACTGTGGCATGTTGCCCATTCGCTTGCCTCATACATCTCGTCTGCCCATTTACAATCTCCATTTCTGTCTGACTATGCGAAAGCCAAATTTAACCGAGTTTCGAAGAATTCAACTCTAGTTTTGAAAGCTTTTCAAAAATTATGCTACAGATTGTATATTTCAAAAACGTTTTTATGCTAGCAATAGCAATTTGTTGCGATTATTCAAATTTTTGGGTTAATTTCTGCTTTAAAAAGATCAGTTCCACTTCTAATTAAAATGCTACTTTTGTTTTTTTTTTCCTGTAGTCAAAATAATTAGTTTTTTTTGTAGAAGTAGACTATGTCTTATACTCGATCAAAATTATTAAAGCAAGTTAAATTTTATTATATTAAACCCTATTAGATGCGTGCTCTTTCGAGTCCTTAAAAAATGTATATCTCTATTTGGAAACGCTCACGCAGCCCACGCCATAAGGGATAGAAAGCTGAATTTTTTACAGTAGTTTAATTTCATGCTGAAAGTGCGTACTAAGCTCGCTTTTGGGTAAATTCTCTCGGGAAATGTAGAAAATTTACGCAACTTTTTTTTGTTTATTATACGATCCGGTTCAAACTTACTTTCAAAGATTTATATGAACATTTAACAAAGACTGGATACCAATTTTAAAGGAAACTGAGCCCATTGCTTAAGAGAGCACAACATTTTATTTGAGCTTTATCTTGACCAAGTTTATTAAAAGTTTCTATTATTTGTGGGTATTTGATCAAAATTAGGGCAAAATTAGTTTAAAAAAACTGAGAAACTTTGATAATTATTAATTTAGTGACAAAATTGAATAACTACTGAAGATTAGATTATTTAATTATATTTAAAATGTAATTAAAAACCTTGCAATTTTGTTTCAGCTTCAACTTTCGCAGGATAGTTTTGCTTACGTTGAAATGAACAAAACTAGCATTAACTTAAATGATTACCAAACTACTATTTCATTAGCTTTGTAAGTATGTGTTGTAATGAATGTAGCGTGTGTGCGTGTGTGTCTGTGTGTGTGTGTGTGTGTGTGTGTGTTGCCGTTCAAATTAGGGAATGTTGGATGCTTATTTAAAGAAGATTCTCAAGCTTAAGACAGACCTTGAAAGTACTAATTTTAGACGCCTACTCGCAAAAAAGAACGCCCTTGCAGACTTATTGTTGCTGCAGGCAATTGATAGTTGCTGCTGGGCAAGTGGGCGTGGCAGCACGAATGCACATCAACAGCAACAACAATAACCAGACAAACAGACAGACAGACAGACAGACAGACAGCAACAGCAATTTGATTGATGTAAATGGCCGCACAATTCGCACAATAAAACAAGTTGTAATTGCAGCTGCTCGCAATGCAGCTACAGATACAGATGTAGAAACAGATACAAGATACATTTCTATCTCTATCTGTAGCTGTGTCTGTAACCTGTATGTGTCTGTGTTCAAGTGCAAGGGCAAGTCCGAAGTTGAAAATGATATACGTAGTTAATACTAATGTTTCACTGTAATTAAAGCAAATTTACAAATTGCGTGTGCAAACGCCCTCCAATTGGATTGGTTTTGGGTGGTGGCCGATTAACAATTATTTCTGCTGAAACAATTTAAAATGCAGACATTAATTAAATGATTAAAATCAGCATGTTCAGAGCGAGAGAGAGCGAATGAGAGAGACTCAAAGACGCCACAGTTAAAGTAACATTCATTTCAGCCATCATTCATTCATACATTGATTCAGTTATTCATTCATTTGATGCAGACAGTGAAGACAGACAGATAGACAGACAGACAGACAGACAGATAGACAGATAGACATATAGACAGACGGACGGACAGAGAAATTACTTGGAAAATTCTCACACAATTTTCGCGCGCGCTTTTCAGTCATTTTCCATGGTCCCAAACGGAAATGGTAAACTGTACACAAATTGGCCACACACTGAAAATTATTATTATTTTCTTTTTGCAGAGTTTGCTAGTTTGCTAGCTGCATGTTGCATGTTGCAACTCAGTTGCAACTTTGCCCCCGTATGCCAATCCAGCAGCAATCGATGCCCATTCGTCACACAGATGTCCAAGATTGTAGCACATTCTCATCAGCATGTAGGGAAACAAAATGAAACTGGAAAACTAATCAAAACCCAAGCCAAGTAGCCGCAAAAATGATCGCCAAGCGAACTCAAGTGAAGTGAAGTGCAGTTCTCTGTTCAGTTCTCTCAACTCCTCTTCAGACTTCAACGTATACACATCGTACTTATATGGTTTGGATGGGCATTTAAATTCAAATATTTTCAAGCTATCCAACAATGGATTGTGACATGTCCATTGGTCGCTTCGGTCAGCCTTGCTTTTTTAGCTAGAGCTGCAAAAATAATCGAGCTAAATATCAAAATAGTTTCGTTCATTTTTATTTAGAGTGGAAGTTTTAAACAGTGGGATAATCATCGAGATTGTATATCAATAGTATCGATAACTTTTATTAAGAAATTATTATTATATCTATACAATAGCTACAGCTGATGAACAAGCAATGCAGCTATCGATAGTATCGATAGATTTGGCTTAGCTAGAGCTGCTGAACATTTAATGCGTCTATCGATAGTATCAATAGTATCGATAACTTTTATTATGAATTTATTATTATATCTATACAATAACTACAGCTGATAAGCAAGAAATGTATCTATCAATAGTATCGATAGATTTGGCTTAGCTAGAGCTATCAATAGTTTCAATAGAATTTTAACAATAACCAATCATTATCACTTTCAATTCAATTGAATAAGTTGTTTTGATTATAAAAAAGAATGTGAATATAAATGTGTATATATAATCAAATTTTTCCTAACGATACTATCGAACAGTTCTTGCAACGAATATTGTAACAATAGTTTGAATTATTTTTTTGAATTTTGGATATCCCTAGCATAGTACATAACTTTAAATTCATAATTGCTAATTCTTAACTTACAATAATAATAATTTTTAAATTTAAAAACTTTTTATTCTAATAATGTTAATGATTTTAAATTTTTTAATATAATAAATAAAACAAAAACTAGCTTGGTTCGAACCAATTTTTTCGTTTTTAAATAAACTTTATAATTTTTTCAGCACATAAATTTGCTGAGCTTATTACGTTGATCAATATATCGACATGATAAGGTTCTTTCCACTGTTAAAACTATCGAATGGTCATGACATTTAATTGATTCAAATGTAATACTTTGATTTCAAATATGAAAGTATATTAAATAAGCTAATTTCAATTACAATTTGCAGAATTTTAATAAACATGCCAAAATCGATAACATCGATGCCTTACTATCGATGATATCGATGCCTTACTATCGATGATATCGATAACTTATTATCGATAACTATCGGTTACTAAACACTTTGTACCTTAAGCACGATCGTTTGATGGCTTTCCAGCTCTAGTTTTAGTTGTAGCTTTAGTTTTAGTTTTATCTTTAACTTTGGCTTTGACCCATGTCCCATGTCCCAGTTCGTCTTCCCAGTTGTCCAAACTTGTCGGCTAGTTGCTTAATTGCCAGCTCACGTTTTGGCTTTGGCTTTTGACTTGATTTCTGTGCCTGTCGCATTGACATTTGCGCTCTGCATTGTGCAGACAAATCGCTCTGGCAACAACAATAACAACAACAACAACAACAACAACAACAAGAGCAGAAATGACAACAATTGCAACAATAACAACAACTGCCAACAACTGCAACAATGGCATTGAGTCAGATAATCAACAACGACGGGCAACTCCAAATGTAATGCCAATGCAAATGCCAATGCGGCACAACAACACACACACACACACACACACACACACACAATTAAATATGCAACGAAAACTATGAAGAGCAATTTGAGAGATGGCAACTTATCGTTTCAGTCATGAAAAAAAGAAAGAAAACTTTTATGGAACACCTGTTCCTGAGTTTTGTTATTGGTTTTTAAAATAAGATTTATGAAAAAAGAGTTATTTTTGATTTTTGAAATAGCAGCATGGAATAAGAGTTACTTATGACTTTCAAAATAAAACTCAAGGAATCAGAGTTATTTTTAAATTATAAAATAAAACTCAAGCTGAAACAATTGAAAGCTATTTTTGATTATTAAAATACAAGTTTTGGAATAAGAGTTGTTTATAAGTTATAAAATAAAAATCAAAACTTAAGAGTTGTTTATAACTTTTATTCATAAAAATTGGTTTTAAACATTATACCACATTTTGAAAACTTGCAATTATACCAATTTTTTTGGTACATTCCACAATTTTAGTAAATTTCCTTCACTGCGATTAAAATAAATCTTATTTTCGGTCTCTGATAAAAATAAAAAATTAAATAGAGATAATAGAAACAAAAACACTCAGGCAATCTTATGTTAACAAAACACTAAAAGAACTGTGATTCGAACCATGCAACTTGTGGCTAAGTTGATTAAGTGAACGCACACAATACAGACAGATCAGTTGAAAACTATATGTATATACTCGTATATATATATATAGATTGCAACAGACTTGCTCAAATACTCAATTACGAGTCCTCTTTTTTCTTTAATTAAAAACTCTATTTGAAATTTTAAAACCATTTTTGCTGGGATATACTGGGTTCTTTCCGAATCCTAGCAACAAATGTTGGACCTGTTTTTTACTATATTTATTTTTAATTATTTTTCAAATTGAAAATTCTATATAAACGTTTTTAATTGTGTCGACTCTTTTTAGTTAACAATAAATCAATAAATATCGCACCATTTGGAGATTGTCGTGTCACGTGCTCATCTCTAGTGGCAGACACAGGCAGAGAGACATTTGCCGCTTCGGCTCAAGGCATCTTGGCATGCTCATGTGGGGTTCAGTCTCAGCACGTGTGGTTGGCCTTGGCTGTGATGTGGCAACTTCAACAACAAAGACAACAACAAAGACTGCAACAACGACAACTATCGACTATCGACGCCTGCAGCATTGTGGGTGGGCCAACGTCAACGTTGCCAAAACGTGTTTAGTTTTTAATTGCAAATCAGGTAATGGCAAATGTGAGCGAGCGAGATGGCTTTAGTGAGGAGTAAGGGAGCTGCTCAGGATAGAAAGGCGGGAGGGGTGGGTGAGGAGGGGGGATGGGTGTAGGCATAACTGAGCGAAAAGCCGCAACACGTTGCGCTCTGCAACATTGAAAACAAAGTTCAAACAAAGCGAACATATCTGCCCCCCTCGCCGGCCTACGCCCCTCTTCTTTGCCACCCTTCCGCTCTTCTATGCCTCCCCGCGCTGACTGACTGACAGACGAGGCATGGCACATCAATTCCACATGAGTTGAGGCCGCGTCCGCGTTCCATGCCTCTGCAGGCCGCAGCGTTGCAGACAGCGCTTGCCACAAAATTTTATGACCGTCGACGCGACGCCGCGCCGCACAGTGGGCAAAAAAACAAACCGAAAATCAATTTAATTTGGGTTAACTCGTCAGAAGCGAAAACGTGGAAGCAAACGTAGCTGTTCTCGATTCAGCAATGCCTAGATGACAAATAGACTTCTTTTTATGAAAACTTGGATTTGAACTCGTTTTCGAAAAAGAGAAAACGAAACGATACCGATTGTTAATCCGAACACCAATTCTTAAATCGTTTGGAATTCATTCGTTTTTGCATTTCAAAAACGTACTGAGTTCGGAATATCCGAATCAAATGGAATTGTAAACACGCGTTATAGATAATGTGAAAGTGATTTTTGTTTTAATGCTCGCATATTCACATCTGTTTATTGAACGGTTTGAGTTCACTTGCATTTCAGGGATTCGCATTAACAATTTCGAACCTTTAAGAAATTTTATCGAACGTGGAAACCGGAACAAGCATAAGTATTTTAATTTAAACACTTAATCCCATATTAACGTTCATTAAAGAATAATAATAATAATAATAAAAATTAAATAAAATATAAAGAAATGTTTCTGTTTTTATGCGCTGCATATACATATAAAAATCATATAAAGAATTATAGTTTTATAACCGCCCACTGTGCACCGTTTGCATTTGAACATTGTTGCAGTTTGTTGCAGTTTGTTGCTTGTTGTTGCTATTATTGTTGTTGTTGTTGCAGTTTGTTGCATTTGCCGTTTGCCGCTTTAAATGTAGCGTGCAAAACTTCAGTTTTAATTGCCAACGCATGCATTGGACCGCCACCTGGCTGAGTTGCTGGTTCTTGTTGTTGCTGCTGTTGCTACTGCCTGTTTTGTTGTTGTTGTTGTTGTTATTTTTCATAAATTTGTCAAAAACACACATATGTATGTACATACATATAGCTGGTCCTAGGGCTGAGCCTGTGTGGAGGCGTGCATTGTTGTTGTCATTTTCACTTGGCCCAGCTGCAGGTGCCGCTGCCTCTGCCCCCGCCGCTGCCACCGCCCAAGAGGCGAAACATTCTAGCTGCCTCTCATTCGCACACATTCTCTACCTCTCTGTCATACGCTTTGTCCACCCCACAGGTATACATGTATATATATGTATTTCGAATTTCATGCAGTTCGTTAAAAAAAAATCTCATAAATTGTCGTTGGACTGTTGACGGCAACCCGGCACTCGGGGCGTATGCGTAATGAAAAGTGAAAAACTGTAAAAACAGGCCAACTGACTCTGAATACCTCTAATAAACATATAAATTTTAACAAAATTTTGAAAATAAATATAACTAAACTAAAACAAACAATAAACTATAAGTCAAAACTTTTTGCCATACATCAAAACTTTTTCAACAACAACAAAAACTGAATAGTTATTAGCGAAAAAATGACATTTTGTTTCGAAATATGAAATGCATTGAAAATGGGCGTTATGCGACCACAATAACTATACAGTGTATATATAGCTATGTACTATAGTACATATATGTATATATAGATATGGGCTAAATCAAAACGCTCAGTTTTAAAACTAACTTTAGAAAACTTAGTTCAGTCGCTTCGTTTGGAATCGGCAGCATCATAATAATGCATATGTAGATATAATACATAAATACAAATATAAGAGTTGGTTTCTTTTGCGGATATAGTTTTATAGTTTTGCTACCGATCATTTAGACTGTACTAAATCTTTTCTTTTAATTGCTTCAGTTCATTACCGGATGAGGGAACTAATCTTTCCATTAGTTCCTTTACCAATAAAAGATCCAGTCTCTCCTTTCAATAAAAGGAACTAATCGCTCATTTAGTAAGTTTCTGTTAAACAAAAAACTAACCGCTTCTTCCCGCCAAATCATTTTCGAAGCCCTTTGTTGCTCTTTGCGCCTTTGTTGCTCTCAAAACACTCTCAATTGGGACGGTTTTCGGAGCGTTCATTATTTTTGCTCTCAAAGCGATCCTTATTGAAACGATTTTGGTAGGGTTCATATTTATGACTCTAAAAAGACTATGATTAAATAAGACTTAGAAAAGAGTCTCAAAAGGAGTCCTGAAAGAGTCTTAAAAGTTTATCAAATTCATTAAACAGAAGTCCGAAATAGATCTCAATTGAGCACATAAAAGAGTCCTAAAAGATTCATAAATTCATCCTTATAACTTATAAGAATCTTTTAGGACTCCCAATTAAGACTCTTGAGAAGAATAAGAGAATAATAAAAAAACACTCCGAAATAAGAGTCTTAAAAGACTCTCATGGTTTGCTGGGTATAGTCGAAGATATAGTTCAATACAAAGTCCCGATCAAATTCGAACTAGTTCAGATCGGATTGAGCCAACTCTTATAGATATTAATAAAACAATCGATAAATTGTTTTCTTTTTCTCTCTCTCTCTGAATACTTTGAATAACAAATAACAATTGACACATCTTGTTCAAGTCTTAGTACTAAGTCTTTAATCCAATTTCTTCGACATTACTTTCAGCTTTGGATATAACATTTACGCATAATCCCGTCTTACAAATTACAAATTACTTGCTGGTGATCAATTTTTATCATTGCAAACGCAACAGCTCATTAGACATTAGATTTGTGCTACATGATGTACACACACACGCACACACACAATGACAACTGCAGTGATTAGCACCTGGCAACAATATTATTATAGAGCATCGAAGCATCGTCTTACAATTATGTTAGCAATTATGCATAGCTAATGACTTTGATGACTGCACAAAGTGACTAATTGACTAATTGATTGATTGATAGACTGACTGACTGGCTGATTGATTGTTTGATTGATTGATTGATTGAACGAATGGCAAACAGCAAGCCGCATACGCAATGTCGCTTTGTCTTTTTGGTTTGCATTTGCTTGGTCTTATTGTGCTTTTGTGCGTTTTGCGTGCAAATGTTTGTTTGTTGGCCTATTTGTTGGCTTTGTTTGTTTGTTTGTTTGTTGGTTTGTTTGCTGATCAGTGTTTTGCTTTGACTTTACACGTGTATGCGCAGCCAATGGCCGCTGCTGCTGCTACTGCTGACTTTGCGGCTGACTTTAGCGCATTTAGCCCCCGTGTTGCAGCATTTGTGGGCCAAATTTTTTTGCTTGGCTAACACCTTTGATAGCTGAAAAGCGGCCTTTGAAGCAAAACTTTGACTTTGACAGCGCCAAAGGGTCTCAAAGCAAGTGGTTTTGCCTTTGCCATGTTTAGTTCTTTATTTCATCTTTGACTTTGCCGCTTTACCAAAACAGATTATTATTATTATTATTCCACATAAACTACATAAAGCGCAAAAGTTTTGAGCCAAAGTTCGCACTTTTAATACGTGCCACACGTACGAATAAATTGTAGTATAAATAAAATAATTTTAATAATTATCAAATGATGTATCATCAGCATCAGCTCAATTTTCAAAACTGAATCTTCAAATAATAGCGATTCATTTGGTATATAAAAATTCTAAATATATTCTTAATTTAAACTGCATTTATAATTGTTCAATGAAATTCTGTGCTTTGAAAACCATTTCTATAGCACTTTCTTGATTTCCACAGCCAAATTTTAGAACCTACTGCGAACAGCATATAGAACAAGTAAGAACGTTGCAGTCGGACACACCCGACTGCAATATACTCTTTTTTTCGCGTCTTTGCGGAGTCAGATGTGAGCGAGGCAATTATATTTTTGATTACATTTTTCAAGTTTTGCCATCAACTTAAATTTGGTTGGGCCCATTCTACAGGTTTGGGAGGAACAAACTTTGCTCGATTGCAAGGGCTAGGGTGGGCGTGGCCAAATTATTTTTATTCAATCTATTTAATAGGGCAACAGAATTCAACCTGCAAAATTTAGTGGTTCTAGCTAAAGGGTTGTGGGAGATACAGACTTTGCTTATTTGTGGGGGCGGGGGTGGGCGGGGTCAAAATTTTTTTGGCAGATCAATCAAGGATGTGATAAATTGGTTACTCTAGCTGTAAAACTGTGGAAGATATAGGTTTTTGCCGTTTGTAGAGGAAGTGGTGGTGGTGGGGGGGAGATCTTGACACTTTGTCTGCCTATGGAATATATCAACATGTATACCAAGTTTGATTGCACTAGCTTCAAAACTGTGGAAAAATGCTGTGTTCATACTGTAACTTTCATACTGCGTAACCAAAAAATTGGAAACAATTTTGCAGGCTTTAAGTTGTTGAACTTTTTGCTTATGAAATATTTGTTCATTTTATGTTAGATAGAACTAAAATGTAGTGTTCTTGCATTTAACTATTACTCAATGCAGTGTTCGTCGCTGACTCAGCTAGCAGCAGCAGCAGCAGCAGCAACAACAACAACAGCAGCAACAACAACAGCAATAACTAAGTAAAAGTTCGTTGTCAAACATTTGCATTTCGCTTGAATTTGTGATTGCAGCAACAACAGCAACAAACGGGAGCAGAGACGGGCTAAAGCTGGCCACTGGCAAATTGCAGACGGCAAATTAATGCCAGCGCATTTATTTTTGTCACAAATGCAAACAACAGCAGCAACAGCAACAGCAGCAACAGCAGCAACAACAACAACGTTGGCGTCTGGCGCTGCCAAAAGCGAAAGCAGCGCCAAGAAATAAATAACGCAAATAAATAAGAAAAGTGCCCCAGGGCACACACAAACACACACACACACACACTAGCACACACTCTTGCCAACAGACAGAGAGAGTGTGAAAGAGAGATAAAGCTGCAGCAACAGCGGGAGATGCGTCAATGTTGCAGCTGCCGCCCCGTTGGCAACATGCAGTAAAATAGCGCAAAAGGGCTACAAAACATTTGCCATCAAATGATGAAAAATGTTTACTAAAGTCTTTTTAGATATGTACGAGTATGTATGTATTTTGTTTTTGTTGTTGTTGCTTTACGCTGCCACGCCCACTCTGTGACGCCACCCTAATGACAATGAACGCTGCAGCATTGTTGCTGCTAAAACTATCGTTATGACTATCGATAGTATCGATGTTGATATGTTTGAAATGAAATATTAGAGGGATGTTCCAGTTAACACGTTTGTCAACGTTTTGCGGCATTTGAAATTTTTCCTAAATCTGATAATTGAATCTTAAATTAACGGCAAACTAGTAAAATCCTTTAACAAATCAAAGTGATTTCAATGCAGAAAACTATATCTAAAACAAGTAAGAACGTTGCAGTCAGGCTCACCCGACTGCGATATACTCTGTTTTCTGTTTACGGGGGCGGGGGTGGGCGTGTCAAAATTTTTTTCTCCAAACTATCGATGAGATCAAAAGTATTCATACTGCAAAATTTGGGGTTTCTAGCTATAAGGGTGTAGGAGATACAGATTTTGCTCATATGCAGGGGCGGTAGTGGGCGTGGCATTTTTTTTTTTTTACAGATCGGTCGAGAATGTCATCAGTAGTCTTCATGCCAAATTTGGTGACTCTAGCTGTAAAACTGCAGAAGATATAGATTTTTGCGGTTTGTGGGGGAAGGGGTGGGGGTGGGGGGGAAATCTTGACACTTTGTCTGCCTATGGTATATACCAACATGTACACCAAGTTTGGTTGCTCTAGCTTCAAAACTGTGGAAAAAACCTGCGTTCATACGGACAGACGGACAGACGGACGGACAGACGGACAGACGGACAGACGGACATTTCACAAACCCAATATACTCTTTTTATCCATTTTGGAAAACAGAGTATAATTAGAAATGCAAGCATTTTAAGGCAAAAATACTTTTGCAATCAAATTAAATCAAAACAAACGTTCGGAAATTAGGATTTTACGCAAATTAGAACTGCTCTGGAACCGAAGCGTTCTAATTTGCGAATGATCACTGTATCGATAACTTATCTGGAAATTATTAATCTGTATACATATCATCTCTACATCTACATCTCTACTTTGCAGATATATTGAACATATTCTTGCTTTTCTTAAACATTTTTGAATACTTTTTGTTCAAAACAGCAATGCTGTATTCGAAAACTATCGTTATTATCGATAGTTTGCAAACTACTGTTACACTTACAGCTCTCTCCAGCTGAGCTGCAGTTTGTTGTTATTGTTGTTGCTATTGTGGCAGTGGCTGCAGGCACCGCATAACAAAATTCATAAAATGTTGAACAAATAAATAAAGCGACAGCAGCAGCAGCAACAGCAACAGCAACAGCAGCACCCGAAATAATAATAATAATAATCTGTAGGACCAGGGGAGCTTTGACAAGCCAATGCCATGACAACCCCTTTTATAATGCCAAAAGCCCCAGCTACCCCATCCCCAATGCAATATCCAACAGCCCTGCCACAAACACTCTCTGCTGCCGCCCTGCAACAATCCGCAATCTGTAAATTGCAAAAGTTGCACGCGTTTCCCTTCATTTTGCATACGTTTCATATTCATGTCGAAGAAAATACAGCAACAACAACAGCAGCAGCAGCAACAACAGCAACAGCAGCCGCTATGCAAGTTCGTTGGCCGCCTACAACATGCCACGCCCCCTCTGTCTGTGGCAGACATGGCGACGCTGCCGCTGACGAGTCGTGTTTACAGTTAGAACGTCAGCAAATTTAATGTGCGTGAATTGCAAAACGAAAGGAGGGGGGAAGAAAAAAAATTGCAAGCGACAGCAACAACAATTGTGCGGAGGCCATTGCAATTTTTAAATTAAACAAAAGCAACAACAACAACAACAACAACAGCAGCAGCATTAACAACAATAACAACAATGGAAATTGCAAAGTCGTTGCCATATCAATTAGCATTTCAAGCGAAAAGAAGAAACAGAAAAACAACAAAGTCAAAACAAAGTCTAGACAAAAGCGCCAGGCGACAACAAATAAAGCGCCACCTGGTGTTTAATTTTGGCATATGAGCTGTCCGTGTGTTGTCCGTGTTGCAGCAATGACAATGACGTCATCGTCGCTGCTGTTGTCGTTGTTGTTGTTGTTGTTATTGTCGCCTGTTGATTGATTATCGCACAGCGACAACGATAACAAAAGCTGAAAGCACAGTGCAACAAACTTGTTGCAAAACTTCGTCAAATAATTGCACTTATAGGGGGGATTGTCATGGAAATCTCTTCAAATCAAATTAAAACCGAATTCCAATTCTGAGCTGTCACAGAAATCTCTAGAGATTTTGATTTTAGAGTTGTCGTCACACAGAAATAATTTTGTTTTAAATTAAATCTCACTTTTGTTAGTCTTTTTGATAAACAAATTTATGAAGATAATTAATTTATTTTTGCAATTATTATTTTGAAGTTTTAAGCAAAAAAACTTTCCAAATTTGTTGCTCGCCAAGTTTAACAAATTGTATGGCAACTCTTTTCTTTAGCAATCAATTTCGAGCAAGTTGGCAACTCTCATCTTCGGTTGGTTTGTTTGACTTCATTATTTTATGAAGACTTTTTAAAATTAAAATAAATGACCCAAACATGTCAAATAGTTCTTTGATTTGGCTATAATTATGAATGCAAATGCAAACCAACCGAAACTCTCTAGAGATTTCCGTGACACCCCCGACAGTTCATTACGCATTTTCAATTCCTTTCAAATTTTACAAGTGTGTTCTGGTTTCCACATTCGGAATGTGAATATCGCTTCATTGTTAGCATTTTTACTTTTGTTTATAGTTTATTTTTTGATTGAATTCACTTGCATTTGAACAAGACAGTAACAAAGTTGAATTCATTTCAAAATTATCGAAATATTATCGAAATTCATATTGAATTCAGCAAAATGTTGTTGAAAGTGAAAAACCGTACAGGTCTGAAAGTAATATTAAAATCGTTAGCTGTGCTGAAATTTTTTGTAATATTTTAGAAACTTTTGACATTGAAACGTCAAACTATTTGTCAACAAAAAGCGAATGCTAAACATTTGAAAATTGGCATGATTTGTTATTATGCAAAAGTATATAGAACTTTGATTGTTTATTAAATTTTTCTTAGTAGTTAATAATGATGTTTACTCCAAGCACTTCGAAAGGGGTTAAGTGAGAAAAAACAATAAAAGATAAATACTTTTGAGCTGAAACTCAAACGCAAAATAACTTAGCTTAAAATCAAATTCTTCATTTAACTGTTTTCCAAAGAAACGAACAATACCCAAAATACATTTTCCATCAAGAGTGAGACAGTGTGTGTAAATTAACCCGAATTATCATCAATATTGTAGCACGTCAACCAATTGGACTCTAGTCATTAACTGTAGTCTGCTCATTTCGCATAATTTGTACCTTTTTTTGTATCATTTAGCCGCTTCTTTGCTTTCATTAGCTCTTCTCTTCGCCACGCGCTTGTTGCATGTCTGCATTGGCAATTTTTATTTCGTGTTGGCTTTGAAAACGTGTCATTCATTAGCGCCATTGTTAGCACCTGGGCGCCCTGCTCTTGGTGTTAATGTTTGGAAAAATACCCAAATATACCAAAAGCACCAAAGAAGACAGCGACAACAACAAATGGCAATAACTATGCACGCAGAAGACAAGTGCTGACCTTGAATTAAGGTTCTTATCGGTTATCGGGTTATCGGTCATTGCGATAATTTGATCAGTTCTAATCTGAGACACACACACACACACACACACACACACACACACACACACACACACTATAAACGCAGTGAAAGTGAACGTTAGAGCTGAACAACAATAGTTGCAAGAACTTTCTGTTGCTTTCGCACGTTTAAGTCTGTTCCTTGTACGCTGTCAAAGATTTTGCCTGTTGTTTATTTTAAAAGCTCTACATCATATTCCAAAATAAATTAGAAAAGCAAACAAGCAAAAAAAAAATCTTCCGCGTGCCGAAGTTATATACCCTCTTTTTTCATATTTACTTCTTTTTATACTCTTTTTTTAACTTTTTTGAAAAAAAAGGAAAAAAGAGTATATTGGGTTTGTGAAATGTCCGTCTGTCCGTCCGTCTGTCCGTCCGTCTGTCCGTCTGTCCGTCTGTCCGTCTGTCCGTCTGTCCGTCTGTCTGTATGAACGCAGGTTTTTTCCACAATTTTGAAGCTAGAGCAACCAAACTTGGTATACATGTTGGTATATACCATAGGCAGACAAAGTGTCAAGATCTCCCCCCCACCCCCACCCCTTCCCCCACAAACCGCAAAAACCTATATCTTCCACAGTTTTATAGCTAGAGTAACCAAATTTGGCACAAGGGCTACTTATCACATCCTTCATTGATCTGGCAAAAAAAAATTCGGCCACGCCCACCCCCGCCCCCACAAATAGGCAAAGTCTGTATCTCCCCCACCCCTTTAGCTAGAATCACCAAATTTTGCAGGTTGACTTCTATTGTCCTATTAAATAGATTGGATACAAATATTTTTGCCACGCCCACCCCCGCCCTTGCAATCAAGCAATGTTTGTTTCTCCCAAACCTGTAGAACAGGCCCAACCAAATTTTAATTGATGGCAAAACTTTAAAGATTTGAGCAGAAATTCAATTGCCACGCCCACTGACTCCGCAAAGAGGCGAAAAAAAGAGTATATCGCAGTCGGGTGCATCCGACTGCAACGTTCTTACTTGTTTTTTCTTATTTTATCAAGTTTCTTTATTTCTTTTCGTTTTTTTTATATATATATAAAATTTAAGAACGCGGAATGGGTAAATTTGGTAAGGCTAACTTGAGAAAGAACAAAGTTTTTCAAAAACTAATAAAAACAACCGATTGTTCTTCCTATAGTAGCTATAATATATAGTAGGCCGATTTGATTTAAAACTGAACAAGCAGTATGTAAACAGGCGGAGAAACTGGCAGACGGACATGGCTATTTCTACTCGACTGATAAAGAATATACAGTGGAAGCTCACAAATGAGAGCTCTCTGAAATTCGAAACTTTCAGAAATTAGAATTGAAGTTTGTAAAACATTACATTAACTTATATTCGAATAAAAAAATGTTCAGATATATGCATTTTTCTGAAATTCGAATTACCTTAAAAACAAAGTGTTTATAATTTATGAGCATCTACTGTATATACTTTATAGTTCGGACACATCTTCTTCAATGCTTTACACAGTTTGTCACCAAATTATAATACCCGCTTCAAAAGGGTATACAAATTTGTAGAATAGGCAGCTCATTGTATTTCTTTCTCAACCTTTTTCACCCGCTCGCTCTCTCCTTTAGTGTCGCTGTCTCTGTCTGTCTCGCAGATACTTTTGTTTATTTTTGCACTTTGATGGAAAACTGCGCCAAAAGAAGAGGCAACAAATCAAAAATGCTCAAGTCAAGTTGTCGATTAGCGTTGATCAGACTTTTAGGCAGCCAGCAGACAGATGCTTTGATGTTTACACAGCCGTCTGTTTGTCCAACTGTCTATCTATCTATCTATCTAGCTGTTCAACTAACAACATCTATCTGTATCTTTTGCTATGTATTTGTATCTATGTATCTGTAGCTATGTATCTGTACATTACGATAGTTTAGCAAACATTTTTGTAGCGTCTGGGCAGCGTTTATTCAATAGCTAAATTTATGGACTAGACGTGCTGCTGTATTAGCTAACTGACTGGCCTGCCTCCACCCTCTTCTTATAGCACCCACCAAGCTGAACAGAACACTTGCACGCGCACATTTTGTATGCCCTATTAACATGATATTAACACAAAACGGGTTATATTAACTTTGACAAGGTGCTTGTGACAGCATCGTTTGATTATGTCTATTAATTGTATTTTCAAATAAAAGTTACAAGTTTGTGTGTTTTATTTGAATTATTTGTTAGTTACATGTTAACTGTTAAATGTATTTAAAAACATGAATTACATTTTAGAAATAGTTTCAATTCAAGTAATAGTTCAAGTAGTTAATTTCGTTGCATAAACTTTTAGAAAGCTAATCTGGAATATAGTTTGCTATTTCAGTTCTAAGCAATAACATTTTTTTGCATTTTATGTAAATTTCCAGCCTTATCAAAACTTTTTCTTCTTGCTTTATTTTCACTTAATAATAACAACAATAAGTTTTTATTACACTAAGTTTTTCTCTCTCAAAATAGACATAATTCTTACGCTTATCGCAATATAAATTGTGACTTTAGTAATCCAACTAGCTTAAAACGTATCGTTAAGCGTAAAACGTTTATTCTATATATACAATTCTTGTGGCTTATCTTAATTATTTCTGCTAAAGTATATTTAAATAAATATAGATTATTATTTGTCTAAGTTTGATAAGCACGAAATCTAATCTAATATAATGATATCCTTTTCTTACGTTGGTTTTCATTTAAAGAGATTTCTAGTTTGAGTTATGGATGTAAGCTGTCAACAATATTATCGATTATAACCTTGAAAAATGTATCGCAGAATCCATACTGATATTATCTGATATATCGCAAATAAAATATCGATATATCGATGTATCGAAATTGCAATATATCACATCACAGCAGAACGATATTTTCAATTAAAATATCGATAGCATCGATGTATCGATATATTATTTACAGCCCTAGTCTGAGTTAAATGAGTAAAAGCTTTGATCTAATTATGTCAGTCTAAGCTTAAACTCCAAAATGTATCCGAAAAATACAGTCTTAACGCTTGAAATTTGGAAAGATGTGTAGAATATCGAATATGCCATACTGATATTATCTGATATGTATCGAAAGTAAAATATCGATATATCGATGTATCGAAATTGCAATACATCATATCAAAGCAGAACGATATTTTCAATTAAAATATCGATAGCATCGATGTATCGATATATTATTTACAGCCCTAGTCTGAGTTAAATAAGTAAAAGCTTAGATCTAATTATGTCAGTCTAAGCTTAAACTCCAAAATGTATCCGAAAAATACAGTCTTAACGCTTGAAATTTGGAAAGATGTGTAGAATATCGAATATGCCATACTGATATTATCTGATATGTATCGAAAGTAAAATATCGATATATCGATGTATCGAATATGTGATTAAAATGCACGAATTTAATTGAAAATTCCAATATATCATATCAAATATCAGTACATTTTCATTGAAATATCGATAACATCGATATATCGATATATTGTTTATAGTCCGAGTCTGAGTTAAATAAGTAAAAGATTTAATCTAACTATGCCACTCTAAGCTTAAATTCTAAATTGTCTCCAAAAATAACAGTTGAAACGCTTGAAATTTGGAAAGATGTGCAGCTTAAGCTTAATTTTTTGATTTTTGTATTTTAATTACCTATAGAGCATAGAGCATACAGCAAGCCATTGATTGCTGGCTTTAGATCGTTGCCAGTTGTCATGGCTTGATTGATGATGAACTGAACTTGAAGCGGTTGTTGCTAAAAAAAAATCAATGAATGCTTTGATTTTCGCAGTTAAAGCAAACGAGACAATTCAAGTTGAGTCGCGTTGAGTCGCGTCGAGTCGAGTAGAGTCTTGTTTGAGTTCGAGTCTTAAGATCAGTTTCGAGAATAGAACTGTATATTAGATGAATGTACTGCGAGACGGTCTTTTTTGCCACAATGCGAAGGCCATTTATCAAGCTTGAAGTCGTTTGGGGCAAATGAATGGAGCTGAGTTGACTTGAGTTGAGTTGACTTGACTCGACTCGACTTGACTGACTGAGAGATTGACTGACTGACTGACTGAATGACTATAACATTTGGTCAGCTCAGCTGGCAGCTGCCAGTCGTACGCCTGATAATTGTAACGCTAATTTGTATCTATGTATCTTTATATATGTATGTCTGTGTATCTGTAAGCTATATTTGTATCTGCATTTTGATGTCTCTTTGCTTTGATTTGTTAATTGCGTTCTATGAAACTAGTACTTGTTTTTTTTGTTGCTTTTTTGTTTTTGTTTCATTTATATAATTTTTCAAGTGCAAACTGCAACTTGTGATTGACACTTTGAATTGTAGTTGAAGTAAATATGTATATTTGTAATTAACTAAGTGCCATTTGCGTTTTGTGCGGATATTCAAATCAATGTCAAAGAAATTGTAAACCTTATGATTTGGATTTAGTTATGATGTTGACTAACTAACTATACTTATTTTTGGGGTGTGGCATGCAACATGCAACATGCGGCAGGCATATTAAACTATTGCCGAACGCAGCCATAACTTGTTCCAACTGTAACTTCAACTTCAACTCCAACTACGACTTTGTCGCCAGTTTCAGTCACAAATCGTCGTCACCTTCTGTTGATGTGTGCAAAACTTTGTCGTTTTGCGACGCGGCCAATGACCAGACAATGACCCAACAGCGAACACCATTAGCATTATCATCGGTCCGGGATAGTCGACAATGCCAGCAGCAACAGCAGCAACAGCAACAACAGCAACAACGATAGCAACAACGACAGCAGCAATAAAAATTATTAACATTTAAACGCTGCTTTGAGAGAGCCACACGCAGCGACCGCCAAATGCCGCCGTCAATTGACCAAGCTCCACGCACAGTGGTTATGAACATTTAGTTAACAATATGAAATTAATCAAAGTTTGTTAATGCACCAAAACATTGGGCAGTATTCATACTTAACTCAATCATAAATTTGAGTTTTGATAGTTATCTGGCAGTTATGCATTATATGTATGAATTATGCATACTTATGCACAATAAAATTAGCAATGCATGATTTTTGCACATTTATGCACAACATCATATAAATAAAGCAAAGTTTTTAACATTTTAATGCAGAATTTGCGCTTATTTATGCATAATTTTTATATTTCATTGCACATTTTATAACTACTTATGCATACATTATGTGTACTTTATGCAATAGTTACTTTTAAGCACATGTTTAGTTTCTTTTTTCATACTTATGCACACAAATAATATAAATAAAGCATAATTTTTACATTTAAGTGAATAGTTTATGCTTATTTATGCATAATTTGTGTATTTCAATGTTCATTTTATAACTACTTATGCATACATGATGTGTATTTTATACAAAAATTACTATTAAATTCATGTTTAGTTATGCAAGCTTCAATTCATACATAATTTGTGCATAAATCATGCCTAAAATGCATGAATACTTGAACTCTAGCAATTAAAAATAAAAAATAAATTATTTGTAATTGTAACTTAGGTAATTTTTGAAATGAAGAATTAAAAAAAAAAAAAAATATATTATCTTTAAATATTATATTATTATTAATATTAATATTATAATAAATGTAATAATATAGATAAAATAGTTTTGATTGACAGTCTTAACTGAACTTACTTTCGAGTATAATCGTATATGCCACATATTTGACTCCTTGGACCCAATGTGCAGTGCCATGATCATCATATTGATGATCATCAGCATTGATACTTTAAGACACATGCGGCTAGCCGCAGGCAAAGCTTTCAACCCACAAACAACCAAACCAAACCAAAAAAAAAAAAAAACAAAAAAAAAAAAAACATTTGGGTTACTAAAACAACAAACGACGAAATGGTCTCTTAAGAGCCGAAAACCGAAACCGAATCCGAATCCAAAAAAAAAGCCGAAGCCAAAAAGCGGAACTTGTAAAATCATTTCGTGTATTTCACGTTTAGCGAGGTATCGCTTGTGTTGTTGTTGTTGTTGGAAGATAAACCCATTAAAACGTATAGAGAGGGTATACTTAAGCTGTTCAAACTGTTTTCAATCAGGCTTAAAGCGGCTTTTTGTACGCTATAGCGCATATGTATTCTTGTTCATTCATCAAAATATCTCTCAGTTTTAAAGCTTACTTGATAAAAAACTCATGTATTTAGTACATAGTCAGAATCGGCCAGATGGACCACTATAGCTTTCTAATTTATATTTCTGTATTTTTTTAGCTCATGTTTGATTGTTGGTCTACTAATTCTTACTAACTTGTTGGTCTGATTGGGTTTTTCTGGGTTTCTCCAATTCTTGCAATACATTTTGGATCATTTTTTTTTCTTTTTTAAAGTTTAATCTTATTTTTAAAGATAATTTCCGAGTTTTAGCATTATTTAAACATGTTTACGAAATTTCATCAAAATCGGGCGACTATATCTTATAGCTGCCATAGAAACAATCGGTTGAAAAATAAGCTTTCAACTTTTCTTACACTTCATTTTGATGAAACATAAGGTTATTTGAAGTAGAGGGTATTTAGTAGCCGAACAAGCTCACCTAAGACATTGGTTTATGTTAGTTTTACGAGTTGTTGGTGTTTGGTGTTTGGTATTGGGTTGGTTTGCTGGCTTGGTGTCTGGCTTAATGAGCTGGCGGTTTTGCGCTAGTCTCACGGCCCAATTGCAAACTAATTGCAAACGCGCTTCGCTGAGTGGAGCCACGGGGAATGGGTGGTGTTGGGTTGGGGGGGGGGGGGGGGGACAAGAGAGAGAGAGAGAGATGGTGCAGAGTGAGTAGTTTGAGGCAGGCAGTCGTGAGCTGACAGCTGAGATGCACTTGAGCGCAAATAATGGCACACGACATGGCCAAGTTAGGCCAGGCCAGGCATCAGATGTGTGGTAAGTTCGCTGGTCAAGTTGCAGCCACATGTTGCCAAGTTGAATTAGAATATTAAACATCAGGCGGTTTGTGGCATGACGGGCGTGCCACAAAGAGGGCGCAGTAACAATGTTGCAGCGTTTTATCTTGTCTGACGTTTATTTTTTAATGTCAACATAACAATTTCTGCTTATCTAATTGCAACATTTTCATGCAATGAAGCCAAGTAACTTGCAACGTCGCAACGTCCCAATGTCCAGTGAGGCAGATGAGCAGGTGTTTTGCACTAAGTGCCGAGGCATGTCACACAGCGACCAAAGAGACAGATGAGACGTATGTTGCAGCTTGTGTGTGGATGTGGATGCAACAGCATCCTAAAGCCGCTCGCGACTTTTATCTTTCATTCTTGTCTATGTGTGTGTTTATGTGTGTGTGGACGGCACAAACAAAGTTTGCCTTAATTTGACTAGACTTACGCATTTAGAACCGGAAATGTACGTAGCAACTGTCATTTTGTGCAAATGACACAAAAGACGACAGCCAAAGCCAAAGCAACAACACATAGCCAGAAACTGAGACTCTTAGACTAAGACTAAGACGGAGACAGAGACACAGGGACAGGCAGACCAAAAGGAGTTTGCCTCATGTTGCACCAACATTGAAATGATATCAAAATGGAGCTGGGCAACTGCCAACATTGGCATAGATGAATGGCTCTGTGGACAATCGTTGGACAATCGCCTCTAGGCTAAATCTTTGTTCTTTTCAAGATATATACTTATGTTTGCTATATGCTGTATGTTGTATGTTGCATCTTGTGTTTTGTTTGCCAAGTTGCTGCAACGGATTCTGTACATACCTGCAATTAAAAGAACAGATGCAAAAAAGAAAACGTTTAGTTGGATGTTTGCAATTAAATGCATTTGATATTTCTTAGAATTACTAAGTATATATTAAAGTAAGTTTATTAATTGTTATTCAAAAAAGTTTTAAGTTACTTTAGTGTTAAGAAATTCGATGCTGACGTTTGACGTTTCATGGTACTAATCACAGTAAACAAAGTTTTTCTTTCACTCAAAATGAAATTAATCAAGTTTTAATTGCATGAAAGATTAGTTAAGAAAGTTGTAAGTACACTGAGAGAATTTAGGCACAAATTATGTATGAAATCGAATTAGAAATAGAATAACTTAACATTAATTTCGATATTAGGTGTAATTTAAGCATTAAGAAGTTATAATGTATGCATAAGTTAGCATAAAATGTCCTTTGAAATGTAACAAGTATGGACAAATAAGCATAAACTATGAATTAATATCTTAAAACATAACTCATTTACGTTATTTTCTCTTGATGCTATAGCCAAGTTAACAAGGAATTGGCTAATCAAATTGTCTATAATCAGAACACTCAGATTCCAATAATATTTATGCCTTTAAAATTTCATTTTAATCAAAACATATATCAAAGTACATATTGATAAGCGCTTCAAATATGCAATGGTCATTTTTTGGTATTTGGGAATCAATTGTAATTCTTATAAAGGTGAAAGCTATTGGAAATTCACACTGATAAGACATAATCTGATAATGAAAAGTACAAGTACAAGCACATACATACATATATATATATATATTATATATATATTACATTCTTCAGCCCATTGATCTTTAACGTTGACTGAGCAAACCCATCTCCTTGACACGCATAATAAGTTTTTGACTGTGACAAAGTTGCCAGCGGCTAAGATGATTATGTTGATGTTGATGTTGATGATGATGTTAATGATAATGATTATGATGATGCGGCCCATTTGGTAGCGCGTAGAGTGTCAAGTGATGACATCTCATGCTGACCTTCAAGCGGGGCGTCTTTTGTCAATGAAATGTGAAATAGTGGGGCATATTTTGTTTTTTTAGGCAACGGGAATCTTAACAAATTATAATTATAGCTAGAAAGCGACAAAACGTCTGTCGTCAGTCTTTTCAAATAGAAACAAATAAAAGAAAAGAAAAAGAAAAAATAAAACATAAAGTCAACTAAATCTTATCAGCAGCAAAAAACAAGCAGCAATTCAAAAAACATAAAAAAAAACTCAACAATAACTAAAACAACATACTCAAAGATATGGCGCTTATATTCTTATCAAGCTAAAAATATTAATAATAGACTAAAAAAAAAACTAGAAATAAAACAACAAAAATTGGCGTCGACTAGACAAAAAAAATCAAGAAAGAAAATTTCAACTACGGCAAGCCGAAGAATAATACTCTTGAAGAAAAGTTGAAAACATGATATTCGACTGATTGTTCCTATGACAGCTATAAGATATAGTCGCCAGATTTTGTTCTGCTAAAACGCAGAATGGCTAAATTTAGTTTAGATAGAGAAACGATTGTTCCTATGACAGCTATATGTTAAAGTGATCCGATTTGGCTGATTCTGACAAAGATACTACCAGCCGAAAGATATATCAAAGTAGCTCCAAAACTGAGAGACTGCTTGATGCAGATAAAGAATCTATATAATGTTTAGAGCCAGAGACGTCTGCCTCAATGTGTTGCAAACTTCATGACAAAAGTGTAGTACTCGCTGCAAGGGTATCAGAAAACAATGCAGCGATAAGCAAAACCAAAACCAAATAATATAAAAAAAAAGAGAAACAAAAGTGAATATGCAAATATTATAACAATAACTAAAGCCAGACCTTAGCGTAATAAAAATATACAATATATACATATATATATGTAAGTTTTAATAAGTAATAGCATAAATATAAAAACAATAAAAATGGCTCACGTTGAGAGAGCGAAATATGGCAAAATGACACTACAGAAAAGAGAGAAAGAAAAAAATAATAATATATAAAAATCATTGGCGCTTGGCCAATTGTCAAAGAAAAAGCAAATATTAAATAAATACATATATATATTATTTATATATTTGAATATTATATATATTATGTATGTATAAGCAAGTGCGAATAAGTAGTATATACCCTAAAGACATAAGCAAAAGCATATTTTAAATAGAGCAAAGCAAATGAAACGCAAAAACCAAAGACCAGACAGCAAGTCTTTCGCTCTCTTTCGCTCTCTGTGCGTCTGTGTGTGTGTGTGTGTGTGTGTGTGTGTGTGTGTGTGTGTGTGTGTGTGTGTGTGTGTGTGTGTGTGTGTGTGTGTGTGTGTGTGTGTGTGTGTGTGTGTGTGTGTGTGTGTGTGTGTGTGTGTGTGTGTGTGTGTGTGTGTGTGTGTGTGTGTGTGTGTGTGTGTGTGTGTGTGTGTGTGTGTGTGTGTGTGTGTGTGTGTGTGTGTGTGTGTGTGTGTGTGTGTGTGTGTGTGTGTGTGTGTGTGTGTGTGTGTGTGTGTGTGTGTGTGTGTGTGTGTGTGTGTGTGTGTGTGTGTGTGTGTGTGTGTGTGTGTGTGTGTGTGTGTGTGTGTGTGTGTGTGTGTGTGTGTGTGTGTGTGTGTGTGTGTGTGTGTGTGTGTGTGTGTGTGTGTGTGTGTGTGTGTGTGTGTGTGTGTGTGTGTGTGTGTGTGTGTGTGTGTGTGTGTGTGTGTGTGTGTGTGTGTGTGTGTGTGTGTGTGTGTGTGTGTGTGTGTGTGTGTGTGTGTGTGTGTGTGTGTGTGTGTGTGTGTGTGTGTGTGAGGAGGGGGAAAATATGAAAAACCCAGCGAAATGTTTTAATTAAAATTGTCTTAATTTATAATTTATGTTGGCGGCATTAATTCGCAGGCAACGTCGTTGAACGCCAGGCGGCACTAATTCACAGCTGGCCAAAGTATCTAACAGATACAAATACGAAGATACAAAGATACACAGTTGAAACAAGTCCCGAGCATTTACGCCGCATTTGTTTTTTAGGCCCGACGCATGCATAAAACATATTTCTGTCGATTCTTTTTTAATGAACATCTTTTGGATTCGCCTGTCTTAAGCAAAAGATACAAAAAAAAGATCGCAAGCAGACATTTAGATGTTAAGCTTAAATAGACAGCAAACCAGCAGATATATTTAAAATAGCTAAAGAAGCAAATCAGCATTTACAATATACAATATAGCTGATTTCTGCCTTTTATGATCTTATCTTTCAAGTTCTTTTAGCTATGCTAAAACTTTGTTGATTTACAAGCAGATTGATTGATTGATCTAACTTGTAATTCCTAAACTCAGCATCATCAAAGTTTTAATAACCTCTTAACGATATGCGAAGTTCTAGACAATTTCAATCAGTTTGTAAGAGCAATTCTTTATTTTTAGAATCAGCTTTTTAAAATCCTTCTTCAAAATAATTGAAACAAAAAACAAGTTTGTTTTTGTGTATGTGAAATCTCTGTCCGTATGTTTCTTTGCAAGTCTGTCTGTAACGGAAGTGTCACGGAAATCTCTAGAGATTTTCGGTTGGTTTGCATTTTCATTCATTGAGACATTTAGTTTTTTGATCTATAGAAGAGTCACCAAAGCTATATCAATTTAAATGCAACCAATTTTATGGCCAAATTAAATATCACAGATGTCAAAAAAACCATCTTTCGGTTGGTTTCAAAGCTAATAGACTTTTGGTTAAAAACACCACCAAAATCAATTTTAAAAATAAAAACAATATTTGTAATGGAAACAAACATGTTTTTCAGAACTATTTGCATTATATTTTATAAACATTTGAATTGTTTAGGTTATTCATTTTAAATTTTAAAAAATGCAATTATTTCTGTGTGATGACAACTCTAAAATCAAAATGTCTAGAGATTTCTGTGACAGCTAAGAGTGGGAATTCGGTTGGAATTTGGTTGGAAGAGATTTCTGTAAGTCTGTCTGTTTGTCCGCATGTCTGTCCTTACGACTGTCTGCTTGTCCTGGCGTCCATATGAACTCAATGTTGTCCAAAGTTTTAAAGCTAGGACAGAAATGTATATACCAAAAAGAGACAAAGTGCTAAGATCGTAAATTGCTTAGAAAACACAATTTTGAGATAACAAAAGAAATTGCAGAGTTCTGTGCAAGGATAAGGATGATTTATGTCACGTGCGCATCTCTAATAAAACAGTTGGCAAGTTGAGTTGAGTTTTGGATTCCACTTTGAAAGTTTGGATTAGCACACAAGTTGAGAAGAATTGAAGTAGAAGTTGTAGATGTAGCTGTAGCTGTAACTGAAAACAGAAGTTGTAATGGAATGTGCGCCCCTAATGCATCACATAACCTAACATTTTCAACAGACGCACATAAAAAAGGATTTTGTGCGCGCGAGCGTCCCTTATGAAAAGCACGTCAGCAGAAGGAGCAGAAGCAGGAGACGGAGAAGGAGAAGGAGCCGGAGATGAGTACAACGCACCGACAATGAGGGCAACGAGGACGATGTGAACGTTGAGGACACGTTGCCCCCCAATTGGCAGAACGAACGCATTGTCATTGAAAGGAACTTGAGCGGCAGAAGGAAGCAAAAACAACAATGGCTCTTGCCACAGCAGCAAGAGCAGCAGCAGTCACAAAAAGAAACGGCAGCAGCAGAAGCAGCACCAGAAGCAGCAGCAGAGGGCAGCGACTGAAGTCGGCCAGGGGCAGCGACCGCAGCAGGTTCGGTAAACGAGTTCAGCGACGATGCACAGTGGGACTAAAACTAATAATGTTCTTTTGATATTGTGTGTTGAACATCTCTACTTTCCTGATAAAAGAACTAATATTTAGCTCACTTCCGATTAAAGGAACTTATCGTTTCTTTAGTTCATTTCCCAATAAACGAACTAATCGTTTCTTTAGTTCCTTTTGGAATAAAAGAACTAATCGTTTCTTTAGTTCCTTTTCAGATAAAAGAACTAATCGTTTCTTTAGTTAATTTCCGATTAAAAGAACTTATCGTTTCTTTAGTTCCTTTTCAGATAAAAGAACTAATCGTTTCTTTAGTTCATTTCCGATTAAAAGAACTAATCGTTTCTTTAGTTCCTCTTCGGATAAAAGAACTTATCGTTTTTAAAGTTTCATTTCTGATAAAAAAAAAAGGAAACTAATCGGTTCTTAAGTTCTTTTCCGGAAAAATGAACTAATCGTTCCTTTCGTTCTTTTCCGTAAAAATGAACTAAGCGTTCCTTTAGTTTCTTTCCGGTTAAAAGAACTAGTCGTTGCCAGATAAAATAACTTATCGATTTTAGTTCATTTAGTTCGGTGGATTGGAGTTATATCTAAAATTGAACTAGTCGAACTAAAAACGAAAAAGAAAGGGAACTAAACAAACTTAATAAACTATAATTGAAGATATAGTTTAGATGGGATCGACTCAACTGTAGCTAGTTGTGCTTAATTTTGGACAATTTGTTAGAAATGTTGCTAGAGAAACAAAAAGAGTAATAAAATGTACCACTGTGCGATGATGACGACGTCATCATGTCCTGCATGGGCAAAGTCTTTAACCTTTCAAGGATTTTCCAGACATTGCCAAGTCACATTTATTGAACATTGAGTCTAACTGGCAATGCTTGTTAGGGTTTTTCACATGGGTGGGGATAGGTGGAAGGGGACAGGCAAAGGGTAGATACTTTGGGGATCGCCTGGCAACAGCAACTGCAAGTTTGTGTGTGTGTGTGTGTTTGTGTGTGTGCAGATCTCATGTCAGGATAAATGATGAGACGGGTGCAAAAATCTAATAAATTCAACTTGCTGAAATGGGGGAGAATAAGTGCCACACAAAAGTTGATGAACTTTAAGCTAAAGAGCTGAGGGAAGAGTAAGAACAGTGTGCTGAGGCAAGTGACAGAGATAGATGCAAAGGGAGAGACAGTGAGAAAGAGAGAGAGCGATTAGGAAGAAGAAAAGAAAAAAAACTGCGTTACGCACTTCGTTGAGCTACCTGAAAGAATTCCCTACCCTAACAATAATAACAAAGAAAATGCCTTAAGCTATGTAGTCTATAAAGAAATGATATAAATGGTATAATATTTACGAGGGACGTTCTTAAAGAATCGAAATTAAAATTGTTTCAAATAACTTTTCACAACTTGAACTAAACAGATTGCTCTGATTTTAGCTTTAATCTTTCGATAATAATTTTAGAAATCGGATATCGAAGGAAATGAAAATTACATTTGAAAACTGATAAAACTGACTTGTCTAACATATATGATATTACTTTATAAACGACCCTCTGAGCTAAAGATATGTATATTCAACTGTATGGTTGATCCAAGTAACCCTCTATTCCAAGGTGTTGCTTTGTCTTTGCTACGCATTTTTTTTTTTTGTTTTTCTAAACTGAAAAGCAACGCAATTTACTTTTGTCTTTTAGGGTTGGCTTTTGTGGCTTTTGTGTGTGTGCGTGTGCGTGTGTTTGTAATTGTGTGTGTAATAATGTTTGCAGGGGGGTTGTCCTTCTTTTTGCTATAACCTCACTTGGTATGGTTGTCTTAGGTCGCTTTAGTCCAATGTTGGTGGGGGGAATTGAGGTACTGTCACGCACTTTCGTCAATATTTGCAATGCATTGCAATTAAAAATTTAAAGCTGCTGCAGCATAAGATACAAAAAATAAAAGAGAATGAAAACAAAAAAAAACGGTATCATTAAAAATTAGCATGGCCCCAAGGGGGCCTGGCTTTGAGTACGTTTGCAAAAAGGGTTGCCATTTCAAATAGGTAGAGGAATGCGGGGAGGGGCACATGTGGCAGCGCATGGGTTAATTGCCTTTTTTGCTAAAGATTAATGCCCGGCGATAGAGCGCTGCAAATTGCCATAGATAAAGGATAAAGAATATAAACAAAAAAAAAAAAAAAACAAAAAAAGCGGCAATCAACTAAAGCGAATTTGCAATAAGAAAAGCTCGTTATAAAGTATATTACCTATGTATGAAAAACAAAAACAAAAACAAAAAAAGAAAAACAATTATTATGGTTGCTATTCAGCTCGGTTCTCAGCTCTCAACTTATTTTTGTTACGCATCTGTTTTTGTCGATTGAGTTTTTCGCCTTTTAACATTTCACACACATAAATTTGATTTATTTGCTGCCTATTTTTAAGCAATGGAAAAAAAGCGACGAAGACTTCAGCTAATTGTTGCTGACAAGACAAGCAGAACAAGAAGAAATTAAAACTCAAAACTGGACTGTACTATATATACTTGTAGATATATACATTCTATATGCAAAGACAATTTAAAAGTCATACACACTTTTGGCAACGAAAATACTCTATTACCAACAAGAGTTCATAAATTCGAGCTAAATCGCAAAAAGTTGTAAATTAAATTGAAATTTAGCTAAAATTGAAGTGATTTTAATCCGCGTTAATCAAAGACAAGTGAATTCTAAGCGCAGTATTAGAAGCAGTATCACTCTTTTACTTAATTGTAATATTAAAACTAACTTCTATATTATTTATTAATTGTTGTGAATAATAGAATGGTTAAAAACCAATCGATTAATCGATTTCTTATCTGCAAAATTAGCATTCGAAATCGACGATTGTTGTATTTAACTTGATAAATTGTATATACTTTAAATATATTTCGATAGACTGCATTTTGGTCAAGGAAAAAAACACTCGATTGCAATTTTGTAAAATTGTGCATGGAACTAAACGATTATTTTATGATTATTTCGATAGTGATGGCTTAAACTATCGATAGTTCTTAAGCTCTTTTTTAAAGCATAAAATAACCTAAGCACAACTTTTTATAGAATGCTCATAAATTATTACTTCTAGAAAATTAATGTCTTCATCTAATGGCAATTTCTTAGTCTTAGTTTAAACACTAAACTAATAAGCCTCGCTTAAAAAAAGAGCAACTAGCGAAATTCCCATAAATTACAAATATTTTGCTTGTTTGCACTTTCGGCATATTTTTTCAAAATTATTTCACTAGACTTTTTTTTTCTTTTTTATTTTTGTTGGCAGTCAAAATTGTTTGTCGCTTGTCGTCGTCAGCGTTGTTGTTGTTGTTGTCGTCGTCTTGGACCACGCCCACATCAGTATTATGTCTGTGAGTTCTTTCATTGCAATTTTCCTTTTTTGTTTTTCATTTTTTATACCCTCGCAGAGGGCTTTATAATTTTGTCAGGCAATGCGTAACGCATTGAATGAGATGTCTCCAACCTTATAAAGCATAAAAAGTAAGAAGTGAACATAAAAAAGAACAAGTGAACATGTTCACCAAAGTGAGCAATGTTTACCCAAGTGTAGATTTAATTTCTAGCTAAGATATATGAAATAATATGTTGTTTACACCAAGTGTTTGCTTAAACAGTTTGAGAATTATAAGTGACAATCTAAAAAAAACATAAGCTCTTTGTGATTTCTATGAATTTAGATTGGCTTTAGTGTTATTATTACTGTTTCCATTAAAAATGGGAAAAAGGGAGCTATAAAGTACTGCAAATGTATGTAACACGCAGAAGGAGGCATTCCCGACTATATAAAGTATATATATTCTTGATCAGCATCAAGCTTAGTCGAACTAGCCATGTCGCAGCTACTTCGTTTTGCTTCAGTTACACTGACAGAAATAATGCATTGTAAATTGAAATATATTAATATTCAAATTAAATATTTTTTAAAATTGAAAATAAATAAAATAAAATTTAATTTAAAAAGTTTTCGTATTATTATTAAACATATTGAAATACATATATTTTTTCAAAGTAGCACTAATTCCCAACCACAAATTCTATCAGTTCTGAGAGAACTAACTGAGGCCTCTTGATGCACGGGTAACCAGTTACTCGGGTTCGAAATCTACTGGACACCAAATGATGATTGAAGCATTTTATAAAATATGTTTGAGTGTATAATAAAATGTATAATCTGATGACTGTTAACTAAAAACTGTCAACACTCAACTATAAACCATATTAAATTTCAAATATAATGCATATTAAATTTGAATAGTACAAATATTTGAAATAAATATGCTACTCATATTGAATACTATCACACTTCAATTATAATATATTCAATTTAAACAAATGCTTAATTTAATATTTTTATTATGAATTTATAATTGAATATTACAACAAAAATCTTATAAAAGTGATATAGAATCTTAACAAACATCATTTATTTCTAGCAGTGTAGTTACAATCCTTCGAAAATGAAGTTTTTAAATGAAAAACTCTTCTTTTTTGCAAGAGTATATATCTTCGACATGACAAAGTCAATTTTTTTATGCTTGTTTTTAATTTGAACAAAATATTTTTCAACGTATTTTTTCGAGAATTTCGCATGAGCTGTTGGTTTTTTTTTGTTTTTGGCGGTTCTTAGCTATTAACAAACACTAGATAGCAAAAAATAAAAGATATATATCTTTTTTTTTTTGTTGGCAAGGTTGACTCGCGTTGAGTCATTCGATTTAGGTTGGAATATAAAACTCAGGAGGAGCTACTCAATGAATATGCTTTGCCAACAATGTGCGCTGTAATTAACTATAGAAAATGTGCGCGTGGAAAATGGAAAAATGGAAAATTGTTGCTGCTTAGTGGGTCAAATGCGTTAAGGGGTTTGTTGTTTGTTTGTGTTTTGTTGTTGTTGTTGTTTTGCGCGCGTTTCAAGTCAACCTTAGCATGTTGGCTAAAACCACTTAAAATGTTTAAGCCAAAAAGCGCTGTGCAGAATTTAGCCGGCCAGAAAAATGCTTGACAAAAGTTGCATAACTCGAGACGACAACGTTGCCTGTTGCCAATTTGCCAGTTGGTTGGCCAGACACGAGACGCACATTGAAAACAGCTGCATGCAACAGCAGCGGCTGCAGCAGCAGCAGCAGGCGGTGGCAAGTGGGGCAGACATTTCCATGTTTTGCCTTTTTAAGGTCATGGCGCAAAACCATTTGCAATTGGCATAATTGAGGCGCAACTAGGCGGCGGCGGCGTCGGCAATATGGGCGTGCAACAACAACAACAACAACAGCAATTGCTGTTGAAAATGGCAATGGCAACAAGTTGCTGCCACACAGTTGCAAATTGCAATTCAAATGAATTGCCCCGACAGTCGACAGTCGACGGCAACAGCAATCGGAGCGAAAGTTTGACTATTCAAAATGTTGCATGCCACATTTCTTTAAGCCCAAAGTACTATTTAATGATAACAATTAGCAGCAACAAATCATTATTTAGACCATTGCACAAGGTATTATCATTAAGAAGTTATTTATCAATATATCTTAAACAAACTTAGCAATATATTATCATAAAAGGTACATTGAAATTTTAAAAGTATGCATAAATAAGCATAAATTATAAATTTTTATGTTCCAATTAAGCTTAATTTATATCATATTGTGTATAAATATGCAAAAATGATGCATTATTATTCATATGTTATGTATTTAAGTTCAAAAATTATGCATAAATAAGCATAAATTATGCATAAATATGTTAAAAATATGCTTTATATTGTGAATAAATATCTAAAACTTTGCAGATTGATCATATATTATTAATGTTTAAAAAGTATGCCTTTCTAATAAGATATTATGCATAAATATGCAAAAATTATGCATTTTTAATCATATATTATGTATATAAGTTCAAAAAGTATGCACAAATAAGCATAAATTATAAATTAATATGTTAAAATTATGCTTAATTTATAAGATATTGTGCATAAATATGCAAAAATTATGCATTTTTAATCATATATTATGTATAAAAAAGGCATAAGCAAGCAATAATTGTTGTAAGTAGCTAAGCATAAGATATTTCTTGAAGTCGATTGACCGATTTTTAGTTCACATTTTTCGACAGCGCTGCTTAAACGCAACAACCCTACTACTCTGTTGACGTTTACAGCACTGTTATCGATAACAGTGCTCGGTTTGTATGGGATTTTAAGTTTTTCTTAATTATTTCTTTAAAAAAGTCGACACCCGCCACTGGATTTTACTTTCTTCCGCATTTTTTGAGACCAAAATCAGAAATTAAGGATCGCTTTTGGCGTGGAGGACCACGAGTAAAGAATTAAAGCTTATTCCATTTCATTTAAAGTGCGCAAAGGCCTGTGTAAACAATATAAATGTTATTAAAATATTTTCTAACAAATTCGCAGAAAATTGATATGGCAAATTGTTTAGCCAGGCCAAAAGCAATTGAACACTACTTTTTTGACCAACATTTTGCTGCAGTTGGCAACACGCAATTGCCAATTGGCAACTGGCAACTGACAATTGAGAAACCAGTTTGTTGGCGGCCCAAAAAGTAGCCAACGCCTGTTAAATGACCGACTCAGTTTTGAAATCAAGTTCAAAACTGCAATTTGATTAGAGACAGCAACGTTTTTAATGATAATGATGATGATGATAATGATGATGATGATAATGATGATGATGATAATGATGATGATGAAAATGTTAGCAACAGTTGACGCATTTGCTTGTTGGCCGTTTGCATAAGCCAAGGGCTTTTGGGGCAGACGTTGCAAGCAATTAAACGATAACAACAACGACTTTGCCGGCCCAGACACATGGCCAACAACAACAACAACAGCAGAAACAACAAGAACAAGAACAAAAAACTTGAGTATTGCCTGTCACGTGTAAAAAGTCAATATATTGCACAATGCGGCGTCAAGTGCGCCAGGCGAGAAGGCGCGGCTGCAGAGGGTGGTTGCATGGGCAGGGGCATGGATAGGGGCAGGAACAGAGGCAGGGGGCAGGGCCAATAAAGAGGTCGCTCGCTTTGCTTTGCTGCGTCAATATTTCCGTAAACAACAGTCAAGCACTTGCATGGCAGTCAGCGAGAGAGATAGAAACCGTAAGCGTAAGCAAGACAGAGAGAGAGAGAGAGAGAGAGAGAAAGAGGGAGAGTGATAGAGTAAGAGAGAAGGAGAAAGAGAGGGGGAGCAAGTCAAACATTTCATTAATTACAAAAACAAGAAAGCATCAATATCTTTTAGCTAACGAATATTTAATGCCCTTACGAAAAACAAACTAATCAAACCTCTTCTGGTTTCCACTTTCATCAGAATATTACGCTAACAATTTTATCTTAAATATTCAATTTATCACTGTGTTTCATGAAGTATTAAATAGCAAGTTACCATTGTGTTCAGTTTCAATTCATTAGTTAAAAAAAAAAGATGGAGAAATTTGAACTTTGCAAAATGTGACCGAAAGTAGCAACTGAAAGAACAAAACGAATATTGATTACCATTTCAGACATTTGAGCTACATTTCTGCTATGATAGTAATCTGATCTTAAAGAAAATCTAGACTAGACTAGACTAGGCTTAAGTTTTAAAGTAAGTTTCCCCATTTTTTATTTATATTCAAATAAAAATATTGTTCAAAAATTTGAATGTTTCAGAAATTAGAATAAAAACAAAGTGCCTCTAGTTTAGGAGTGTCTACTGTATCTATAAACTCAATTCATCGTTATGATCAAGTTTTATATACTATATACTATATAGTTTATGGATTAGGCAACATCTCTTCGAAGGCGTTACAAATGAAATGACAAAATGTCAATACGCTTAGCAAGCGTATCTAAGAAAAACATCAGCAAAAAAAGAAACGTTGTTAAATGCACGTTACGTTATAAGTAATTACACAAATGCTTTGCCTCAGCTACACCCAGTATCCAGCAACCCTCCCCCCTCACTCATACACATACACACACACATCCCTTGACTGGTGTCGTCTTCGACGCCTTGTCAGCTTCTAATATTTCATTAGCCGAGTCGCAAGTCGCGTGCCCCGATCCGTATACCCGACTTGAGCTTAAAGTCTCGTCAACAAAGTCAGCGTCATTTCAGACCCAACTGCAGTGTAGTGCTGAGTAGGGAGGAGGTCTGCGGTACGGTCGCATGAGGGTAGCCGCTTTTGAGGTTATGTGCGCAATTTGCGTGCGCCAATTAAAACAGTCAAGCGACTGGCAAGCGGGGTGGGCGAGGAGGGAGGTGTGTGTGTGTGTGTGTGATGTTTGGGGGCTTGGGGATGTGTAGTATGTGTGTATTGCAGTTTTTGGGCTGACAACAAAGTAACGGGTCACAATGCGCGCTTTTTATAGCTCAGTGCCTGTGACAACAGCAGCAAGTGTAGCTAAGGCAAGAGCCTAACACTGTTTACGACCACTACGAGTATTAGATGCTCTATATAGAATAAAGCTGATATTTGGTAAGCAATAGCGATGCGTAGTAACAACTTAGCTTAGTTATTTTGTAGTTAAAATGTCTTTTTTCAACTTATTTAAATCAAAAGTCTAAAATTGAACACCACGTTTTTAAGTTGGCGGCACAGCATCGACAAGTGGCAACGCCACATTTTTAAGTTGGCAGCACAGCATCGACAAGTGGCAACGTTGCGTTGTTAAGTTGGCAACACATCAGTGACAAGTTGGTAGAGTTCGATTTGATCAATTGTAAAGTCAGCATAGTAAACAATCTAGCTAAATCGGCTTTATCTTAATCCAAACAAAGTTCATGTTAGCTGATAAGAAAATAAAATCAAGATTTATTTTATATATTACAAAGCAGGTTTATGGTTTCATTTTGTTGCGACATATTTATTTCTAGGTGGAACTTTAGCTCTTGGTACTTGAGATCTAACATTCATTTTCCCCATTTCCGCAAGCTTAATCTAATCCAACTAGTTTGTACATATTGTTATGTAAAAACCAAAGACCATACAATATTTATAATAATCTAAATTTACAAAAATGCAATGTTTATAAGTTTAAACGTGACATGTTTAACATTAACATTAATATCGTCACTTAAATAGCTTGTAAATGAACAGCATGTTCGCTTAACAGCGTCAAATTAACATTAAGAGTGTCACACAACGAGCTGAGCTTAGCTTTACAGTGGCTCATAAGTAGCTGATGTTAGCTTAACAGTGCCAAATGTGCATTTACAGTGTCAATTAAGGAGCTGATGTTAGCCTAACAGTGCCAAAGGTGCATTTACAGTGTCTCACAAAGAGCTGATGTTAACTTAACCGTGCCAAATTCACATTAACAGTGTCACATAATGAGCTGTTGTCAGCTTAGCAGTGCCAAATGTACATTTACAGTGTCTCATAAGTAGCTGTTGTCAGCTTAATAGTGCCAAATTTACATTAACAGTGTCTCATAAAGACCCGATGTTAGCTTAACAGTGCTAAATTAACATTAACAGTGGCTCATATGTAGATGGTGTTAGTTTAACAGTGCTAAATGTAGATTTACAGTGGCTCATAAAGAGCTTGTGTTAGATTAACAGCATCATTTTAACATTAACAGTGTCTCATAAAGAGCTGATGTTGGCTTAACAGTGCCAAATTAACATTAAAAGTGCAACATTAACAGTTTTTATGCAACATTCATAAAAAAATCATAGAATTTCGATTGACTTGGATATTATTATTAATATTGATATCTATTGTATTATGCAAATAATAATAATTATAAGATCACAATTGTATATCTACTTAAATAAGTTAACAGACTTATGTAAATGTTTTGTTAGTGTATTGGCAGCGTCATTGCTGTTGATGTTGTCTACGGGGGGAGGCATTACATTTAGTGGCATCTACGGCATCAGCAGCAGCAGCAGCAGCAGCAGCAGCAACAACAAGCTGACAGAGCATTATGCAAATAAATGTGTGTATAAGTGTGTGTGTGTGTGTTCGTGTGACGACAATATCATTTACAACAAGCAAATGCCGGTGTTGTTGTTGCGAGTGTAGCGGCGGTTGCGGGTGTTGCTGCTGCTGCTGTTGCTGCTGCTGTTGCATTTGCCGCCATGTCGCGCAAAATTTACAATTGACGTTGTTGTGGACGCTTTTGTTGTTGCTGTTGTTGTTTTCTTCAGTATATATATATTTTTTTTCTATTTTTGCAATTCTCTCCCATAGCAAGACTCTTGGCTCAATGTTCACTCATGCGCAGTGACAGGCGGCTGCAACAACAGCAACAGCAGCAACAACAACAACAACAGTCGCCACATTTGACGTGTAAAACGTCTAGAATTTCTCTTGACGGCTTTTGGCTCGATGCTCAACACGAGTAGCCGTTGAAATTTAAAACACCCACCCAAATGCAGCAACAATAACAACAACAGCAGCAGCAGCAACACGAAAATGTAACACAATTTTGTTGCTGCGGCAGATCAACAGCAACAACAGCAGCAACAACCACAGGCAATTGTTTGTTGTCGCGTGTGAAAGTGCAGCCCAGAGCAGACTTCGACATAACACGACAGTTATCGACATATACAACTTGGGAGATTTATCCACATAGACACAAGCGACACATTGACACTTAAACATCTCAATGGCAATGTTGTTATGGCTGCGGGGGTGGCAGGCGTAGGCTGTGTGAGTTGGGGTACAATGCCCCTCCTTTGTATGTGTGTGTATGTGTGTGTATGTGTGTGTGTGTCTGTGTGTGTGTGTGTGCATCATTATCAAAATGGCCCATAAAACGAATGTCAAGTCTTGAATTACAACTGCTGTCAATCAATTAAATATCTTGACAAGTGCAAAATGCACTAAGCAAACGTTTATTGGATATCGTTAGAACATACATACATATACATAGATATATATGCACAACCAGTTCGATTTTGATAAAAAGCCTTTAGGGGAATTGCATGGGCGAAAATGAAACATTTAACTTCAATTTTAAAGATTTTTAAATCAAATAAGAAATACTTGAAACCCCGAATCGTATCAATTATATATTTTAATATAAAAATTACAAAATAAGAATTATATATTTATTTTTTTTTTTTTTAAATAACAATTGAAAAATATATGTTATTTTTCAATAAAATATTGAAATAACTCTTATTTTTCAATTAAAAATTGGAAATAAAAATTGATTTTAAATATCTTTTGAAGCAAGCGATGCATCACAAAAGTTAAAATCTATATATGATTAGTTCAAAAAATAAGATGTAAAATTTAATTTATTTAAATAAATTTAAAAAAAAAAATTTTTATTTTTTTAAATAATAAATAATATTTTATCCGGGACCTTTTTTTTTTGTTTGTTTGATTTGAATCCTTTTTATTTAAAATACAACAAATAATTTTAAGTTTAATAATTTACCAAAAAAAACTAATTTAAAAAAAAACAACGATATTATCTTTAAAATGTTCAAAGCATTTAAACAGTATATATTTATCAAGTTGGAAAATATAAGAAAAAGTTAAGATGTTTAAAAACGATCATTTCTATAATTTACAAAATATATTCAAAACTGTTCTCATTTCGGAGTAGCTTTCAAATCGAATCGTTTTCGATACTGCCTTGCTCTTTCTTTTTAATGTTAAGTTCGAATGCTAATATTCAAAGCTGAATTGTAAGAAATAAATTGAAGAGCAATACTTATAGCTAAATTAACAAATTCGAAATAAAATCAAATTAAGGATTATTTCAAAGATTAAGTTGTATTTCAAACAGGCAACTGTTTAGTTCAAGGTCATTAGTTTTGCACAGTTTTAAAAAGATTCGTTAATAATGTTTTTGTTCATTGTTGTTGTTGTTATTATTATGGTTTTGTTGTAGCTAATGCTACTGTATCGCTTATCGCATAAGAAAAGCAATTACTACAATAAGAAAAAAAAAGCAGAAATACAATATATGAATTCCCAAATGGCATTTTGCAAATTGGTCGAAAATGAATGCCAAATCGAAATGCATAACATTTAATAAGTAATTAGAAACAATTTATAATGAAATAGTTATGATTGTTGCTGTTTTGTGATTCGATATATTATTTTCTATGAACTTCAATTGACTGCCAATTAGCGATGATTGTTAAAGAGCTCAAGCTGTGCACTTAATATGTTAAAGACGCAGACCCCGAGACGCTGATCAAGTTGAAGTTGAAGTTGTAAGTTAGAAGTTGGAAGTTGGAAGTCGGAAAGAGTGAAAAGAAGCAGACGTAGGAGACGTAGGAGACACACAAGACAAGACAACGACAACGACACTTGAAGCAAATTTCCGCCTAGACGATCAGCCGACGACCAAAGTGACCGTTAAGCAAATAGGAAGGAAACCAAACATGATCCAAAAGCAGACAGAACCAGAACTAGAACCAGAACCAGAACCAAAACCAGAACCAGTGAAGCAAGTCCCCATCGTCATAGACCGTCACCTGTGTGCCAGGTGTAAACTGTCAGATGTCTGACGGGAAACGTTGGCCTACGAGTGTACATGGGAAATGACACTAGGAAATCGCTTGTAAACAACTCGCTCAATGTGTGTGAGAGAGTGTATGGAATGACCATCATAATGATTATGATCATCATTATCATCATCATTTCATTATCATCATTAAAGCTGCAGAAGAATTCAAGTTAATATATATATATATATATATATATACATATATATATTATATTAATGGTTTATATATAATATTGTAACATCGATTATCAATACATCGATAGTCACATATTTATCATATTTATCGAAAAAACATTGTTCAAAGAAAATCTGTCCGCTATAAACAAATATGCTTAAAGATTGATAACATAGGATTCAGCAACAGGAAATTTGGTGGATTTAAGGAAATTTCAATTCCTCAAAATGTTGACGAAAATGGAAAACGGAACAGGCTTGAAAATCAACAAATTTGTGGTGATATATTTCCTTTAACGTTTGTACATATACATATGTATGTATGTATGTAATATATTTTCGAGTTGCTCAACTTGTTTTCGTGTTTTTTAGAAAACAAATGAATTGTTAAATTTTTATTGATTTATTTGATTAGAGTACATAATTATTGTTTTCGATACTACTATCGATAATATTGATGTTTCCGATCATCATTATCACTATTGAAAGCTCTCAATAGTATCAATATTTCCGACTATCACTATCGAAAAACTATGAATAATATCGAGGTTTTCGACTAACACTATCGAGAATATCAACGTTTCCAACTATACCTATTGGAAAACTATCGATAAACTCTATATTTCCGAATATGCCTATCGAAAAACTATCGATGATATTGCATTTCGATAATTCCGATTGAAAAAATATCGACTGCACGCGCATATTTTGCCAACTCTGCTTTACATACTATCGACACGATTGAGATAGTAGAACATCGAACTACCGTTCGATAGTAATAGCTTATGCTATCGACAATGTCAAAGGTATCATCGCAAGTAAACCCCATTCAATTCAAGATAATTTGAGGAGTAACATGTTATCTATCGAAAACAACAACTATCGATAGAAACGAAAATGTACAAAAACCAACAAAACTATCGATAAGAAAGCCACATTTTGCTAGTTGACTAACTCAAGTCATCATCATTATTATCAACAGCGGCTTTTTTGCAGTTGAAGATTTGTGATAAGGCCGCTTTAATCGCTGCATGCAAATTCTGTCACGTCTGTCATGGGAGACGACGCTTAGACGTGGTGCTAAAGGTGCTGCCCGGATAGATATGGATACTCTTGGTGCTGGTCGAGTGCAGATACGATTAAATATAGTCATAACACAGTCAGTGATAAGCAATAAGTATTATTGCCAAACAGCTGATAAGCAGAGAGAGAGAGAGAGATAGAGAGAGAGAGAGAGAGAGAGAGAGAGATTATAGAGGTAGCCAGATAACACTGCGCAAGGCGAACTCATGCTATTACTTAGTATTCTTATACATACTAAAAATACTATGCAATGTTATCAGCAGCAAAAAGCTTCAATTCATTTATGAATTACATCGTATATAGTACATAATATATGTACATATATTGTGTATAAATATAAATAAAAAAAGTTTAGAAATTTGTAACACATTTCAAGTCGCAAACACAACAAATCAAAAATCAAAACAAAAATAAAAGTACAAATAACAACAACGAGGTCATTGCCTATTAGCAAATTAAGTAAAAATAAATATATGTATATAAAATCTAAAGTGCATTATCAGCTTAAAACACGAATACGCAATGCTCTCTATAAACAAAAATAAATTTGAAAACAGCTCAAATTCGTACACTACAACCCTATGAATTTGTGTTTACACGTTGACAACACTTATAGCAAATCTTGCATGCTTTCATGCACCATTTCTATGCAAGTTGCACAGAACGAAGAAAGACGCTTGTTTAAACGCTGCAAGTTGAGAATGCATGAAAAAGCATGCTAGAATTGCAACGTCTAAACATCGCTTTCAAAATATCCACAAATGTTTTACAGTAGCAAAGGTTTTTATAAAAAAACTTTTTTTATAAAAAAACTTACCGAATTTTTCGTTTTTCTAATTCTTTAAAGAATTTCCGAATTCATATATGGGCTTTTTCGGAAAAAGGTCCACCAACGCCGAAAATGTCAAAGTGTTTATTACTACCTATGGCTTCTGAATTATATGCTTTAATTGATGTAAATTGTTAAAAATTGATAAAAATCCAGCAATTTACAATCCAGTTTAATAATAATAATATCAGGAGCAGATCGACTGCAATCTGCCAAAATGACTCTTTGCCCTTATTTCGATCATTTTTAGACCGTTTTCTTTTCAATATTTACGTTGTGAAATGAAATGATACTTGATGAAAGCAATTTCATGAACATTCAATAACAACAACCACTAACTAACAAATATGATAAGCGATCAATTTAACCTAGCTTAACTGTTAATATTCAAGTGCAAAGTCAATGGAAATCCTGTAACGTTCGCGATGCAACGTTCGCGATAGTTGCAAGTTTTCTTTTTATAAAAACTTTCCGAATTAGTTCAAAATGATAAATAAATATTAAAAACTACATTATATCTTTACAGTTTGAAATTATTTTCCATTAAATATTTCATTCATATTCTCAGACTTTTATATTTTGTAACGTTCGCGATCGCTGGTTTTTCTTAAATATTCTGAAAACGTCAAGGCTATGGAATTTGACTTTTGCATTGAAAAATAGTGCACCTAAAAAGCAACTAAACTGCAACATCCAAATTTATAAAAATATGTTTTTGTTATTTTATTTTCAATGTAAGTGCGTACGAATGTTACGTTCGCGAACCTGGAAATGCCCATATCAATTGTAATTGAAAAAGAACAAGCAGCGCAGCAACTATGTTTATATAGTGTAAATCTAAACATCTAAAGATCTTAAGAGTATAACTATATCAATAACAATGCATGCAACAACATTGAAAAAAAAACGTTGACAAAATATTTACATAATAATTTTCACCTCTGGCCGCAAGTACAAATAAATGTTGAAACACGTTTCGCTTATTTAAATATTTTCACAAAATTTCTCAAGTCAATTGAAAAACGATATGCAATAATAATAATATCATTAGCAACAACAAAAAAGAATACAACAAAAATAAATTCGAATGTTCAAATGAAATCGTTGCGAGCTTAATTAAAATAAACATGAGAATGATTTTTAAACATTTGCCAAGTGGGCAGAAAGCGGAGAAGCGCGGCAGCAGGGCGGGGGGCAGCAACTTTCCGAGACGGGTCTGCGAGTCTATGTCTATATCTATGTCTCTGTCTATATCTATATCTATATCTACGTCTGGCTTTGGGTCTAGTCAACCTGGAGGCCACTAACAACAACAGTCAAACTATTTAGATTTAAGATCAGCGATAAAAAGACGCATAAAACTTGCTGGAGCTGCGGCTCAGCCAAACTACACACCTGTCCCAACAACAATAAAAACAACAACTGCAACAATAACAACAACAACAACAACTATGCAAAAAGTCAGCAAGTACTTATAATCGTACACAGTCAGAAATCAAGTTTAAAAGTAAATTTTAATTTTAATTTACAACTTTTTAGAAGTTCATATATTTTCAAAACATTGGAATTCATTCAAAATTGAAAACCTAGCTGATATTTATTTTGGCTGTGGGAAATAAGGCCCCAATGAAATTGGGCCACAAAAGAGAAAATAACAAAAGGCCCCAATTTCAACAATGAAATAACTCCCCAATATTTTTTGATATTTTTACTCCCTGTGCCCATTAAAAATGGGAAAAAGGGAGTTATAAAGTACTGCAAATGTATGTAACAGGCAGAAGGAGGCATTTCCGACTGTATAAAGTATACATATTCTTTTTCAGCATCAACAGCCGAGTCGATATAGCCATGTCCCTCTGTCTGTCCGTCCGTCTGTCTGTTTGATCACTGTGATCTCAGGGACTAGAAGAGCTAGAGACACCAATCTTGGCATGCAGGTTCCTGTATACCATACGCAGATCAAGTTTATTTCAAATTGAAACTATTATTTTGTTACTGTGTACTCAAGCCTGATACTAGCATTCATTATAAGATTGAAGCACCTAGCCCAGGCCTAGACCCAGGCCGCACCTCGACAGACTTTGCCTTTGGTGTTCTGTTCTGTCTCTTGAGTTTTTTTTTTATGTAGTTTTATAATAATAATAGAAAACAAAACAAAAAGAAACTGAACTGAACTGAACTGAACTAACTGAGCAAGCCACAACACACATCACATCACATGATGATGATGAAGATGATGACAATGATGACGATGATGACGCTGATGCGAAAGAGCAGAGCTCTCGAGACTTGTTTCACCTAGATCAGCAATAAGGCTGGGCGAAAAAAAAAAAACATTCTCGGGCGGCTTATCGCGCTTATCACATCGACAACTGTCAGCTATGCCAACAACAACAACAAGCTCAACGAAGCAAATCCCTGGCCATATGCTATATATATATAGTACATATACATATACATATACATATACATATACTGTATTTAAGTAGAACAGCAGTCATTGGACTATGGTATAGCTAGTTTGATTAAAATCTTAGCAAACACCTTACTTAGCCTGACTAATCGCATGCATTAATCCTTTGCAAAATAATATTAATCGATTAAACAATCAATTATTGTACAAATTAATTGTATTGTAGTAAATATCGATCTATATAAACGACAACGAGATACACTTTGAAAATGTGTAACAAAATCGTACACATAGAAATAAGCAGTGCATTACTTGTACATCAAGCAGTTGCGCTGCATAGTTCCGATCTGAACTAGTTCGAATTGAATGATTGAACTATATCTACGATTGTTCCTTTCTTTTCTTTTCTTTTCTTTTCTTTTCTTTTCTTTTCCGTTTTTAGTTGAGCAGCTTTAATTTTTAATTTTCGTTTATCATTCGTTCAACTAGTTCCTTAGTTTGAGTTTAAAATATATGAATGATCGAACTAAAGGAACTTACAACTTTTTTTTTATTCGGAACAGAACTAGGGAAACTATTGGTTTTTTTATACGTTAAGAAACTAAAGAAACGATTAGTTCTTTTATTTTAAAATTAACTTAAGGAATGATTAGTTCTTTTGTTCAGAAAGGAACGTTGAGTTCATTTATCCGGACGGGAACTACAAAAATTATCAATTCCTTTGTACGAAAAGGAACTAAAACAAAAATAAGTTCTTTCATAGGCAAGGCAGCTTAAAATTTCTTCAAATTTATTCGAAATTTCATATTTGTAGTTCTTAAATAACTACTTAGAGTATTAGATACAAATGGGATTATTGAGGCCTATAGCTTGATACACAAAATGCTTACATTGCTATATCTTGACAGTTTGGGGGTAACAACAATTTTAACAGACTTGGTAATTGCCAACTAACCTATGCCTGATTATAAATCAATCAAAATTTGTCAAGATTTTCAAATTACATAAACTTTACTATTCTATTTGGAAGCTTAAAATAATGTGACTTTAATACGACATCGTCATGACAAATCAATTAGCTGATTTCATTGCTCTGATCACTAAACAAATTATACTTTAAGTAAATTAATGGCTGACAAAGAGTTGCTGAATAAGTGAGAGCGAGAGAAACAGATAGTGAGAGAGAGGGAGAGAGAGGGAGAGAGAGAAACACGTGTCGGTTTAAAAACTGTGTAAAGAACTGAAGAATTGTAAATTTCCGAATAGGCAATTGTGATCTTATCAGCTGCGCTAAATGAATCGATTAAAACTAACCCTGACAAAGTACGTTTCTTTTGCGCTTTTGTCCGTTTTTTTGTTATTGTTTTACTTTCTTTTTTTTTTTTTTGGCAACTCAAAACGTGGTCAACGAAATATTTCGCTGACGTTATCAGCATGGTCTGTGATAAGATAAGCGACTGTCGAATTGTGAATTACAACAACATCGAAACGTTTTTGAACGTGCTGTGCGCTCAAATTTTCGATTTGTAATTTCATGCATACAACCAGAAAAACACGATGCTGAAACTGAAACTGAAACTGAAATTGAAAACAAACAAAAAGTAAGCAAAAAAAGAAACAAAAAAACAATAACCAAAATTTAAAACATGAGCAACTTATTAAACGGAGGTCCGTCTATCTGTACGTCCGTCCGTCTGTCCGTCCGCTTGAATGCAAACTAGTTGAAAAAAAAAAAAAGAATAAAAAAAAAACAAACCAAAAAAAAAAGTAATATTTGCGACTTGAAATTCTTTTTAATCGAAAGAAATCAAAGTGCAAAACGCATAGGTTATATAAGCAGCTGATAGCAAGGGGTAGAAATAGAGGAGTAGAGAGCAGCAAACAACGAGATAATGAGAGCAGAGCAGCAGCAGCAGCAGCGAAAGTCAACAGGCGGCTGCGAGTGCTGCCAACTCGATTAGTCACAAATAGGCGCCGAGAAGAAGCAGAAGAAGCAGCAAAAATGCGAAAAGCTCTTCGAAGGGCAGGCATAGCAAAAAAAACAACTCAAAAGATCTGCCGACTGCTCAGTCAAAGTCTGCGCCTCGTGACAACGTCCAGCGTCAGAGTCGTTATTGTTTTGTTGTTGTTGCTGTTGATGCTGCCGCTGCTGCTGCTGCTGCTGCCGCTGTCGCCGTCTATCACGTTCATTGGCATTTCAAAGCAAGTTTGTTTGCATGCTGCGCCCGTGTGGGGCGCTCTCTTTGCCTTTGCTTGCCCCTCTCTTTCGGTTGCTGCCCCGCTCGCAAGTTCGCTGTCTGCTAACTGCTGCTGCTGCTGCCACCGCTTCTGCTATTGCTTGTTATTGTTTTATATATACATTTATATATATGTATGTATATGTATACATATATAATGTTTGTGTGTTCCTTTTTTTGCGCAACAAATGCCGCTGGCAGTTGATTTTGTTGTTTTGCGACTGCGCGACGGCCCAGACAAAAGCAGCAGAGCGGGCGTAGTGAACAAGAGAGGCAAAGAGAGCTGGAGAGCAGGAGAGAGGCATGTGCAAAGTACACACAACAAGCGGCAGACAGCAAAACCGACGCAACGCGACGCGACGCGGCAGCAACCGGTTTGCGATTTATTTTTGCCCTTGCTCCCCGTTCCAACCCACTCCCCATCCCTCCCTGCTGCCCAATGGCCCCACGCCCTTTTTGCTCATTATTATTACACACTTATTTGCGGAATATGTTAACATTGAAGCTGCTGCGATTTTGTGCTGCAAAACAAAACAAAAAAAAAAAAACAAAAACCGAAAGGCTCTTGCCGCAGGCGCAGTCAACGCCGCAGCGGCCGCAAACAAGGCAACGAGCGATGCGATGACAGGCAAAAAGCAAAAAGGCAAAAAGCACAAGCAAAGAAATCAAACTGAGCAGCAGCAAAAAATAAAATAAAATAAAATTAAAAATAAAAAACGCAGCAATAATAAAAAGTTATAAATATACGTATATCGAGCTTAGATTTAACAGAGCCAGAGTTGCCAACTGTCGCTGAGCAAAACTAGCTAAATTGAGTATTGAAAATAGCTAAAAATAGCTAGCTTTAACTAAATACAGTAGACGCTCGCAAATTAGAACCACTTTGTTTTTAATTCTAATTTCTGAAAGATTCGAATTTTAGAGAACTCTAACTTAAATACAAATATTATAAATCAATCTTAATAATTAGGTTACAATGTTTTAAACTAAAAGTTCTTACATCCATGATTGATTTTATTAACCTGGCTGAAGAATCGTTCTACCTTGTCAATGATAAAAATCGTGCTGAAAAAACGACGCATTATTCAGAATCCTACTACTCATTAGCTCAACTCTGACCAGAACTTTATATTTGTCTTTGAATAAGAAAATAAATACATTTACATTCCTCAATAATGTCAACTTGTTTGAAACGAGATACAAACAAGTAACGCATCGGTTTTAATGGTCAATCACTTTCTTCAAAACATTTCAAATTATATGGCAATCTTTAAACGTTAAAGTATTACAAATTGTTAGGACTTTTTCAGCAATGCTTGTTTTTATGTTGGCCAATATCAATTAATTGCCAAAAGAAACAACAATAAGTGATTTATTAAAGAAAAATAGTCAGATTTACCCGCTAGATGCAATTGTTTGCCGTTTTTAGCTACTCAAAATAGCTAAATGTGACGTGAAAATTGCTAAATTGGCAACACTGGTCATCCGGAAGGTGGTGAAGATGACATAGTTGCTGAGCGGGTGGTGAAAGTGGTAAAGATATTGAAGATGAAAATCTATTACATTTTTTTCCGATCTATTTAACAATCAAGTTGAAAAACAATCAACGTGCGTCGTTGTTGTTCTTGTTGTTGTTGTTCTTGTTGCTTTGCCCGCAAACAGACGTCAGCAGAGACAACTTGTCGTCGTTGTTGTTGTTGTTGTTGGCGTTGCAGTGTCGCGTCGACCACGGCCACCGCAGACGCGCTGGCTGCGCTGTCAAAAGTGAGCGCAAAAAAAAAGAGCTTTGGGCCAAACAAAAAACAATTCTGGTATTTTATTGTAATCAACAACAAAAAAAAAAGCAACAACAATCGAGTGCGCTGTTTAAGCACAAAATTAAGTAGTTTAAATAAATAAACATTTAAGAACAAAAAAACAAAAAATCAACGAACGTTGCCGCATCATCAAGAGCAACATTGTTGCTTGTTTTTGTTGTTGTTGCGCACAAAAAGAAAGAAATAGCAATGGAAGTATTAATAATGCAAAATGCATGGGTCATTTAAAAAATAATATAAAATACAATAAAATAAAATGAAATTATATTACATATGATAATTTTGAAATGCGCATTTTTTATGACAACGTTGTCGCTGTCAACGTCAACGTTGCACAGTGGCTCGAAAATCATTACTCTTGCACCAGAATAGATGTCAACTAAAAATTTGCATTGAATATTTTTGATGCTTCAACGAAATTTTTGATAGAAAACTAAGAGTAGGCGTGGCACAGAAGAGGGCGTTCATTAACGGTTAAGCGCAAACATTGTTTTTATCAACAGAAATTGAACTATTTTGATTAAAAAACTTGAAACAATCAGTTTAAAAAATCTTTTTTTTAAGTTTTAATAACAAAACAACATTTTTTTTCATGAGCGTGAATTGAACTTGTAATATGAATGAAAAACTACTACCAGGCTTGTATTTATGGCATGGATTGATTTGCTCAGAGGTTTGGCAATGTTTTTTTTATTATTATTTTCATGAATTTGTAAATTAATTTCTTTTGAAGTGAAATTCTCTTGTACCTTATTTATTATTTAAATTAAAAAATGATGAAATTATTGTGTTTTTATTTTCTACAATGATTCTAAAAATATATATCTAGTTTCAGAAAAATAATCAGTTTGTAGTTTTTAAGAAACGTGCATTTAAATTTTTATTTAAAATATTTGCTTCACTTTATTTTTGCTTTAAAAATTACCAATTGAAACAACCAAAAATAAACAATTTTAAAAATATTACATTTTCGCCTTGAATTGAAATCAATCAAGCTTTTTGCCCAACCGAACAAATCGAATTTTGATTTTCGTTACGAATTTTTGGAAAACGAACCACTGTGCGTCGCTGATGGCGCTGCCCGTTGCCCATTGCCCATGTTGAAGCGGCTACGCAACTACTCTCTCTATTGCTGTCTTTGTCTAACTTGCCTTTTTGTATTTTCGATGAGCTTTTAACGGGCGCGCAAGCGACGAAATGTCGTTAAAGAAGATCGAATTGAATGCGAATGCGAAATGTGAATGAGCATACAAAAACAACAACAACAACAACGACAACGACAAGAAAGAAGAACAACAACAACAAGAAGAACAACAACAACAACAATGGCGACAACCAAATATGGCGCCGCCTCAGTCGCCGATAGTGGGCGCTGCAGTAGCCGAAGGTGTGAAGCATCCGACAGCGCCGCCGTAGACGAACAGAGCGAGTGAAAGAGAGGAGAAGGGGGATAGCAACCGGGCTTTGGAATGAACCAAAAAAAAAAACAAAAAAAAAGCGAAATCACTTATGAAATATGTATTTATGTAGGAGTATGGTTAAGAACCGTATCGAATACATTTTACAGCAAATAAAAACGAACGATAAACTACTTTAAAATACACTTAAAAAAAAACACAAACACATCAAAATAAATACATACAAATACTAAATATGTACAATGTTTTGAATAATCATTCAAGTTTGTCCGAATGTGGCGCAAAGTCAAAATTTGGAATGTGTATATAAATCATGTTTGAAACATATGTTGATTTGTGTGTTCTGTTGAAAAAGTAAAAGTACAATTTTGTCAGTTTCCTTTTTCTTTTTGGCATTTGAACTGGAAATATCAATCGGGTTATTCTTTTTTCAAAAGTGCCAGTTCCAGTTCAATTCAGTGAATTAGTTGATTTGGTTCTGAACGAGCTAATCTTTCATTTGAGTCCCATTTTCATTCATTCGATTCGAATCTCAATATGGCTCTGTCCCACTTTTGATGCAACCGATTCCACCCTCAATCCGAATGACATCGGAATATCAAGCGGATAATTCTTAGTTTTTTTGAAAAGCTGCATATTAGACTTGAACTTAGGAAGTTAAGCTAAACATGCCTGTTTCGAATTCCACTTTCGTCTAAGATATTGTAGAAGTGAATTCACAATTATCACTTGTGACAAGATATTGTGTATTGAGTTCACTTGGATTTGATCTTGGATTGAAATTGATTTGCACAATAATGAAAATATACACATTTCAAAGAAATTCACTTTCGCAATGTGAAAAGCGAAAGTTTTTTCGAAATGTTTCAGCTAACAAATTTGGAAATTGGATTTGGAAACGAATTTAAGTTTGTTTAAAGTCTATTAGAACTGTTCTCGGAATCAAAATTGAGATCTGTTTTGAATTCGGAATATTGAAAAGTTGTGCTTTATACACAGTGGATTAAAAAACTATTCAGTTTTATGCTGAATTCGAATTCTTTTCAAAACAGAATGACAAATTCAAAAACGAATCGGAATCAAGTGTTCAGAAATGGGAACAGGTTCCGGACTCTTACTACATCTTTGAATTGAAATCATGTTTCAATGCGTTTATGTTAAAGTAAAGAGAGTCTTTAAGACTGAAATGAAAATACGTTTTTAAAGTAAAGATTTAATCAAATTTCAAGACAAATAAATTTTAAAGTGAAGAGTTCAAATTGCAATTCAAATCAACTTTTCAAATGGAATATAATAAACTTTATATTCAATTTTATTTTTTGTATTGTATTTGGATTTGTATTGAAATAATTGTATATTGGAATTTATAAACAAATATGGCAAACTCTAAACAATTTGAAAACTAGTTCACTCACCTTTCTTTTCTTATGATCCAGCTCACACTGCGCCTTGTGCATCTCCTTCAGTTCAACCTCTTTCAACTGATCCAAAATGCGTTGATATTTCTCGCGATTCTCCACATCGAGCGCCACATGAAGATAGTCATGCCAATTGCGCGAATCGAAGCCCCAATGGCAGGTGCGATTCTCAAATTTGCGATGCACATGCCCCACAAATTTCTGTGGCGAGAACCAGCCCTCACATTCCAGACACTTGATGCATGTGGGCTTCTGAAAGGAGTACATGTCCGGCGTACAGATGCCTTCACATTTGCCAAAGCACTTGTGATACACCTGAAAGCTGAGCGCACCTTTGGCCAAACTCTCCACGGGCACATAGCTATTGCGATCGGAACGATGCAACAAGGCGGCACATAGACGCTCTGCATCCGTGCGTGTTATCAGTCCGCTGGCTTTGACATCCGATGGCAAGATTTTGGCGGCCTTGAATTCGACAAGCTGATCGGGCGTACACTGTGAACAATAAATGCCCAACTCATCAAATATGCGATTGATCTGCTCGAGCGTGAAATCATTTAGCACATTGTTGAGAAACTGTGGCAAGCAGAGACGCATCTCGCCGCCGAGCGAGAAGCAGCCAATGGCCTTGCCCTCCAAACGTGTCTCATACAGCTCACCGCAGCCCGAATTGTCCGGCTGTGATAAGATGGGCTGTGATAATTCCGGTGGCAGCGGCAGCGGCGCTGCATAGATCTGTGCGCTGCTTGCAACAACGCCAGCTGAGCTGCCAATGCCGCCGCCGCCGCCGCCGCTGCTGCTGCTTGTTGTCTCCTGATGCGAATGATGCAGCTCATGCGGCTCCGGTGAGCTGAGTATTTCCTTTTTGATAAGCGCCACCGCCACCGGACCCTGCAAGCTCTTTGTTGCACTATTCTGGTACTTCTTCAGCACGCTGCTGATAATGGGCGTTACGTACTCGGTCATTATATATATATATCGTATATCGATAACGATTTCGATAACGATATACTGCTACACTGCTACAAACAAATGCTACACTGCTACACAAATGTTACTCGTTCAAAATGAAAATTCAGTTTTTTATTGAGCACAACATTCTACTGCTCAACTGTTTTTCTTTTCTGTTTTAATTTAATTTTTTTGTTCTAATTATTTACTTTTTTATTACATAATAATTAATTTGTTTTACATGTTTTTTGAATATTATTTTTTTTGATTATGAATACATTTTAACAATTTTTGGCACTTTTGTACACTGCTCGCAAATATTTCAACTTTCATTCATCATTTCTTTCATTTGCCGACGGCGCTGCACGCTGCACGCTCTTCCTCTCGCTCTTGCTGGTTAGCGTGAGAGCTTTTTTGTTGTGGTTGTTGTTGTTGTTTTTGTTATGATGCCGCGCGTGTTGCGCTCTGCCAGCGTCGTTGCTGACGCTGACGTTGACGTTTGCTGCTGCTGCTGACGTTTGATGCTGCTGCTGCTGCAAGCGGCAAAAACAGCAAGAATATTGAAATTTTTGTGTCTTTTTTCTAAATTTAAAACTTTTGCCAGCTTGAAATTTGTGCGCACTTTTTGGCTTGACGGCTGCTGCTGATGCTGCTGTTGTTGTTGTTGTTGTTGTTGTTGCTGTGACTGCGCTGCATTCACTTATTAAATTTTGCCATAAATTAATTTCCACTTTTGACACTCACACACACAACACACACACACGCAATACAATTTGAACATTTGAATTTCGCATTCGTATTCTTAACTTTTATCTTGGCGCTGCAAAAACCGCGCGACGGCAGACGAAACAAAAAAATATGCAAAAAAAAACAACAAACTGCCGCTGAAGCTGAAGCTAAAGCTGACGGCGACGTTGACGCTGACGTTGACGGCGACGAAGACGAAGGCCGGCAGACAAAGATACGCCGGCCGGACACATACACATACGCACAAAGCTCAAGGCGCACACACACACAGGCACAGACTGGCTGGCTGGCTGTCTGGCTGAGGCTGAGGCAGCGACTGAGGCAGAGGACAGACGCAAACGCCGCCGCCTGACAATTCTTAATGCGGCTGCTGCTGCTGCCGAATGCCGCCTTGTTTGTGCACTATTTATAAACTTTTTTTTTTTGTATTTTTTGTATTTTTATTTTTATTTTTTTGCCTCTTAATCATATGCTTGCAAATATTTTTGCATTCTTAACGAATTGCTGCTTTTGTCGTTAATATTGAATATTTATTTCGAATTTTTGACTCTTTTGCACTCTGCTTTTGAGTGTTGCTGCTGTTGCTGTTGTTGTTGTCACACACACACACAAACACACACAGACAAAAAAATAAACAGCGTTTGCGTTTTTATTTTTATTTTTTTTTTCGTTTCGTTTCGTTTTGTTGTTTCTTTTGATATTTTGTGCTTGTATTATTTGAATGGGGCGAACTTTGCCGTTACGCGTTCGCACGTGCGAGCTTTCTGACGACCGCCACAAAACTGTTCGCAACGTCCGTTTCAAGCGGCATACGGAAAGAGAATGAAACGCATTGTTTCTCTTTCAACACAAAACTTTCAGATACAAAATGCGAACGGTCGCTCTCTCTCTCTCTCTCTCTCTTTCTCTCCCGCCATGTGGCAGCGCAACCACCTTTATCTCGCTCTCTGTCGCTCTTTGCACGCTTTTGGCGGCATTTTAAGCGCGAGAATTTGAAAAACAAAGCGAAACATTGCCAAAAACTTAATGCAGCTCAGATCGGTTGACAAATGTATATGATTATTGTATATTATTATTATTATATGTTTATATATGTTTAGAACTAATTTATTAACAGGCTCAGTGCTAAAAAATTGTTTGTTGTTTCTTAGTTTTCGTTGCGTATTTGAATATCAAAAATTCAAAATGCACTATTTTCGTATTTTAATTGAAATATTGCTATAGAAATACCGAAGTTTTCACTTAAACCGAATCTTAAGTTACTAATGTTACAATTCGTTTTCAACGAACTTTGTTTTGGATAATAACATTTGGCATGAAAAAAGCGCGTTCTCTTAAAATTAATGTTTTTTTTTTTAAGACGAAAGATCGTTTTAAACAATTTCGTCTTAAGCAAAAGGCACTAGCTATAAATGTTGCTGGGACACATGCTGCAATTGTTTCAATGTTTAAGCAAAATGTTTCCGCAGCTTTTTATGCAAGCTTGCTTTCGATACATTTTTGAATTTTTAAATTGTCGATATATCAGTACTATCGACGCAAAATTATAACTCACGTGAAGTTGGCTGCACGCAATTATTGACAACGCCACGTTGCCACCTAGTTAAAAATTAAACGCTTTTATGTGGCAACACAGACAAATTGCGCTACATAGAGCTGACTCCTTCACACACTATAGCTCAGCTCTTTGCACAGCTCTCAGCTGTTTGTTGTTTTTTAGCTGCTGGTTTGATTTTTGGGTAAAAATACAATTAAGTCATTTATTTGCACACAACACACTTGCATCAAATTGTACATACAACTAATTCAAGTGTGCTTTTCCCAATTTCCAGTACGCAGAGAAGCTTGAAAAAATGCCAGAGCCGCGCAGCCCAATGGCCAGCTTCGCACAATCAGTGCAGAATGCAATTGATGGACCAATTACCTGGTTTCGTGGTAAGTTTTGCATTTAAACGATAAACAAGCTGCAGCTAAAGCAGCTGCATACTGCAAACAGCAACAATCACAGCTATTGTGTTGAATTAAAACCAGTTAAATATCGTTTGCAATTACATAATGACATAACCTCAAATCTATAGCGGCTTTGTTTTTGTTTACATGACTTTTTGAGACTTTTTTCTGAATATTTGAAATAGATGTAGAATTCAGTTCTGAAAATGGTTAAGAGTGTCAACTGCAGACAACTTCCTAAAAGTATACAGATTCTTGTTCAGTGTCCAGCCATCTATCTAACAGAAAGAAACGACAAATTTGATTTGTAGTTTCATCTTTATATTATTAAGATCAAGTTATATATCCTCCCCGCACCCCTGCATTTAAAGAAAATGTCACTTAAAGGCACAATTTTAAAGTTATAGCTCATATTTTTAATATATTCATAGAATTTCATACTCTTAATAGATCATTAGGGTTTTATAATGATCACACAGTATAAAACTTAAAACTCGAATAAGTAGAGAAATAAATGTACAGTTCAAGTAATTGTTATCATTGTTGAGTCGAGAAGAATTTTAAGCTCACAGAATTTTCATTTTTATCACGCCTTTACTTATTCTGAATCTATTTCCTATAGATATAGATTTACCAAATCTGTTACTTTCTGCTGATCACGTATTTATGTTGGTCTTGATATAATGCCATTGCAGAGTGTATTATAAGTTTGTCACGATAAGTTTGTATAACGCATTAAAAGAGACATCTGTGAGCCCATAAGGTATATACATATATATTCTTGATCCGCATCAACAGCCGAGTCGTACCAGCCATGTTTTTTCTGTCTCTTTCTGTGCGAACTAGTCTCAGACTTAAAGTTATCTTGAGAAACTTGTACAAATTTCCTTTCCATTGCTGCAGGCAGGACATCTGTCGGAGTCGGCCAGATTGGATCACTTCAACATGGAGCACATGGGCATTTCTTCCGACAGCACCGAAAATTTAGGTCATTATTGGCACCTATTAATTCTGAATTATATTCTTTAATCAAAGTAAATTGTGAGAAATTTATTAAATCTAACAATTTACAATCCAGTTCAATAACCATCATGAGTATATCGATGCTATCTGAAAAAATCCCTTTTTGCTCGTTTTTTTTTATACCCTTGCAGAGGGTATTATAATTTTGTCACGAAATGTGTAACGCATTGAAGGAGACGTGTCACAAAAAAAAAATTTGTATATTCGTGATCAGCATCAACAGCCGAGTCATGTCCGTCTGTCCGTCTGCTTATATGCGAACTAGTCCCTCAGTTTTAGAGCTATCGTGACGAAACTTGGCACAGTTGCTTATTCTTTCTGCAAGCAGTACATACATATGTCAGAATCGGCCAGATCGGACCACTATAACATATAGCTGCCATAGGACCAACGGTTGAAAAATAAGGTTTTGTATGAAAAACTTTTTTGTTTTTCAAAATAACTCAACCAAACTCACTATGTCTAAGTTTTAGCACTTTTCACATATGTTTACAAAATTTCAGCGAAATCGGACCACTATATTTTATAGCTGCCATAGGAACGATCGGTTGAAAAATAAGTTTTCTTATGCAAATCTTTTCTGCAAGGGTATATATCTTTTTCACGCCGAAGATAACATTTCTTTCTTGTATTTGGTAATTTTTAGATAGTTTTCTCTTAAGTAATTACTTACAATTGAGCTTATACTCGATGAAAACTTATTCATAACTAATAAATAGTACGACGAATGATCAATTTAACCTCTTTTAACTGTAAATGTTCAAGTGTAAAGTCAACTGGAAACTGTGGGAGTTTTTTCGATTTTCGGGGGTGTGGGGGCTGCATCCGAAATTTGAAATTAACTTGATCTGCGTAAGGTATACAGGCTTTCATACGGACAGACAGACGGACATGGCTATATCGACTCGGCTGTTGATGCTGAACAAGAATATGTATACCTTATACAGTCGGAAATGCCTCCATCTGCCTGTTACATACATTTGCAGTACTTTATAACTCCCTTTTTCCCAGTTTTGATGGGAACAGGGTGTAAAAAGGTCCTGTGAAACAGAGGCTTAAATTAAATTTGCAAAAAACTACAAATCATATTTGCGTAAAATTAAAAATTTTTAAAGAGATATCAATGCACAACATTTATCGGAAATATGCATCACTATATTGCCTCAACTTTCGCTGAAACCACTTCAATTTTTGTCCTGTGCGACTGCCTTGGTTTTTTGCAAAACTCTCGAAACTAGCAGCAATTATAGAGCTAATCAAGTAACTTTATAATGCAAAATGAATTTTGAAAATCCAACTTGTTTCGATCTTTTTACCACTTGTAATGTGTACGATTATCCCGTTCGACACCAGAAATTGCCCATATATTTTCAAGCTAACTCAAGAAAACTTACCATTTCTGAGTTTTAACATTATCTATGCATACTAACAAAATTTCATCTAAATCGTATCAATATATCTTAAAAGTGCTATAGAAACAGTCCGTTTCAAAAGTTGTATGATGACTTGTTTGTGTTCTTTATAGCGTGTTGATTAGGCCGCTGTAAATCATTTTAAAAATTGTTTTTTATTTTCATTAATAGAATTGTTAAAATTTTTAATTTTGGTTTTCGATCGTCAAAACCAAACTAACTATTCTGAGTCCTTTCTTTCTCGTCATGTTAAACAAATTTTATCAATATCGGACGATTATATGTTGTAAGCAAACTGTTGAAAGAGAGACAGAGAAAAATACCAAGAGATAGAGAGAGAGTTTATGAAAAACTTTGTTGTTTATAAAAGTATCCTTCCAAACTAACTTATTCTGAGTACTTTCTTACTTTCTTTTCTTGACGACGAAACTTTATTGAGATCAGATGATTATATCTGCCACATGAACAAACTGTGAAAAAGAGAGAGTCAGAGAGCGAGAGAGAGAGAGCTGTTGCAGGAACATTTCTTTTGTTGCTGAAAGCTTTCTTTACCTAACTCCCTTGTTCTGAGTATTTTCTTACTTTGATTATTGTCATGCTGACCAAATTTGATCAAAATCGGACGAATATATCTTATAACAGTCATATGTAAAAAAGACAGAGATAGACAGAGAGAGAGAGAGAGCGACAGAGTTGTATATAAACTATTTTTAGTTTTAGCTTTATATAGTTTGGTCAATTTTGATCCAAATCAAGCGACTTTATCTTTAAGCCGTCATAGGAACAATGGGTCGAAAATTTCGTTTTTTATATGATCAACTTTTTAGCAAAGGGCAAACTTGATGTTTTCTTTAGTTTTTTCTTTATCTTAATAAAGAAGTGTTTCTATTTATTAAGTTGATCTTGATTTTTACAGAAACCATCGTGGAGCCGAACCAAGAGAAATACAAATGGTATCATCAGAGCTTCCGTCGCGTACCCACCATCGATCAGTGTTATACGGACGATGCCGTTTGCCGATTTGAGGCCGATCAGCAATTTCGACGCGATCGCATGGTAGACAATGAGATTGTCAACATATTGCGTCAACGTTTTGAGGATTGCATGCTTTATGAGGCACCCGATCATATGGTCAAGTGCAAGCCACTGCTCGAGCAATACAATAAGGCAACCGAAAACTGGTTCATCAAGTGTATGTGCTATATATATATTTATATTTCAATGTGAACAACTTATATATATTTCATCAATTTACAGATGGTGACTTGGGCGGCTATGCCAATGCCAAGACAGCGTTTATGAAGCAGAAGCATCGCCTGATCTGGGAACGTCGCCATGGACCAGTTGGCAGCGGCATGAAGGAAGACGATCATAAGGAAGAGGTAGAAGAACACTAAAATTATGCTTCTTCAGAAATGTTCGAAATCTGTGACGAGGATTTACTAAAAATATATACAACAATGTAGCAAAATTAAGACTCGGTTAAACATGTGTTCTTTAAATACTTGCAAAAAGCTATTATAATATTGCCTTCCCTCTCTACGTTACGTGTCTCTTTTCAAACTATTTTGATGTAAGTTTTCGAAAAAGATGATCGAAGCGAAACACTATATATGTCGGTTATATGCATAGATGGGCTGAATTGAAAGCGCAATTATTGTATGAAAATCTTCATCGGTTTAACAAAATTTGATTAAGATGGGTTTTTTATATTTTAAAGTTGTCCACGGAATCTATTTTGATGAAAGTTTGGTTGCTGTCAGGTCGAAACGGAACACTATATAGTGCGGTTATATCCACAGGAACAATTAGTTGAAAGCTCAGTTAATTTATGAAAGTCTTTATTGCTTTAACCAAATTGTTATTAAGATGGTTTTACTATATTATAAAGATGTCTTAGGAATCTATTTGGATGAAAGTTTTGCTGTAGTCAGTACATATGTTAGGTCGGAGCGGTTATATCCATTGGAACAATCTTGTATGAAAATCGTTTTATGTCTAACAAGAAAGAAATGTTTTCTTCGGCTTGTAGAAAATATATACCCTTGCAGAAAAAGATTTGCATACGAAAACTTATTTTTCAGCTGATTGTTCCTATTGAAACTATAATATAGTGATCCGATTTTGAAAAAATTTGGTCATAATGTGTAAAACGTGACTTAGTTTAGGTAAACTGAGTTTGATCGTGATATTTTGAAAAAAACAAAAGCTTTTCATACAGAAACTTATTTTCAACCGATCGTTCCTATGGAGGCTATAAGAAAGAGAAGTCCGATTTAGATGAAATTTTGTTATCATGTATAAACTGTCCCTAAACTTAGGGGAAGTGAGTTTGGTTGAGTTATCTTGAAAAACAAAGTTTTTCATACAAAAACTAATTTTTCAACAGATAGTTCCTATGGCAGCTATATGTTTTAGTGGTCCGATCTGGCCAATTCAACTATAGGTACCTGCAATAAATAGAAGCATCTGTGCCAAGTTTCATCAAGTTAGCTCTAGAACAAAGTCTTGAAAAACGAATATAAACAGACAGACAGACGGACATGACTCGGCTGCTGATGCTGATCACGAACATAGAAATTTTTTCTTTTTGAGATTTCTCCTTCAATGCGATTCACATTTCGTGACAAATTTATAATACCCTCTGCAAGGGTAAAACGAAATTGGACAAAGATTGAAAAATTGAAAAACATACTAAAAAAAAGTTTTTATTAGTCATATTGTATAGATTAGTTCTGTTATTGCTTTTAAATAAGAACTATGCGAAATACGTGCTTGGTTTAGGCCCCAAAATAAGGGCCGTGTTCATTTGCTTAAAAGGATATTTTAGAACTTAGAGTTGAGAATGTTAAGTGGACAAGGGTTTAGGCTTTGAAGCGCCAGCAGGCAGCTTCAAAATGAAAAGCCTTAGTCGTCTCAGTCCTTAGTAATTGTGCTAATATGCAGTAAAAATGAGAAAAATTAGTTATTAACTAGCTTATAGAGACAAGCGGCTTGTTCATAAGACTCTTTTTGAGCTTGGCCAAAGCACTGTTCGTGCTGCTTTTACCATCGACTGGCTTTTTGTCTTTGTTTCTGGGTCCCAGCGGTATCATGCTGGTGTCAATGAGACGTCGCCGGAAGTTCTTGTAGAATTGCAGCACTTGAGGATTGGCCCAAACCTGCTTGGCATCGAAATCCAATATGCGTACCGATTGCAATGACTTGGCGCGTGATAGCGCCACATAAGCTTGACCAGCTTCAAACACCTTGGACAGCGACATCTCAACACAGTCGAGCGTTAGACCTTGGCTTTTGTGTATGGAGAAGGCCCAGGCTAGCTTCAGTGGTACCTGGCGACGTGTGAGTGTGCCACCCGTTGCCGTTTTAATGATCCACTTCTCGTGCCTGCAGACATACTCCTGATTGTTCTTGAAACGCACTACGGGCAGACCCTTGTCAATGCGGACGACAACACCACGTGCACCATTGACCCAACCGTTGGCAATGTTGATATTCTTGAGCAGCATCACCTGTGCATTAATCTTTAGATAGAGCTGCGATGGCGCCTGTACTTGCTGATCCAGCTGCTTGCTCATGCTCGCATCCGAGTCGTCGGCGCGGAATAAGACTTTATCGCCGCTTAGATTCTCCAGCTTGGACTCGTTGATAGAGTTGGCATCATTGGTGTGCGAGCAGAGCTGTGTGGCCAAAATGCCATTGCCCTCGATCTTTTGCTTTGAGGTGGAGATCAGGCGTGTGGTAATGCCTTCATTGACATGCCCAATGCGCAAATGGTTGAGTATTTTGACAAACTCGGGATCTGATTGACGATGCACTTGCTTCAGCTCGTAGACGCATTGGATACAGGTTTCCCAGGCGCTCGACTGAAAGCAAAAGCGTTGCTGCTGTGATCCCAAATCGCCTTTGATAACAGGTGGCAGCTGCAGAAAGTCGCCACAGAGTATCAATTGAATGCCACCGAATGGACGCTCGTTGCGTCGCATGTGCCGTGCCACAGCCTCAATTTTCTGCAATTTTTCAAGGATTAGGAAGGCTGATGGTTTGTTATGGTTACTTAGTTACCTCAAAATACTGGCCATCCACCATGGAGATCTCATCAATGATAAGACGCTTGCATTTGCGCCACGTTTGTGCGCTCACGGGCCGCGAGGCAAGCTCCAGGCAACGCTGCATGGTTGCATCACCGCCGCCAATGCCGGCAAAGGCATGTAACGTGGTGCCGCCAATCAGACAGGCCGCCACGCCCGTCGATGCCGTGGCAATAGTGCCATCCGGCGGCAGCGCTGAAATAATCTTGCGTAGCAAAAAACTTTTGCCCGTGCCGGCGGAGCCAGTGAAAAAGACATTTTTGCCCGCCGTGCAGGCCCGCAGCACTTCCATTTGTTCCTCACTCAAGCGCAACGAATCCTCCGATGCCAGCAACGTTGACGTTGACGATTGATACAGTTTCTTGGCAGCAGGCACGCTGCTTCGCTCCTCGCCAGCGCCGGACTTGAGCTCATCGTAGCGTCGCTTTTTGGCTGCCAGCGGCGATGGCGTTGTGGTGCTGCCACGCTGTATTAGGCCAGCTTTTTTGCGCGCCAAAATCATCTCGGCGGTGGTCACCGGCGAGATCTCCTCAAAGTTGCTTGGCCTGCCAGACAGCATATGCTCGCGCAGCTTCTTCTGCATGGACGCATCATCCAAGGCATTCGCGCTCTCGCCATTCATTTTGATGAATATGGTGCGCAGAAAGAACATTAGCGTGCCTGGCGGAGCATTCGACAAATAGACGGTGCACTGTTCCGCTTTGAAGTTAAACGTTGCCTTGCCCTCCGACATGAACTTCTTGTGCACCATAATGTCCTTTAGCTTAAATGTCAGCGGCTTTAGCTTCTCGGGCGTCACCTCCACAAACATTTCACGCAGATCGTTGCGTATCAAACGCAGTGTGGCTGTTTTGTATGACAATTTGCGTCCGGTAACGCCCACCGTATTCGTCCAGTGTATGTTCACCGCACATGTTAGCACGGCATCGTTAAGATCCATTGTTGTTTTAATATAAAATTTAATTATTTAAAATTGTTTTATTTCTGGCCTGGGTTTTAGAGTGTGCACACCTCCCGCCAAAAAAAAATAATGGCCGATTGCTCGATCGATAGCTGAACTGTGCCACACTGCGTCTATCGATAATTGCTCTGGCAAATGCACAACGATAATTGCTTGTGCCGCCAGAGGTCGCCAGCTTGACGCCAGAGGGCGTCAGTTTAACGCGCCCATTGCAAATTTCAAATCCATTTTCGCAGCTGAGTTGCTCGAGTTATATGTAGATTTGAAATGCAGCTCGAGTTATAAGAAGATTTAAAACGCAGCTCAATGCTGAAGCAAGTTCAAATCATTGATAGGTTAGAAAATAAACATGCTTTTGTACATACAGTACTTATGCACTTTTAACATACCCGTTTTACATGATCTTTAGAACTTAAGATACAGTAAATAATATAAAACAAAAGTATAATGCACACATTGCGATTGTTTAAATGTTGCAGTCTGTCGGATGTTTTTGCTCTTTTTGTCTGTTTGTGAACTTTGTTTCTTAAAGGTTCTTATCTCAGTACATCGTTAAGACAATCGTTATAAGCATTTCGCTAACATTTATGAGAATCCCACGACGTATACTCTGATTTATCGGGGACTCAAGTATTTTTGCTACCTAATATAGCACAACGTAATGATAACACACTCGGGAGCTTTAAGTGGTAACATTTCCAATGGCAAATGTAGAGGAAATGTATTGTAATGCACTTGATGTTCAATAAAAAACTTTACTTGGAAATATTGCACTCAAGAAAAATCCCGGAAACCAAAGAAAAACTTGTAAATGCTGTAAATACCTCTTGTTGTTTGAATACAATATCAAAAAGAAAATTAGTTAAAACTGAAATCTAGAAATACGCAATTTACTTTGTTTGTAGGTTTCACAAGAAAAGTTCAGAATGGATCAAACAGATGATTATAAGAACACCTTTTTAACAATGAAGGGGCCGGTAGCACTATTTATTCAAGATATTCGTCATCCATTGTATTATTCTGAGGGCAATAAAACTGACTAGCTAGAAAGTTCATGGAACTCGCATGCGCGAAAGTGAGGAAGTTCGTTGAACGTCACGAAGGTTTTTCAAGTTTGATTCAAAAAATTTCCATAGATTCCATTCTTTAACTTTTCATTTCTGCCATGTTTTATTGATATATGGATATGCAATCAGAAAGTGATTTGTAATGAATTTGATTGGAATACATGCAAATTGTTTGACAATTTTATTAAAGCAACTGAATTCATTTCACCGCACGCTTCATAAAATACAAAAAAAAAGTGTTCAGTTTTGACTTATAAGCCTTATCAGCTTTGGCTAATGAACTTTTTTCTTTGAGATTGTCTAAAAAGATTTAATTGCATATTTACTTTAGCGAATTGCAATTGAAAACACCGCGCCATGCAGTCTGGACCATATAAATATATAATTCAGCTTTTTATATTGTGTATCACTTTCAACAGTTCCAAATTCTATGTTGCAATATCTAATTAGATTTCTGATTATTGCGCATATTGCATACATATTACATACTTTTGTTTACGATATTCTGTTTATATTTTGTTTAATTCGCACGATGCTTGTTTTTCATATTTGGAATCAACAAAGTCAACTGACTCGATTTTCAGCGTCGTTTCGGTTTCGGGGCCGGACGGCATCTTAAATCACATACAAACATATATACATAGATACAGATGTTTTAGATTTCTATACATACATATAAATTATGTGGGTCATCGACGTCGACAAAGTAGCGAAATGCTGTTTTTTATACACTTTATATGAAAAGTATACTTACTTTGATCAAAATCATGTCATTGCATCGATCAATCTATCTTTAAATAAAGTTAAAGACTGACAAACTTAAAAATATGATCTTTCAATCATTACAAACAATAAATACATAATAAAAAGTAATGAAAAGAGCAATCAAAAATACAAATATATTTTTACAGATTTGAATAAAGGACAACATTTTGTGAACTTAAAATAAAAGTAAAGTTTTTTTTTCAAAAATGTAACGATATTTATCCTTTTCCATAATTCGTATAAATTGATGAATTATGTCAAATCTTTTAAACTTTTTACAAGTTTTGTTGCTCAATCAAGATTCCTCATCTTATTTAGTGTAATTCTCCTAAAAAGTATACACTCCGAAACTTGTAAGAACAAATCTTGTACATTTTAAATTTACAATATTATTCATATTAAGACATTGAACTTTATATTAAAAGCAATAAGGAATGTGTGAAGAAAAAGAAATTGGACATCATTATCACTTTAGTATAAAATAGAGGTATATTTGTGTAAAAGAAAGCTTATCAGCATTGCCAAAAAATACGTTCTACATCGTATACACAATGACAAGTGGAAATGAAATGAATAGACATATTTCGTCTGAATTGATAAGTTCAAGTGCAGTGTGCATATACTATGATACTGAATCTGGGAATTTTTACATATCAGGCCAACATTTGGTTCAATGAAACAATTTGGTTTAAATAACAAATGAATCATTTCTAATAATGTTTAAACTTAGAAATAAATTATGTTTTTATATAGTAAGTAGAGCAAGGCATTCTAGTTCCTTTGGCAGTTGTGGTTAAATAGTTCCTTTCACAATAAAGAACTAATCTTACTTTTAGTTCCCTTGCGGATAAAGAAACTTATTGTTTCCTTAGTTCCTTTTCGTATAAAATAACTAATCATTTCTTTGGGTTCTTTCCGGGTAAAAGAACCAATCGTTTCTTAAGTTCCTTTCCGGATTAAACACTAATCGTTTCCCTAGTTCTTTGCCAGATAAAGAACTAATCGTTTCTTTAGTTCCTTTTCAACAACCTATTTCTATTAGAAAGGGTATATTGTATTCGATGTACGCCACAACTTGTTGATTTGCTTATTTGAATTCTTGTTTTTGTGCTCTATCAATATGCTCAAACAAATCGAAAGAGCGCTTCATTCATAACAAACTATCATTAAAATAAATACAAAATAGCTAAATTAAGATGCTAATATTATAAATACATATAGAAAACAATGCTATAAGAGAGCTCGTTGACATTTTGCTGCTGTAACCAAATTGTACAATTTCATCAGCCTTTGCCGAATTAAGCAGTATATATTGTATTTTTTAAAATGTCTAGCGATGTCGCGATTTAATGATGCGAGGAGAACGTCTTTTGAGAATCTCTGCCTTAACGGCATTTCTCATATCACAAATTTTCCCAAAGACGCATTTTCACTTTTGTTCAGCTAATGCGCAGGTACAAACAACATTAAAAAATGAAACTAAAACCAAACTGGTTTTCTTAAACAAGGGTGGTTGATAAGCCCACTAAAGCGAGATAGAATATTAGAGAAGGAGAGCATATCTCGCATAGGCTGACACCCGCATGTAGGGCTGGTTTATGTTTTGGACTACGTGCTGGATGACACGGCAAAAAGTCTAGGGTGTTCTATGCTCTCTTTTTTTGTTTTAGTTTTGTTTATCACCTGATTTTCGGGGTCAGCACTTAAGCATAGAATATTGCGTAGAGCTCTTAACTCCCTTTGCACAATGGACAGTTTTTTTTTGGGTTAATTGCAGGTGGCAAGTAAAACTTTTCTTCAAGGCTATCTGTGACAGATCTGTTTGAATTCTTTGTTGATCATAAATTAAGACACGTGGCAGTAGTATTGACCTTGTTCTATAGATATACATTGTATATGTATATATTTAGCGCTGGCGTTCTAGAATCTAGATCGTGGGCGTTACGTGCGGCATTTTGTTGTCCCACATAATCCAACTATATACTAGATATTAAGGTCCAACACGTGGCGCCATTACAAGTGCCCCGAGATCAATCAATGGCCAATGGCCAACAGACAAACTACGTCGAATCATTTCGTACTATTTACATGCGTTGATCATTAAATGTCGTCAATATCGCCCCCGCACGTTGTTTATGCTGCTCGTGCCGCTCAATTTGATTGTTATGCTACCACAAAAACAACAAAAAAACATAATACATACGTCAGCAATTAGCCGGCTACGTGTCTTTATGCTAATTAGTTCAAACCTATACACACACAATTTGTATGCATGTTCCAATACAGGTGAATCATCACGAATGCAGCAATCGTTGTGTTCGATATCGATAAGCATGTGCTGCTTGTTTGTTTATTTGGTCTCGCAAGTATTTCTAAATAACGCCTGTTTACCAATAAGTAGAAGCGGTAAAGATAAACAGATTAGAACCGGTCAACAACAGCCCGCGCCCGCTCAAGGCTGCTACACCGTCGCATTGTCTCCACAAAAGCTAAATGAATCGAACCGTCTCGGCGGCTGCAGCAGCACCAAAGATATTAAAAACAACAATAACAACATTAACATAAGTCAGCTTGTACTACGCAGAATTTCTGTAGAAAAACAAAACAAACAACAGCCGACTGCTGCCACGAGCGAGAGTGCAAGCGAGAGAGGGAGAGAGAGAGCACGCTCAGAGAGCGCATTTCGTGCATGCATATGTATGTGTGTGTGTGTGTGTGTGTGTGTGTGTGTGTGTGTGTGTGTGTGTGTGTGTGTGTGAGTCTGTGTTGTTTTCGCGCCACACCATACACAAAGAAGAAGAGCGAGCCGTATAAATAGCGCTACTCATTGCGTTTGTTTTTCAATTGGACTCGCAGAGCACCAACAAACGGACGCAGCAGCAGCAGCAGCAGCAACTGATAAGCCAAAAGCCCAAATACAACAACGCAATTTAGTGCAAAACAAAAGTCGTTCGCTTACGATTTACAACAATTTAATAACAAAAGTAATAAACAACAACAAGATGTCTGCATCACCCACTGCTCGTCAAGCCATTTCCCATGCGCTGCCCTTGGCCATGTGCAAGACCAAGAAGATTGTCGTCTCGGATCCCATGCAGATGCCGGAGGTTTACTCATCCACCCCCGGTGGCACCCTCTACTCCACCACACCTGGCGGTAAGTTCAATAAACATTTCGGTTATTATGAATCAGTGCGAAAACTTGTGATAACAGTCTCAGATTGCATTGAATCACAGTCTGGCCAAGCACATGCTTGACTCATGTGTATGATTGCGTTATCACCAGCAACCTGTGCAATGTCTGATGCAACAGTTTAGACAAATAGTTAAAATTTGGTTTTATTTTTGTTTGTAGGCACCAAGCTGATCTATGAGCGCACCTTCATGAAGAATCTGCGTGGTTCCCCGCTGAGCCAAACACCGCCTGGCAATATTCCCAGCTGCCTGCTGCGTGGCACTCCACGCACACCCTTCCGCAAGTGTGTACCCGTACCCATGGAATTGGTGAAGAAACCGCAATCGCTTAAAATTGAGGATCAGGAACAGTTCCAACTGGAGCTATAAACCGTACAAAAAGTCAGCATCCCCAATTCCAAGCAGCTACTGCCAAAACTCATTCACATTAACTTTCACACATCTCCACAAAACAATTTTTTATCACTAGCCATTCAACCTAGTTGTATTATCGAATATTAGTTATTGATCTTATAGCATTAGTTCTCATATCTTTTTCCCATATAGCTTTTAAGTTTGTAGTGTTTTTTTTTTCACGTCGGTAGCGGCGATTGTTCAGTTTTCAGTCATATTGACTGAATTTGTTATTTAAATTATATGTATTTAGCGTTTAAGAAAATCATGCAATACAAATAAAAGAATTCTACAAAAATTATAGAAATTTGAAAACGTATTTTGTTTTATAGAAGTGGTTAAACCTTGAGACAAACTGATTAACCAAGTTATCAAGCAAAAATAAACTACTTTAAAAATTTCCACTTTACCTTGAAAATGTTTTATAAACATTCCGATAAATACATATATACATATGTACATATGTGTGTAGTTTTGGGGTTTGTTGAACTGCTGGATTTACCGGCCGGCATTTTGTCTTGTGAAGAAAAATGCGTTTTCAAGCAAACTGCGCAGTTTGTTTTCGTTCTCGAACTAGTCGGATGTGAATGCATAATATACATATGTATATAATCATTTCCCAATGTGATGATGACTGCATAATGACAATAACAACAACGGAATGTGTTGTTTTTAATGCTTGATCTAAAATTGCATAGCTATGCTAGAGAAACGTTGACAACTATTCTATTCTCTAATGATTGAAGAAAAATTAAATATTCTACATCGCATTAGTTTAGGCATCGAAGTATATGTATTTTGTTATTAGAATTTCTTATTAAGAAAACTTTGTAATAAAGATTTAACATATAATTCGAAATTTGAAATAAACTTGATCTTTGTATGGTATACAGAAACCTGCATGCAAAGTTTGGTGTGTCTAGCTCTTATAGTCTCCGAATTATATGTGTTCATACGGACGGACGGACAGACGGATAAACGGACAGACAGACGGACATCGCTAGTTCGTCTCGGCTGTTGATGCTGATTAAGAATATATAGTTTATATAGTCGAATATGCCTCCTTCTGCCTATTACATACAATTGCAGTACTTTATGACTCCCTTTTTCCAATTTTTAGTGGGAACAGGGAGTAAAAACAAGAAAGAAAAGTTATCTTCTGTGTGCCAAAGATATATATAAATGCCCGTATACTTCTTTTTCTATAAAAACTAAGTTTTCGATCGAGTTTTCCTATAACAGCTTTTAGATATAGTTGCCCGATTTTTATAAAATTTAGTCAACAGGTGTGGAACATAACAGAAAAAAACAAACATAACAAACGGTTTTTGCTTGAGAAGCAAACAATTTTTTTTTACAAATCCTTTCCAACCGATTGCGATATTATGTATCAAAGTGTGCTTTGCTTTTTTTGCCAGCACAAACTGGCTAAGTTGAAAGCGAGCTAGGTAAAATATTTTAGTTACATTTCGAAAGCGGGCTGCTACACTTGTACATTTATAAAAAAATATAGTTTTTATTTTAGACTAAATTTACACTAATAATTCATAAAAAAAAGTTTTTTGTGTTGCATGAAATGTTTTCATTGCCAAAAATGTCTGCTGCATATTGTTTTTGAGTGTGAACACGATTACCAATTAAGTTATACTTACATATACACATACATATACAACTTTAAGGTGAGTATCAAATTTTATTTGGAAACCTAACGTTTGTTCATTGTTGCCTTTAAATTGCAGGACACTATCTACACTTCGCAATTCCAGGACACTTACTACTCCGAATTTCCAGCTATAAATTGCAGGACACTATCTACACTTCGCAATTCCAGGACACTAACTACACTTCGGATACTAGCTATAAATTGCAGGACACTATCTACACTTCGCAATTCCAGGACAATAACTACTCCGGATTTCCAGCTATAAATTGCAGGACACTATTTACTCTTCGCAATTCCAGGACACTAACTACTCTTCAACTCGTCCAACCTGTTTCATAATTCGGACATCATATGAAATTGTGTGGCGATATTTTTCAGTGTGGAGAACATAGCTTCAGTATACATCCTGATCATAATCGGCAAGGTTGCTTAGATCATTTAAGACCTTCGATTCCCCTAGAATTTCTCTTCGATTACCACTTCCACAGATTGTTCTACATCATCAATATCTGAGATGTTCCACCATCAGACCGTCGGACATGTCATGTGTCATGTGAGCTCAGCGAACCTATTATGTTATGGGCACTGCATCACCAATTCATACTCATCATCGTCCATAATCTTGATGGGCTCGCCAATGCCATGGTCAATTTCGGGCACATCCTTCACGACCAGCTCCTAGACAATGAATGAATCTCGCAGCACTTGGGTCAGCTTGGAGTCCCGGAAAGGCAAATGTGTGGACTTGTTTCCCAAAGGCTCGAATGCATTCCTTAGTGTCAGCAAGGATCTATGAATTTCTAAAATGCTCATTTCTAGCTAACTTATTCTCTCTAGGATCTAGAGAGCTAGTTTTTCAATAATGAGTAACTTAAATTATGTCTCGGACGAGCTAATCAAAATTTAAAACGTGTAAACAAAAAACCAAAACTGAACTTTCAAAATATAGAATTCAGTTTATATTAAATGCCGTTTTTCTTTTCACAAAAATCTTAATTATGAATCATATTTCTAGTGGAAAATCTTAAACTATTTAAGGTCTTGTTTTAAAATATCCGTTTTTTTTATTTTTTTTTTTTTAAAACAAGAATGCTGTAGTCGGGTGTGCCCGACTGCGAGACTCCCTGCTCCCAGCTTGCATTTCAAGCAGTGCAGTGGCAACACAAGCAAGCAGCGCACTTAACTTGTCCAGTGCCTGTAAAACTGTTGTTTCTGCCTGCTGAGACGGAGGAAATAGATTCTCCAATAACTTTGGTGTTTGTTATCCGATTGTAATGAAATTTGACAGCTGATCAACATGGATAAAACATATATGTGTACCAAAAATCAAAGCTTTATCTTTAAAATTGTGGCTGTGGGATTTTTTTGCGATTGGTGGTGGGGGGTGGTGGTGCATCCGAAAATTTGAAATAAACTTGATCTGCGTATGGTAGACAGGAACCTAAATACCAAGTTTGATGTCTCTAGCTCTTATAGTCTCGGACATCGACGTGTTTATACAGACGGACAGACAGACATGGCTAGTTCGACTCGGCTGTTGAAGCTGATCAAGAATATATATGGGTTATATAGTCGGAAATGCCTCCTTCTACCTGTTACACACATCTGCAGTACTTTGTAAATCCCCTTTTACTTTTCTTTTCTTTTAGATATGAATATTTTAATTCAAAAGTTTTAAAAAATTGAAAGTTCTTCACAAATCAAAACTACTCAAATTTGAACAAATATTATATTAGTAAATCTAAAAATTCGATATTCCAACAAAACCATTTACATTTGATTGCACACGCGTGCTAACCAGCTGAGCAAGAGCGCAATAAAGAGAGAGAGAGTGAGCGAAAATTGAGCGCGATCGAAGAGAGCGCAATGCAGTTACGACACATTGACGTGTGTTTGTGCCTTTGTTTTGTTTACGAGATACTCGATGGTAAGAAGAAGAGCAAGCAGTATAAATAGAGCTGCTCAATGCGAATGATTGTCAATTGGACTCGCAGAGCACCAGCAAACGGACGGAGTGGCAACAGCTGATAAGCAAAACAATAACAATAACAATAAACCAATAACGCAATTGCGCGCTAACAAACAAAAGTCGTTCGATTACGATTTACAATCACAAAAAAAAACAAAAAGTGTTATAAAAGTAACGGAAAATTGTAATATACAAAAAACAAGATGTCTGCATCGCCCACTGCTCGTCAAGCCATTTCACATATGCTGCCCAAGACCAAGAAGATTGTCATCTCGGATCCCATGCAGATGCCGGAGGTTTACTCATCCACACCTGGTGGCACGCTTTACTCTACCACACCTGGCGGTAAGTTCAATAAGTATTTCGGTTATTGTGAATCAGTCAACAATGCAAACTTCTGATAACAGTCTCAGACTGAACACTCTGTCTCAGACATATCTGTGACTCATGTATGTTTGTACAATATGTGTGCTCCATGTGCTTGCGCAGCTGCCGGTATCAGAACGAACCTGGAAATTGTCTGATGCAACATACAACGACATTTAGACTTAAAGTGGAATTTTTGTTCTGTTCTTTTTTGCAGGCACCAAGGTGATCTATGAACGTAGCTTCATGAAGAATCTGCGTGGTTCCCCGCTGAGTCAAACACCGCCTGGCAATATTCCCAGCTGCCTGCTGCGTGGCACTCCACGCACACCCTTCCGCAAGTGTGTACCCGTACCTAAGGATGTGGTTAAGAAAACGCCATCGCTTAAAATTGAGGATCAGGAACAGTTCCAACTGGAGCTATAAACCGTACAAAAAAACATCATCCCCAATTCCAAGCAGCTACTGCCAAAACTCATTCACATTCACAAAACAGCCACCCAGTTAGTTTTACTCAATACTGATCTTATAGCGTTAGTTCTCATACCTTTCCTACTAAAACTGTTCATTTAGCTTTTAAAATCTTTTAGTTCTTCAATTTTCAGTCATATTGACTAAAATTGTTTATTTTTTAATTTACCTATTTTAAAATTATTTTTAAGTTGTAGTTCTTAAGCAACTCATGCAATAAATACTAAATAATACTTGCAAATTATCAAAACTGTGCAATGGATTTCTTGTCAATAGTTTTCCTTATCAGTTAGTTACCTTGAAGCAATTTCTAACGCAACTGTTTAAACAAAGTCTAATTATTAAAAAACTGCTCGCAATTCACCTTGGCAGAAATTTTGGCATCATGTTTTTTGGGGTTTGTTGAACTGCTGGAAATACCGGCCGGCATTTCTTGATATATATATTATATATGTATGTTTGCGCGTGGCAGTGGCTCATAACCTACATTCGACATACAAACATAAGTATATATATATATGTATGTATACAGACGACATTAAAATAAGCCGGCAGCCGTGCAAAATAATAGATTTTTAAACAACTGCGCAGTTAGTACGTCAAGACGCGCCCCCCTTTTGGGATTTCTACGCATTTCTAACCGTCGCATGAGGGTTCAAACAATAACAACTCACCACAAAAATGCGCAAAACAAATAACACTGTTTGACAAAATTAAATTTGAGTCTTTGTGGGATTTAATCAAATATTGACACCGTTGAATGCTTTCCCGTATTCTTATCAGTCATCAAGTTTTCTTATATTTCAGCTAAAGCATTTTAATTTATAAAAATAAAGCAAAATTGATTGTATACAAAATTCTTTCTTTTTTTTCGCATTATATTTTTCTTTAAAGTCAAAGACAAGTTTATAAAGATGTCTGCAAATTATTAGACTTGTTTAGAAGAGGCCAGCGTATGAGCATGCGATTTTTAGTTGCCAACAAAAATCGAAATTAAGAATAAAAAAAATCCTTTCTATTTAAAGCCCACTGTTGCCCTGGTGTAAAAAGGCTTTCTATCCAAACTTACCTTTGCAGTTTGAATCTTTGTGGCCCTGGCAGCAGTTGAGCGCGTTCAAAATATGCTGCATACTTTTGAGCGCAGACTTTAATTTTACCTTTTTAAGGCGAATTCAGCATATCGACAAATTTAACGGCCGTTTAAATAATCAAAAATTGACCTGTTCCGAATTTTGCACGTTTTGGAAAAGTAAAACGAATGAATTCCAAACGAGCTACAAATTAATATTTGATTTCCGATCGGAATGGTTTTGTTTTCTCTTTTACAAAATCGAAAAAGCAATGTCTATTTATTTTTCATCTGGTAGGCACATATTCGCTTCTGCTTGAAAGGCAGTGTTTTTATATGATTTTATAAATGTAAATTTACTTCGTTATGATTAACTAACCTAATTTATTTCTAAATAAGTTAAAAAATATAAGAAAATCGAGTTAAAGTGTTTGTTATTTGAACTTTCTGTGTAATCTGGCAATAAATTTTTATTCCGCAGACAAAAAGCCAAAACGTTTAAAAACGTAAAGGTTTTGAGGAATTTACAAAAAACAATCAATACCATTATCTCAAATTTCAAACGGAATCGGAATTCAGAAACGGGCCTGTGCATGAGTGCAATTTTCATAGTTTTTTTTTTAAATTCAAAAAAGAGTATAGTGAGTTTGTGAAATGTCCGTCCATCAACCAAACTTGGGATACATGTTGGTAGATATTTAGGCAGACAACGTTTTAAGATCCATGTTCGAAACAAAACCTGGGTAGGGAAACCTTTCTTACTCGCCGAACCGATATATTCATAAATCCAATCACCGAATCGATCTGATCATGACCATATGTCTACCCTGATGAAATCGTGAATTTTCTTTAATTTATTTTTAGACTTATCGTCATAAATTGATTAAAACGATTTGTAATTATAGTTTTGGAATATATATAAATCCTGTTCGTCCAACGATTTTTTAATGATTTTATTATAGAACTTCAGCTTTGAGTACAGTTTTACCTCTCGTTAAGCCCTTTTGACTTTAAAATTCTTGTTGATGATGAACCAACGTAGTAGCATGAGTTAATCTCGTGTGTCATTTTGATTTGGCTTGGAGTTGTTGCCATTCATTTGACAGCGCAAAGCGCGTGATTTCAATTGGATTCCCTCGCTGGGATCGCGTTTCGTCGAGCTCAGCAGAAGTGGGGCGAATGCTTCCATTGAAAGCAGAAACCTGAACGAAACCCACACGGAAAAAAAAAAACTTAAAGCAAGTTTTGTTTTTATATGCTCAATTTGTTTTTTTTTATTATTATTTTAATTATAATAATTTTCTTTTACTTGTTTCTTTCGTTTTAATATGCATTATTGTTATTTACGAACATTTTGTTGCTTGTTGTTTTTCTTGTTGTTTGTTGTTGCTGTTTTAGACACAAATACAAATAGATACACATATATATTTTTAATGTTTTTCCTAAAATCTACTACAAAAAATTTTGTTTTTCTTTTCTTGAACCGATTGTGGCAGGTTAGCGCTTAAGTACTACAACACATAACATATACATATTGACAATGTATGTATATGCGGCATATATATCTATCTATCTATATATATATATATATATATATATATATATATATATATATATATATATATATATTATATATTTCATATAAAAAATACAACAAATTTGCAATTCGTTTATCATTTGTCGGCTCAGCACAGCGCCAAAAATGCAGCCCATTGGGATTATTTTTTCGGTTTATCGTTCACATTCTCCAACTTTCTATATTCCATCTAACATTTAAGTATGGCAAAAAATATTATTCAAAATTTAAAATACAGTTTTTCATCATTTGCTTTTTTGTTTTTGTTTATGTTTTTTGTTTTTTTTTTTTTTGTTTAGTGTTGTTTGAAACGCATTTTACAGACTAAGTTTTAAAACTTATAAAATACTACAACGTACGAGATCCGACGAAATCTCATAGCATTAGAAAATAAAAAATTATATAAACACAAGAAATTTGTTTTTGAATTAAGTTAAAGTTAAATAAATTAATTTAAACTTGTTACATATACAGTAATTACATAAAGATATTTGTAAAAAAAAATGTATATAATGTGAGTGTTGTTGTTTTTTTGTCGTGTGTTTGCAAGAAAAATTGCAACAGGAAGCGCACCGAACAGAACAACAAATTCGGCATACCGAAACTGGTTGCCCTTTCCAAACATTGATATATTTTTTCTTTTTTTTTTTGTTGAATTTCCTTTTTCAGTTTTTTAAACTAAACATATTAACTCTTAATTTTTGTTTTTGTTTTCTTGTTACTTGGAACAAACAAAGATTGCACAAAACTTATAATAAATAAGCAGGTTTTGGAAAGAGCATGTAAAAAACGCATAGCAGGTGGGTTATCTATATATATATATATATTACGAACTGAAGCTTATTTTTGTTTGCATATTGCAGCAGATTCCGGTAACGGTTTTAATTCTTTTTTTTTTTAGCTTTTTATGGTACATTTTTAAAGACCATCTTTTTTGTTTTGTTTTGTATAAATAACAATTGTAAAGGTTTCTTTTTTCCTTTTTTTTTTGTTTTTTTTTTGCCGATTGCACTTTTGTTACATTTTTGTTGCAGTGTGTGTGTGTATATGTGTGTGTGTGTATATGTGTGTGTGTGTATATGTGTGTGTGTGTGTGTTACGTAAAACTATTTTGTAAGCTGCTTGTTTGCTGTGTATTATGTATTTTGCGGCTGTTTTTAAGGTATGTTGTCTATAAACTTAACTATGTTGTATATAAAAAAAAAAAACAGGAAAAAAACACAAAAAATGTATATGCTTAAGTAAATCTAAAGATGCAGTACACAAAAAAAAAAATAATTATATGATGATTATGATAAGTAGCAACAGACAACTAATCACATCGAGTAAACGTTACGTATTGGTAGAATTGTGCTTAAAAACTAATTTCAAAATCAATTAAGACTCGGTAATAACAACAAATAATTTGTTGGTCGGATTGGAGTTGCAACCGGGGATGCAAGATTATCAAAATCTGCCAGAAAAGGTTGAACCGATCGACCGAAATTGTTTTTTTTTTTTTTCAAAAAAGAAAACTATACTAATATGCATATTATATTGTATTTACAATGAACACGACAAAGAGTTTTCTACTCAACCTACTTGTTGCTGCTG